>OY856186.1:398490593-398725422 GCA_963693315.1 Diogma glabrata
ATATTTGCTATCGTGTAATGCTTGTTTGTTGCTTGATTGTTTCATTCTTTAAGCCCCTGCGAAGGCAGTTTTTATAGTCACATTCCATAAATTAAAAAACATGGAGTTGAATGTTTTAAGAAACTGTGTTTTTTTTTTGAGGTAGATCATATGGGGCGAACTTTGAGAAAATATTGTTTAAAGTTTAAAAACTATTTTTAGGGATTTTGGAGAGGGTTTAAAATTTTTTTAGTCCATTTTTGAATTCTTCGTTTGATTTTCAATAAAATAAAATAACAACGAAATTTTTTTATTTACGTAAATACCTCTTTTTTATAATGGGAAAAGCCGCTTGCCCATATATATAACAGAACAAAAACTATAAAATATTAATTATCCAGTCTTTTTATTATAATATAGAGCTAGCATTTAATTTAATTATATTGAAACCATTGATCTTGCATATTCAATTCAGCACCACACTTTGGATAGTTATCATAGCCACATGGAATCCATCGAGGCCATTTAATAACTTCCTTATACACATTTTCACCAGGTCCTGTTGTATTATAGGTCTGAAAAAAAATAAATTCAGTATAATAATTTTAATAGATTAGAGTTTAGACAATTGAATTTAAAAAAGTTATCTAAAAACCGATTTGATATACACCATAGAGTGATGAGTTTTTAATGATTTGAAAAATTTTCACTGCTATATGTACATACGAAATAACGTATATTTTTGTAACTTACTTGATTTTGTGCAACAATCTTAAAATTCGGTGCCAAATATCTCATTGCAACACCATATGCCAACAAATATTGAACACCTTCCAGCTGTGTTTCAGTTGGTGTATGCACATCGAAATTCCCAAGAAAGCATATAGCTAAACTTCTATTATTATAAGTATTCACATGATTCCATCCCCGTCCTACGTATATATAACCATCACCACCGACCTATTGGACAATTTGATTTATAAATTACAATATGCAATTTTGTGATATTTATTTTTGCAACTCTAAACATAATTGATTAGTGATATGGGTCATTAGTTTAAAAATAAATAAATAGTTTTGGAAGTATAAAATGAAAAACAAACATTAGCAACATTTATATATTGAACTTACAAAGAAATTGTTTCGGATATCGGATATTCTTCTCTCGGATATTGCAATATCTTGTAATGATCGCATTTTTAAAGCGCATTTATAAAAATCATAACATGGCTGTGATGTAGCTAACGCAACATGATTAAGCATAACATATGGTATTGGATGCTCAAGCTTCCCACTTTTGGCATGGCTTTCTGATGAACCCCATTGGTCTCTATCAATAACAAGATGCCCTCTTCCTAATGAAGGAACTGAAAACAATAATAAATAAAATTATAGTATCGTTTATATCAAGTGTTTGTAAATGAATTTATTTAACTTTATTTAACTTTATGTGTAAAACGACTATTTTGCATTTCTTTGTTCAAATGGGAAACGAATACAAACCGTGGTTAAAAGTTCCGATTCGTCCCGTACTACAAATGCCCTCGGGAATCTTTCAAAGTCTTCGGTGCAAATGTAAGGTTTTCCGTGTCTAGCATCGTGCTGGTCTGACTGGGCCCTATGAAAGCATTTCTAAACATTTGTGTGTGAGACTACTAGTTCCCGAAATCCAACGGAAACTCGAAAATCTTGTTGTCAAATTTGAAAAAAAAATTCTATCTCGTTTTCAACATTATTTAAAGTTAAATAAAATAATTCGTACTCGCATGATCCATTAGCGTAGTTATCTCCAAAACGAAAACTACTGCCATCAATGCTAGTTGATGTTTTTCCCTTTAAACTATTATAGTAAAAAGCTAAAAATATTCCTATTCCTAATCCGAGGATCACTATAAAAAAAGTTGATACCAAAAGCCAATTTGGTGTGTTTTCAAACCACCGGCAATTATTTGTCCATAATTTCGTTTTATCATTTAATGCTGAAAAAAATAATTTCAAAAATTTATTGTTTCTTTGAAAAACAATTTTGCTTTGTTTATAAACAAATAATTATTTACATATCGTGAGCTGAAAGAAAAATCGAAGATAAATAAACAAAACAAACAAAAATAATTTGCGTCCAACAACAACTTAGCATAGGACCTTGGACTCCAAATTTGTATGTATTGTTGTGACACATATTGTAGTTCCTAGTACACAACACATTTTAAAAAATATATCAAATTACATTGATGACAAATAAAACACCATATTAGGTCTTTTTGGGATATTGGGGATAAAGAGGATTTTTGTGAGCAATTAAACCCATTTAACTAAGGAAATAATTTGAATTTTGTAATTCAAAAATATGCTTAGACTTTTCTGTTGTCTTGTCAATTTTTATAGACAAAAAGCAACAATAACTAAATTTTTATCATTTTTTGTTGTGAGAAAAGAAAAACCACTCTGTGAGATTTTTAAGTATAACGTTATTTCTATTCTGGTTGATTAGTTGAGACATTAGCCACCCATAGTGGAGAAAACTTTAGTAATATTATCTTAAAATCAATGTAAAAATTAATTTACTTACAAAAATTTGGCCGGCCATTTGTTGAAGATGCTGTTGATTCACTCATACATTGATAAATGGTTACAGTACCACGATACTGGGTCATGGAACCAAGAACAACATTACTTGAATTAGTCAAGTTTATGATACTTGTGCCTGTATTTGGTTCTGTAAGCAGATTTATATTATCTTGGTATCTGTTTGGAAAAGTTGGTCTATTCCTGGGATCTATATTAGAAACAAGTGGAATGTGTGAAATTGGAGTTTCATAACGATTATCAGGATTTCTTGAACCGGCTTCCATTTCAAATAACCTTTTGAACGATTAAGATAAACTTTTTTCTATTCACATTTTATTTTATAAGAAAAAATTAATAAATATGACAGTAAGTGCGAACTTGTTGCACATGATTTATTACAATTAAAACAATCATTCTTTTAAGTTGTTTACTAAACTAAATTTAAATTAAAACTAAGACTTATACACATCATCAAACTTTTTAGATAAGTTATTTATTTATATTTATTTTATTTCGTTTGTGTTTTAGTTTTGTTGATGAATTATATCTTCTCTTGGACCAACTGATAATTATGTTAGTTTCCGACACATTTGAATTAAAATTCGCATATACTTCACAAGTATAGCATTAATTCATCAGGAAATCCTGTTTTCTAGATTATCATTACTTGTATTGTATAGTTTTTGTATTAATTTTATCCGTTTACAGTTGCTAGACTTTCTTTACACATGATTTCAACCTGTATGAGTTTTGAAACTCAATAACTATTCCTAGTTAAACTTCACTTAAATGACTTAATTCAATCGATTTAAACATTGATTAAAACTTGTTCAGAGGCTTTTGCTTTTTTAATACAGAAAAAATAGTATCATTGAATTAGCCTGCATTCAATATGCTTATCTATATTACTCTCTTACTTATTAATCGTGTTAATGTTGCACAAAATTTACTATCGCATTTTTGTGACAGATGCAACCAGGATTTGTAGAATAATATGGTATGGAAATTTATGCCTGGCTGAATTTCAACCACTATTTGAATAAAAACTTGTTCTAGAACCAAATGGTGAAAACCTGATCATTTGCGATTTTCCAGAAACTTGGCAAACAGTAGTATGGACAAAATAATGCAGCTAATTTTGACAGCTTATTTTAGAATATTTTTAAAGTGCATAGTTTAAGCATGGGGCGCACTGCACATGCATGAAAAATTAAAACTTTAGCCGTCCGAACTTGGAAATTAAATTGCTCAAGAATTGCTAGACCGATATCAACAAACTTGTTTTTGGTTGATGGGTGATAGGTGAGACACGCTATTGTTTACGCAGTAATTGATGGCGTGTCTGCCTACGGATTCGAGAAAGGTTCGAATTCATCCGAAACACGAAAAATGTGAAATGGAGTTTTTTTCTGAGAAAGTTCAAACCATATCTTTGAATTGAAAAAAATCCAATTACTTGAGTTTAATTGATCTCAAAAATCCCCAATATCAAAACAACTTTTTTAAAGATGGCGCAATTACATTTTAATTTTTTTATTTCAGTTAAAAGCTTAACTAACAATTTGAATCACTGTGGTTTTAAACAACAACATGGTGATTTAAAAAGGATTTCTATTTATCTCCTTCACTTTGGGTTTTTTATTCAATTCAACAGTAAAAATTATTCCATACATTGAAAATCTGCCGTAAAAAAAAAACAAATGAAACAGACAGAGAAAAATTATTCAAACAAATCGTCTAATAACAATTATAATGAAATTTGGACTTTTATACGAATATATTATTACGCCGAAAAAATGAATATATGACAAACAATACTACACTTGCAAATCTCTTATCACCGAATCACATATTTAATAATGTAATGAATATTGTTAATTAACTAACAGAAAAAATAATTTAGTTCTACAAAAATGAACAAACAAAAATTATAAAAGATAAAATGCAAAAAGGCTTACATTATTTAATGCCGAAGGTTATCTTCTTCCAAAACCAGTCCATGAAACCAAATTTTGACTGTAAGCGCCAATAATTATTTGTATTTTAAAGCTCAGCATATATCATAAACCTTTTTTTGTTGCTTCTTGATTACAGGTATCATGGGTAAATGTTGGATAAAAAAGGAAGATGAGAATCGCTGATTCCTTATATTCCTATGATATGCTTATTAGTATTAAGTTTGATTACTTTGTTTTGATTATAGTTATTATTCAATTTCGCATTCGACACAATATTAGTGGTAGCTGCTCTATATACGAGCACTACATGTGCAAATAAAACACAAAACGTCCAGATAACATTATTTTTTCTTAAAAAACTTAAGCTTTCGATTTTCTTGGCTCTGTCATATTTATATATATAAATATTTTTTTTGGCTTAAAATCTCAATTCAAATTATCACTAAAACAAATTATGATTTTGAAATGTCACAAAATGCAAACTCAATATTCTGGTATAAAATTGATATATTTTTTTTTAACAATTTATAAATGAAAATAAATAAATATTTAATTATTAGAATTTATTAAGAACTATTATTATAGTTTATTAAATTAAAACTTTAATTTTGCAATCACACACAATTATTCGATTTAAATTTATATACTAATTCCTCGATCAAAATAATTTGATCGCTTATATACATTTCTTTAGGTTTTCTGTTTCCCCTTCCATCATCATAATAAGCAATTTCTCCAACATATAACATCAATGCAAAACTTTTATTTTTAATTCGAAATTGAGTTGATTATTTTTAATTGAACTTATTTAAATCATCAACAAAAAAATGTTTAATTGTACAGTGGTACAAATAAATGACTACGTTTATTACAATTGAAGAAAATTAATAAAATTATTAGGGAATTTCATTGAATTTGAAAACTATTATTGTAGAGTAAAAATTGAAAATAGTCCGTCGTTACACAATAAAGTCCTTCAAAATTCAATCAACTATTAATATTACGAACATATTTTTGTTCAAACATCCCTAAATGAAATACGTTATTAAGGATGGCAAGATCTGCGCAGAGTCAATATACTCTATTTGGTTATTTATTCAACCAAAAAATACATTTGATTCTCATTAAAAAAAGAAAATAAAGCAACAATTGATTATATACCGAAATATAACATCCGTTAATTGAGTTCGAATGAAAGATAAACTGAACGAATAATTTAGTTATACAGTGAAACGTTGTTACGGTCAGATATTATTTATGAAATTATTGTTTTTATATTTTTAAAGAAAATGTCTACTATAGATATTTTTGTTGGTCGTTACTTACATCGGTCTGTAATACTCCATTTTTTATATTTTATGCTGAGATAAGCAGATCGTCTTCATTGTTCATAATATAAATATAATAAATTGGTAGAGTTCTAATTCGCAAACTATTTTGTTTAATTTCAGGTAAGCAATATTTTGGTTGTAAATATAAACTTTAATTAAGGGACATATGTAAGGTAAATTTTTTTTTATATTTTTACGTCAGTCATGAAATAATCTATATTAAAAAAAATTCAGAAATATTTTCTTTTATTAAATGTTTCCACTAAAAAAACACTTATTAAGAACTGAATCCAAATACATGTTAACAATCATGGAAAATGTTTTGTATAACTAGCGAACAAAATAAATCAACAGAAATATAAAGTTTTTCTTTATAATTCGCTAGAACTATAGACCAATTTTTTTAGAAATGGCATTAACACTTTTTTTGGGTCGGCTAACTCGGGTGAAAAATAATAAATTTCTTTATAGTTGAAATTTTTTTATTAGTTTTATACATATAACGATCAAACAATAAGATGAAAAATTTAGATCTTCCACCGGCGTCATGGGAAAACGAAACAAATTTTTTACTTTTGTCTTAGTAAGGGCGTGACTAATCCAACAAGGACACAAGGATTTTCGGATCCTAGTTTATAACGGTTTGTTTTCAGAGTAAGAAAAGTCGAGCAAGAAAACAATCAACTAATAAGTTAATTAACTTAATATTGCTACGATTCTACGTAAACGTAATGCAATACAAAACCTTAATTTTCGATGTACAATATTCCAAAAATAAATCAAGACCACATTCGTTTCTTAGAATCAGGGTTAACATGAAATAAAATTTAGTGATTTTATGAATCATATCAACTTATTAGGTAAAAAAATAATGTTATCGAATATTCTAATATTTTCTCAAAATTTACAAAAAAAGTGACGTCACAAAATTATGCAGATTGTATATGGGTCATTCTTTTACAAACCGAACACCTTTCTGACCGACACATTTTTGATTTGGCTGAAATTTTTTTATGGGTTTTATATCGATAAAAAGATATACGTGCTAGAGGATTTTTTTTTGGAAAATATAGCGGTTCTAAATTTTGAGATTTTCGTGATTTTTGGCCTGACGAGTTATTTTACAATATTCATAACTTGGGTTCTATTAAAGAAAGAAACCTCATTCTTATTTTATTTAAAAGGTAAATGATGCTTGTTTACAAAAAAAGTTAAAATTAATAAAAAATATTAGCAATTTGCTATTGTTATAAGCAAATTAAATGTTCCAATTGATCTGTAGTCATTGCCCTGTAGTCAATTCTCAATAAAATAGTACATTATGATGCTAGGACGTAAAGCTAAAGATTTTGGACGGATGTGGAGTTTGCACCCATATTAAGTCCAAATTGGCTTACGTCCGTGCATCATATACTATTTTTTATTCGCCGCAAGCAAAATATTTTAAGAAAAGTTGTTTATTCTAAATTAAAATTATAAATTTTAAAATAAAAATATGTGGAACAAGTAACCTTTGACAAAATATTTATTATTTTTTCCAAATTATTGTGTAGCTATGACAACAAATGATAACAACTATTTGAATTGGATAATGAAATTTTGAATTTGAGGGTTGCTTTGATGAAAATTTTATGATGACAACAAAATAAATAGTTGTAAAGTGATACTTTAAAGCCGCAAATCACAGTAATAAAGTAACACTTTAATATGTAAGCGAATAAAAACGTATATTTAATTAATGGAGAAATGAGTTTTACTATTAGAAATAAATTAATTTATCGAGCGGAGGACGATAAAAATTTTTATAAACTTTTGTCGTCTGGCGCTGAAAAAATTAACTTATTTGTAACAGTAAAACTCATTTCTCCATTAATTAAATATATGTTTTTTATAGGAAATGAAACATAGAATACGATGGTCATGCAAAAACTCATTTTGTGGGTGGGGCAATAAGTACAGATCGATTGGAATATTTGATTTGTTTATAACAATAGCAAATCGTTAACAACTTTTATTAATTTTATTTTTTTGTAAACTAGTATCTTTTAGCTTAAAAATAAAACAAACTATCTTAAAAAGAACCGAAGTTATGAATATTTTAAAATAAGTCGTCAAGCAAAAAATCACGAAACTTTCGAAACTTAGAATTGCTATATTTTCCAAAAAAAAACAAATCCTCGAGCACGTATATCTTTTTTTTTCGATATAAAACCTGTAAAAAAGTTTTCAGCCAAATCAAAAATGTTTCGGTCAGATTTTGTCCAAATCTGTTCGGTTTGTAAAAGAATGACATATATAAGAAATTACTTCTTGCAAAATAAAATAGTTTTATTTTAACCTGCGATGGATGATGTAAAAAGTGTGATATTGGAAATAGCTTAAGTGAAATTAATTGTAAACAAAAGGTACCGCACATTTAAAATCGCGTAAATAGAAGTAATTTTTATATTCAATTGTAAATAAAGTTTTAAGTGTTATTGAGTAGAAATAATTTGTGTTTTATTTTGGAAGTTGTAAACTGGAAAATTACAACAATCAACCGTTGGAGTTTTAAAACTGTTGGAAGAATATTCTAGATAGAAATATTCTTTGTTGTATTGTTTTCGTGCTGTTGTGGAGCAATTAAGGAGTTGAATACTTAATAAAACCTAGTGTGTTTGCTTACTAATCAGTGATCGAACTCAGCAACAAACACCAAAATTTTATAGATACAACGCTCTTTGTTTATAGACTTGTGAGTGTCCATCAATTTTAAAATGAATGTTACAAAGATGGTTGAAATTTATAGAGCTGATTTAGCCAATAAATTTTAAAAAGCCTTACTTAGTACTTTTAAAATCAACAAAAAATTATGAAAATGGGTTAACCCGTTCGAGCATCATTTAACATTAAACTTTTCATGCCCCTAAATTTCTTAACAAATTTCGACTCTGTGTTGCTAGTTCATTCTCTGTCGCTTAGCCCTAATGAGAAATGACCAACTTTTTAGGTAGATTTCATATAAAAATCTACCTATTGCAATGGGCTTCATCTCGGAATTTCGGAAAAATTTTTGTGCCAAACGACTATATATGATAAGCGGAGACAAAAAAACAAAAAAAAAAAAAATTTATATATATATATATATATATATATATATATATATATATATATATATATATATATATATATATATATATATATATATATATATATATATATATATATACATATATATATATATATATATATATATATATATATATATATATATATATATATATATATATATATATATATATATATATATATATATATATATATATATATATATATATATATATATATATATATATATATATATATATGTATATAAACGATATGAGATATAACGAAAACGACCGGCACTCTCACGGTCGCATTTGTTGAGGTAGATCAAAAAAATTTTTTGTACTTGTGTGTTTTAATAATATCTTGGACAAGTTCGTGAATCAGCAAAATCCGACACGTGGTTGAGAAGCTAGAGGCTTTTTTCTGAAAAAAATTGATTTTTTAAAACCGTTATAACGGCCGTTTGGATACTAATACTTCAAAAAATTTAACAAATTTAGAATAACAAAACAGTTTGCAATAAAAAATTTTTTTTTGAAACAACCGGCACTCTCACGGTCGCATTTATAAGGCCAGATCAAAAATCCTTTTTTAAAAATGTGCGTTTTGTTAATATCTTGGACAAGTTCGTAAATCAGCCCAATCCAACACATGGTTAAGAAACTAGAGGCTTTATGCTAGAAAAAAACTCTGTTTTTTAGATCCGTTATAACGGCCGTTTGGATTCTAATATTTTTAAAAACTTCATAAATTTAGAATTTTTAAAACCTTTTTAATCAGTTTCTTTCAAAAAAACGACCTCTGCAGTTGGAGGTTTCTGAGTGAACGGCTCCAACAAAAAAGCTTGTAAAACACAAAATGCGTTTGAATCAACCGGCGCTCTCATGGTTGCATTTGTGTGGAGCCAGTTAAAAAAACCTTTCTTAAAAATGTGTGTTTTATTAATATCTTGGACAAGTTCGTAAATCAGAAAAATCTGACACATGGTTAAGGAACTATAGGCTTTATACTAGAAAAAAAAGTGGTTTTTTTAATCCGTTATAACGGCCGTTTGGATACTAATATTTTTAAAATCTTCATAAATTTAGAATCTGTGGAAACATTTTAATCCGTTTCTTATAAATATAAACCTCTGCAGTTAGAGGTTTTTGACTTGTTGGCTTCAACAAAAAAGTTTGCAACAATCCCCAACTACAATTTCCAAAAACCTTATAACAGTCAATGTCAACCTTATAACAGTCAAAAAATAAAAGATTTGAATAGAAGAAATTAATTTTTTTTCTTAGAAATAAACTATTTTGATATTTTGCAGTAATTGCACAACATATGATATAGAGTAGGTTTGTGTCATAAATTATCACACACATGTTCTGTGGTAGATTTTATATTTGTTTGTTGCAAAATTGGATAGATATAATTTTGCCTGTAGGTAGCTAATTTTCTTTTTAAAATTTGTTCGATATCTGTTTTAAATTAGTTTGTTTTGTTTAAACTAATCTGATACATCAGATTCTACTGGCACACAAAACTGTCTGATCTCGAAATCTACCTATTTCTAGCGGATATACGTGCCGCTTGGACTTTTTTAAGTTGAAACCGAAATCAATTGTATGAACTGTAATAGATATTTGTTTCACTAGAACAAAAAGATGTTTGGGACGAGTAAGAATGTTGCGGTGCGACGCGATAGCGGGTTAAATATTTTTGACTTTGACAAGTTTGGTGTCATATGAACGGTTATTGTAGTGTTGGTAGTCTGGCACAATTTTTTTGTAATTTTTAAAAGCACAGTTTTGACTTATTTTCAAAAATGTGAACATTTTTTAACATTAGTTAAGCAATAAGTTGAAAAAATTCGCGGCTGTAGGTATGGTAATGTTAAAAAGATTGTACAAAAACTTTAGCCGTCAGCTCATTATTTCAAATGTTCTACAAAACCCTCTTTGTGAGAGAAGAAATTTAAAAAAATTATTTTTGACCTTGACAAGTTGGGTGTCGTCATATAAAAGGTTAGTTTTTGTAGTCTAAAACACCTTTTTTTTGTAATTTTCGAAAGCGCAGTTTTTGACTTATTTTCGAAATTGTGAAAAATTTTTCAATCCTCTCCCTTAACTTCGAACATGACAAAAAAACAAATTTAAAAAAATTACAGGTTGTTGGAGTTTTGCATAAGCAAATGTAAATTTTTTGTTGGTCGTCATAAAATCTCACGTTTATAGGTAATGTTGTAAAGATGAAACGAAAATTATAGTGGTCGACTCATCATTTCAAATGTTCTTTAGAGGGAGTTGAGAGAAGAAATTTCGAAAAATAATTATTTTGAACCTTGATGAATTTGACGCAACCTTCACACAAGATGAAAACATTTTAAGTTCGTCAATTGTCCCACCAGATGCTGACACGTCTCGTGAACAAATGTTCACTCACGAAAAATCAGTGTTTTGTAAAGTAAAAGTAAAAGTAAAATTTACTATTTTGTACATTGTACCATAGCAAAAATTGTGATATATGGTTCAATTAAAGAGATTTTTCATAATTGTCAACATCGGGGTGATATTATATCACAATTACTTATTATCTTTAAAATAATTGTAAAAATTGATTTGTGTCCGTACCAAATTACGCTAATGGGTATTGGCAACGTTCAACTCCCTTGACCAAAGTTGATGTATATTCGCTATGCAAAGTCAGATGATTTGTAGATAACGTATTCCATTGTTTTTAACAACGATTTGCAAAAACTTTACGAGTACATTAGAACCTCAGGCATCTTCTATTGATATCTGTTTTATTCCTGTTCCCAATCATGATGAGGTATTTGAGCAAACTCTTTATCAGTCTAAAAAACGGTTCTGGACTATTAAATTTGGTATTGATGTTATTTGCTAGAAAATCTGGTGCAGTCTTTTCTTTTACATCTGTGTGCCCAAAGATCCACATAAGTGATCCACATTTGATTACTGCAAATTTTTGTTTATTTTGATAGCATGCTATACTAGTTTTGATTCATAGCGCATTAAACTCAGATCCAAGAGCTCTGTGCTACCTATATTTTAGATACAATGTATATTTCTGTGACTGTATTTCCTTTTACCACACAGAATAGCACAATAGTTGATGGCGTAGATTTTGGCTTTAACCACGGTGTAAGAAGTGCTCAATGTTATCGGAGACTGGGCCTACTGATAAGAATAACAATAGGAAGCAATCGATGGACTGCGTGCCTTGAGATTTTACGTTTCTGCTAACCAAAGTCATATGTGGATCCGAAAATCCACGTCCACCATTCCAGCACAAATTAATCTATATGCACGCATTCGAAAATAATTAGACAGACCAAAAAAAAAATGAACAAAAGAGACTCTGACGACGCTAGCATCGCAGAAACCAAGACCGCCACATCCACGCCAATACTATACTTTAATTATTTGAATAAAATTATCAAAATAAATTGTCATGATGATAGAAGATCCCATTCTACAACAGTTCACCTCTGCAACCCCTGCCTCCGCCTTTCATTTTAATTAATATTACGCAATAAGATGACACAAAACAGTTTAAATTATTTTACTTCGGTCTGAAAGACTTAAGTATTACATTCATGAGCTCAAAGTGAAATTCTTACCCCCACTTTTTTCAGGTTCGAAAGGACGCTGTGTTCGATAACTGTACCGGAAGTGTATCAAAAAATCATTATGTGTGTCAAAAATAGCAAATTTTCATATTTTAGGCTTAAAAAACGTTCATTTTAAGTGATTACGAGTGGGAACATTAAATTTGGAGGAATCTTGATGGTAAGGATTGGTATGGGTTGGTATGTGAGATCAAAAACTAAATGATTGCAGTATAAGTTTGTCAAAAAAAATGTTGTCAAGTGTGTCAAAAAATGATTTCATTTATTTTTTTAGCAAATTTTTTGGAAAAAAAATGTTGCTGTTTCTATGACGTAAATGTAATTGAAAATGAAATTGGACATGAAAATTTTTGAATTTGTTATAGTTTTTGAAATATTTTTGGAATTTTGAAAAAGTTTGTAGTTTTGATTTTGTAATAATTTTTGCAATATTTTTAGAATTTCGGAAAAAGTTTTAATTTTTGATTTTGTAATAATTTTTGGAATATTTTTAGAATTTTGAAAATTTTAAATTTTTGATTTTATTATAATTTTTGGAATTTTGAAAAAAGTTTCAATTTTTGATTTTGTAATAATTTTTGCAATATTTTTAGAATTTTGGAAAAGTTTAAATTTTTAAGAATTTTTGGAATATTATCGGACTTTAGAAAAAGTTTAAATATCTGATTTTATTGTAATTTTTGAAATATTTTTGGAATTTTGAAAAAAGATTGATTTATTTAGTTTAACAATATTTTTGGAATTTTGATTATAATTTTCCGGCAACGTATTGATTTTTCGTGTTAGTTTTGTAATAAATTTTTAAACAGAGATAAAAAATACTTGTACTTTAACAAAGAGTTATGTTTGATATACATCGCTGCCCAAAACTAAAAACCATGTTCTCATAAAAGTTTTAGGCCAAAACTATACACAAATCCTTAATCCAGACCGAAGTCTTGATATCTCAGAGCTGTGAGATTTCAGTCCCTCCATATTTTTTATTTTAATTTGGCTTTTTAAATTTTTTTTCGTATGTACAAAAAAAAAAAGATTATTATTCGAAATATATTTTAATTGTAACACTATTAAATTTTTGTTTTGAAAACTACAACTCAAACCATTAACAATTCAGTATGTTGCTTTTTGTATAAAACTGGAAGGAGTTAAGAAAAAAACATTTAAGGTTGAACTCGATTAAAAAGAGAGACAATGCGTAATAGTCTTGAACCATTATTAAGTAGCACGAATATAAATTAGATTCCCTCAAAACATAACATTTCAGAGTTTAATTGTATTTATACGAAATAGCTTACATAAGTTACATAAAATTTGCCTATTGTATTTATCAAATTGGCGAGGCGATGCAATATAATTTTTTATAGAATTAGATTTTTAATCTAACACGAAAAATAAGAACTTGCACAATTTTGAAAAAACAAAATCCGAATAATAAAAATATAGTTTTTGTTTTTTTAATAAATGTTAACGAAATCATCGCCTGCTAAATTTTAAATTTTTTTGAGAAATAATTTAAATTTTGATGTTCGCCACAACACTCCCCCCCCAGGTGCCATCGAAGGTGGAACGACATAAATAAAGAAATTAATTAGAGCTGAGGAGGAAAGAAGCAAAGAAGTTTGCTTAAGTAGTTGTAGCGAATAAGAAAAAGATTGGAGGTGTCCGAAGATGTAGAGTGGACAATTAGTGGCGAAAAGAGGCGAAATTGAGTCGAGCCATCTTTAGATGTGACCTAAAGTAAGGTATTATCTATCGATGTTCGATCATATGCAGAAGAAATTGTGTTAGGAGAGAGATAAAAACTAATGTGTTAGGAGAGATTGTGTTAGGCGAAAGAGTTGGTCAGTAATCGATACCATTTGGTGGAGAAAAAAAAACTATGGGTCTTACGTATTTGGAGTTCTGCAAAAAAAGAAAAGAAACGAACAATTATGGAGTTATGGTAACACGAGTGGAGATATAGGTCTGACAGAGCTGAGTTGTCAATATTTGTGGAGATGCGTACCGTAGGTTAAAAGGTTCGTTTAAAATACGAGAAGCAGAAATGTAACGTCGGTGATGCTGAATGTCTGACAGATCAAAGTTGACTGAGACAAAACCAGCATGTAAAAACGTGAATATTAATTCATTTTTCGAAAAAAATAAGCAAGAATAAGCAGAAATTTAGTGTAAGCAAAGGAGTGCATATGGTAACACAAGTATGGTAAAGTCTGACAGTACAAAGTTGACTGAAACCAATGTGTACCTTGGAGAGCTTTGAGAAGAAATATCTGACTAACGACGAAATGTCGATTTAAATATCCATAAGAACCATACCTGTTCGTCAACAGATAAATGGTTAACGTCAAAAGATGGTCATGTTATGGTAACATATGGGTAACGTTAGGGATAGTAAATAAAAAAATCAGAAAATTCGAAAAAATTTGTTTCGGCTCAAAAGTTAAGGAGAGTGGAGTGGGTCTTATGAAGGAAGAAGGTGATTAATTCGGCTCATGAGTAACGAAGAATGAACTAGGTCTTACGAAGAAAAGAGTTGTGAAGCTTCAGCCCATGATATCGATTATTAAACAAAACGAAATTTAAAAAAAATGGTCGCACTAGCAGGAATTAGCATCGCTTGACAGCCGACATGATTTAGAGATTTGGAGGAAAAAAGATAGTATAAGAAAGAATTAAGATTAAGCTTGTCAGCCGAAACGACTGGATGGAAGAATTTGTGGACCATACGTGAAGAGTGCTGTGTCGCTGAGAAGAGAAAAAAAATATTATAATAAAATAAAATTTTTTAAATAAAATGGAGCAAGCACTAATTTAAATTAAGAAAGAGAAAAAAATGAATTAAATTATAAATTTGATACTTCTTTAAGTTGACCCCATTGGAAGGTTTGTCGGGGTTACCAGTTTTAGATGATACTGCGTTGCGTGGAGGTAGATTTTAATATAGAGACTGGCTGCTAGTGGCGTTGAATTCTGTAGGAGATAAATATGATGATACGAGATGTTGTTGGAGATGTCGTATCCAATATAATGAGTTACTTTGAATGTGTTGATTAAGCTGAATCTTCGGTTATGATTTAACAATTTTACTGTTCACGTAAAATAAACACAAAAGGCAGCAGATAAAATGTTGTTGTATTAACCATATGATGAATTAAATATATTTCCAAACTTCTTCAATATAATTTATTAGAGAATTACATTTTTAATTTAACACGAAAAATAAGAACTTAAACAAAATTGAAAAAACAAAATCCGAATAATAAAAATATAGTTTTTGTTTTTTTAATAAATGTTAACGAAATCATCGCCTGCTAAATTTTAAATTTTTTGGAGAAATGATTTTAGTTTTGATGTTCGCCACATGTCAGATTGAATCTGATATACTACAGTATCTGATATACTACATACAGAACGGATAACTAGGAATCAGAAATTATGTTTTAAATTTGGCTTAAACAAAACAAAACAAAAACACAAATCTAACTAGGAATTCAAGGATAGCCTAGAACAACCCCGATTTGTAAGTTAAAACCGTAATTTAAGACTTTTTGAATCATAAATAAGCGAATTATTAATGTCAAATTTTAATCTCTTCTGAACCAAACTATAGCGTCTTCAAAAATATGGGTGGTTCTTGGATTGTCTACCTACACCGTCCAATATTAGGAAAAACATCGTCGTAATATTCCGAACATATCTGAACCGGTACTTTGGTTGTCCTGAGAGCTGACAGTGTACCAAACGTTCATCACCCTGACCTCTATTTTGACATTAAATTGTCGGTCTAGGTCAGTAATTAGCATACAGCCCACAATGTTCGTCCTGCAGTTTCGAGATAATCATTGCATGGACAGATCTAATGTAAAATGAAGAGAGTAGGAGACATTTGGTTTGTTTTTGATCATCAGAAGAGCATTGTTTGCTTTGTCTGAAATATATTTCAGGTAATAGTTATAATTGAATTTGCTGTCTGGGATTCGCTCTGTTGATTTTTTTTAAGGAAAGTATGTTTTATTTTCATGAACTGGCATGAAGACTGTTAAATCTGTTATTCCGAAATCCTTTGGGACCGTCCACAGCATGCCTCACTATTATAATGTCATCAGTTTATTTTGTTTTATTAATTGAGGTATATTTGCAGACTTGGGTGTGGTTGGTTACTGGAAACTTTCAAGAAAAGTTTGAAAAACTCTTTTTGCTCTTACCGGAGACTAAAGACTGTTCTACCGTTCGTCTATCTACTTCTTGGGATCACCTCTTAGTAATATCTTTGTTGGTTTTTGTTCGTCGTTTATACAGAGGGTCAAAATTGAGGCGTTTTCTTTTCGTAGAGACGATGATACTTGTTATCTCTAATTTGACAGACCACTTCATTGTTACACCAAAACAGTACAAGATCTAAGGCAACAATAGAGTTATATTTTCTCTTACTTTGATTGCTATATCGTAAAAGTATTCTACAGTAATAAAACCAAAACTTTCAGCTAATTAGATCATCAAAAAAAATTAATCAAAACAACAGAGGGAGTATAACCCTTCACCTTATGGAAAGCTTTTACGAGCTTCAATAATTACTTATGACCGTTATTGTGGGCCATAATTTTTTGACTCTTTATCACATTAATAGCATATAGCATATAGATTTTTCTCTTCGATCGTTTCAGGTGTAGCATGAAAGTAACCTCTGAATTTTTTTTTATGAACTCGATTCGAACTCAAACTCGGATTAGAAAACCAAATTGATATTTCATTTAACTGCTTAAATTTATGCCAAATTTTTGTTTTCGGCAGTAACAATCAAATTTAAACCATAAATTATAAAATCTTTAAAACCATTTTATTAAAATCACTTTGAATTTTCCGTTTTTAAACATAAACTGAGATTGACATAATTTCTTTTCATAAAACAAAAACATTTCCTTTTTTCGATTCGATAAACATAAAGAAAAATATTCAACTAAACAAATTGTACATAATGGAGCTTTTTTGTTACAACAAAGTAATACAGTAAAGGTGTTGGAAACATGAATAAATCACAATATAAAATGAGGAAAATTGTTATCATAAACGGAAAAACAAAAACAAAATAAATGAGAACATAAATAAATAAAAGTTAGCGATAAAGAAAGAAAACATTTTAATTCGAGTTTCATCATTTTATTGTACTATATTATTTATCCATCTAACCATAACATCCTGTTCCTCATTCAATTTTTTTTTTTTGGTTTCATTTTGGGTATCATAATGGATGTTTGTTTATTAAAGACTAGTTGAAATATCAATTTAAAGTGGAAACAAAAAATTGTATTCTACATATAGCTTATATTGACTTCTGTTTTTGTGGTTCCGCACTTTTCAACAATATAACCTGCATCCTGTTGATGATTTCTAGGGATTTGAAATATTATCGAAAACATGTGCTTTTTGGATTCTTCATCCCCTTAACTTTAATAAAACCTAATTAAACAATTTGATAAAATGTACGTTTTTGAGAGAAAATTAATAAATTGAATTAGGGGTCGTATAATGATTAAATTATTTACAAAAAATAAAAATTTTCTGTGAAAACTTACCACTTTGATGTGATGACTTAATAAATTTTCATTTAACGGTTGTGATAGTTCTATGATTTTGATTAAAATAAATCGAAAAAGTTTCTATCTTCTTATTTCTTTTATTTTTTCAGTTACTTTTCGTATTTTCGATCAACTATGAAACTAAGTAGTGAAGCACATTAACAAAAACAACAAAAACAGTAAAGACGAATAAGAAAAATTGCTGGCTAGGACTTTATTAATCACTGACATTTTCAGATTATTTTTCGATTTTCCAATTTTCAGACATAGAAATAAAAATAAAAACAACAGAAAACTATTTTTTTTGATTCACTTTGTGTTTGTTAGTTTGCGAAAATTGAAAATTAATTTCTTAGATGATTTATGATCTTTTATCTTCTAATAAAGAAATGAAACAACAACGACGAAAAATATTTCAGTTAAATTAAGAAATGAAACGACAAAGCAACTGATGTTGATGACGATAATTATTGCTATTTGTTCTTCAAAAATAAAATAAAAATTGATTGGAAAAAGTTATAGAAAGAAAATTAAAGAAGTTCCATTATTATGGTTAAATTGATTGAAGACTAATTAGATGATTTAGTAATTTATTAGCACACACCAGTTTTCGATTTTTTTATTATAATGATAACCTCGTTCAAATTTTAATCCATTAGACCTTTTGCTTCAAAATATATTATTCATAACCAAATAATGATCATTTTTTTGTTTCACAAACTAGAACTTTCACAAAAATAGGAATCTAAATAATAAAATTCCCAAAAGGATTCAACTAACAACAAAACTCATTACATCTAAAAAGTTAAGAGTGAAAACGAACAACTATTTAGATTTTAATTTTCATATTTTCACTATGTAGTACAATGAAAAACGATATTCCGAAAATAAAATCTATGTATTTGGCACGTGGTTTTTCTGCATAATCTTAAATTTTTTTTGTTATTTTTCGAAAATGTCTAAAAGTTATGCGAACACACAGGAAAAATAAACTGGTGTAATAATCATAATCATAAACGAAAGAAGAAAAACAAAATATACAAGAAAAAAGTTGTTAAATTATTTTTCCAAGCTTTTCGTGTTAAACATTTTTATGTTTTAGTTTGTTGTTTGTTGTTGTTGGTGTTATTAGAAAGGATTAAAATAATTATATTTGTCTTGAGTTAATAATTTTATGATTTTATTATATTTGTGGAATAGAAGATTCCTTTTTAAGGAGTAGTAATTTTGTGTTAAATAAAAAAAAAGGCATTTTTGTATTATTATTAATCTACCTTTAATATTAATAATATAAAACAGTGATCGCAAATATTTGACACGTGTGCCAGACTTGGAGCGTGTATTAATTTTTCTGGCACACCCAAGCATAAAATCCAATTTCTATAGATTACAATTAAATTTCGCTAGTTATAAAAATCAATCAATCATCAAATCAATTTTGATTACTATCACGTATATGGGTAATTCTTTTACAAACCGAACAAATTTGGACAAAATCTGAGCGACACGTTTTTGATTTGGCTGAAATTTTTTTTACATGTTTAATATCGAAAAAAAAGAAATACCTATTCGAGGATTTTTTTTTTTTGGAAATTAAAGCGCGCTAAATTTCGAGAATATTGTGATTTTTGGCTTGACGAGTTATTTTCAAATATTCATAACTTCGGTTTTATTAAAGATAGAAACCTCTAGTTTATATTATTTTCAAGTTGAAAGAGTGAAGACGGTAGTTTACAAAAAAAATTAAAATTAATAGAAATTGTTAAAAATTTGCTATTGTTATAAATAAATAAAATGTTCAAATCAATCTGTAGTCTTTGCCTCACCCACGAAATGAGTTTTTAGTATGATCATCGTATTCTACGTTTCATTTCCTATCAAAAAATTATTTTTAATTAATGGAGAAATTATTTTTACTGTTAGAAATAAATAAATTTATCGAGCGGGGGACGAGAAAAAATTCCATACATGGGTCATTCTTTTACATACCGAAAAAATTAGGGCAAAATGTGACTAACACATTTTTGATTCAGCTGAAAATTTTTTTACAGGTTGTATATAAACAAAATGATATACTTGTTCGAGGGTTTTTTCTTCTACATATATGGAATTTTTTCTCGTCCCGCGCTCGATAAGTTTATTTATTTCTAACAGTAAAAATAATTTCTCCATTATTTAAAAATATAATTTTTTTACTTTATTTGAGTTTTTTATTAAGAAAACTTTCTGTTTTATGTTGTGATATATTTAATTTATTTTTTATTATTTTTTACACAACTAGTTTGTAATGAAGCGCTGATTCATTGGCAAACCATTGAAACGGCATAGCAGGTCGCGTACCTAGCGAGATTTATTTATAGCCCCTTTTGACTAGCTTCAATCATAAGGATCGAGTAGGAAATCCTTCTGCTCCAGCACAAATAAACATAATGTGCGCTAAATACCTGATAAACACGGAAATGAAAAAAACAAGGGAAAGAATGAGACTCTGGCGACCCCCTAGGCGGAAGAACCACAATCAGCACAACCAACCCCATAAAGTACTACACATTCACGCGCCTCAGACACGCACTCTTACACACACACGCAACCACATTCATCCCACACTCATACACACTTGGAACAATCCATCATCATTGAATAACGTTCAACAAAAATCGTATATTTATCCCATTAAATTACTCTTCATTTTCATTATTAAAGGCTACTTTATGATTATTTACGTCATCGCTATTTAGTCAAACTAACATTTTATCAGTATAGTTCAGGAATAAATTGTTTGTTTTAACTACAATATTATTTTGATTATCTACAAGTTGATGACGTAAATTGTTCACAACATGTATACCACCGCATCGTTCATTTCATTTTCTTTCCTTACTACACGGTTACTTTCAATTTTATTATATAAATCAATAAATTAATCAATTAATTTTGTTAAAATTTCTGTTCATTTATTTTTAACATAGGTTTGTACTTTAATTTTATGAAAAAAAAACAAAAAAAAATATTCCACGTTAATTTATTTTTGTTAAATTATATGTTTCATTATAATTATTATTACTATACAAATAAAGGTATAATAATTCCTTCAACGGAGTCAGTTTCATTAAATATGATTTATAATTTTTGTTAATATGATTAATATGTCATCATTTGCAATACATATAATTTGAGTATCTTAAAGTTGATTATCCCCGAAACTTATCAATGATGGAGCTGAATTGAAAATGATTCTAAAATTTATCGGTAGCAGCTAGAACGAATGGGTCTTTATAAGAAAACAAATTTGAAAATTGCATTGCTTTTATATGAGAATTATTGTCGGATGATTTTCTCAGATAATGTAAATTAGTTCTATTATCGCAACTACTACTACAGCTATTACCGCTACGATGATTTGCTATAGTATCAATAGTAGTTGTAAAAGATGATGAGGTTTCAGTCTTATTTAAATTTATTTCATTCAATACTACTTTGGTTGGTTTTAGATTTAATAGTCTTTAATTGATGAGTTTGTCATCCATTACCAAATACTATTACCATCAATCCATTATTTACTCAAGGTCGCATCTCAACATCGCTTATTGCTAACCACCTTTTGTTTTGTTAGATTAAATTCCATTATAGTATCAGAATCTACACATAACGGTAGGTCTTGGTGTGATGTGATGGAAATACTCAGAAAAAAAAACCGGTTTGGCTTCTGAAATAAATCAAAACGAAGGTAGTCTTTATGATCTAAGATAACCGCATACACCGCTGATGCGTTTAAGAAACTCATTCAATCAAACACACCCGCCTCGGACTCATGCTCACATGTATCCACATTCATATCTTCAAATACACCCACTTATACACACACATACACAACCATACTCATTCCTGCATAAGAAAGATAAAAATCAGATATAACTCACCCCATGGCAATAGCGGATCCCTATTCCTCCTGGTCGGATTGGCCGATCAGCTCTCCCCGATTAATCCTTGACTAAATATACGGGTGGCTGAATCCGGTAGATGTGGAATAAGTGTCACAATCAGGCATGCGTAGAATAAAATTTTGAATATAGACAGCCAAATTCCAGAACAATAATTATCCGGGTGTTGACACAACAATATTAGAAAAACGATGATATATTTAGCCATATTCAACAACAATGTACGGATGTTGATGTAATAATATTAACTTAACGATGATACGTCCAGCCAGATATTGCTTCAGATGTTAGAGAGCTGGGGTAGCTAAGTTCGATAATATTAATCGAAAGGCTGCTATTGCAATCACATTCAATAAACGATGATATATATACAGCCAACTTCCATAACAATAATGACTAGGATGTTATTGCAATAAAATTTAAATAAATAATGATAAATCCAGTCAGATGTTGCTACAAATAGTAGGCTGCTACTGCAAGCACGCTCAATAAACGATGATATCTCCAGCCGAATATTGCTTCGAGATGGTAAAATGTCGGTATGGCCAGATTCTAGTAATATAACCGCCAGGTGGTGATTGAACCAATAATAGTGAGCAGTCTTCCACGTCACACAATTCCTGGATCGTGAATAAAAACGGAATCAAGATCCTAGTAACCACCGATCGACCGTGGTTAAATTGCTATACACTCTATGCCAACGTCATTACAACCAATGTGTTAATAAACAAAATGCAAGACACCTAAGTTCATTATTTCGGTAAATTTTATTTTCACACACGAATATTAGTTCTATGACTTTCTTATTCTAGTTTAATTAACTGTCACTAATTAATTCTTATTTTAACATGCGCAAAAGATTTGTTTTCTATTTATTTTTTGATTTACTATTTAAATTTTATTTTATTTTAGGTTATTTATCAATTCTTATTATAATTTAAGTTCATATCGCCAAGAAGAAAAACAAAAAAAAATGGCTGAATGAGCCAATATACGAGAACTAAAACGGAAAAAGTCCAAAATTACCACGTAATCAATTAACCTATTGTTTTTCTCTTGATAGTTCGACGATACATACACAAATTACATTTATAAATTCTTTTTCTATAGGCAATCCTTAAGTTTTTAGTTTATAGATAGCCTTTGATAAATGAAAAATACGGCTTTAAGTAGAATTTTTTTAAATATAGACCAAAATAAACCAAATTAAAAAGGGTCGAGTCAAAATGTCGCAAAATTTTGCTGAACTTGACTGAAATTGCTTTTTAAAAAGTTCATTTAATAATAAAATATTTGATATTTAACATAAAAAAAAAATCTGAATCTAAAAATCGCCATTTTTATAATTTTCCTTCAGAACAAAAAAAACTGATTCCCGACAGTCATATGCACAACGAATTTTATCTCTAAAACACAAAATGACGCTAGTCCTAAACTTTCACGATTGTTAGATATAAAACTTGTTACTTGTTAAATATAAAATAAGCTTCAATTTAAAAAAAAAAAAAAAAAAAAGGCTTTGCCATCTTTTTTTCAATTACACCATTTTTTTCTTATGTTACACCGTTAAAAATTATTTCAAAAAATTAACAGTGTACATTTTTAAAAACTTTGTTCTAAAACCTATTCAACGACATATCATTTATGAAAATCGATACAGTAGTTTTTCTACAATCGCTCGTCAAAATGCACTCACATCACAAAATAACAAAAATTGAGGGGCACCCTGTGAAGACCCCTGGTCGAAAAAAAAATTCTAAGAGAACTTATATTTTTTATTTATCAAAGACTATCTATAAACAAAAAATAATCAAAATTAAAAGGGGTCAAGTCAAAACGTTGTTGAATCTTCGTGAAATTTCTCATATACATATTTGATTAACCTAAACGATAGAGTAAAAGAATTGATTACACATACAGCCTCTGGTTGTGTAGCTGACGATATCATCAATACAATTACATCGAAATAATAACACAAAACCACAGGTTGATTCACCAAATGCATATTTCTTTGTTTTCAACTAATTAAAAATAAATAGGGTCAGTCTTTAATAAAGCATTTATATACCATTTCATTTGTTGTTAATATTATTATACCAGCTGATCTTGTTCCATCAAAAATACATAGAAACATTAAAACGATCATACATATTTGGAGATTTTTCTTAACGTTTCAACACAATAAAACAATATAACACAAGAAGAGATCATATTTTCCCAATCATTTTGTTATGTTTTATATAAAAAAACGGATAGTAAAAAGACTCAAAATATTTATATACAGATAATGCAAATATATATTAATCTATATTTGGGAAAATATAACCTTGATAATATGAGGGTGAGTTAAAAGTTTTTTGTACTGCCTGGTTATTTTAATAAAAATGTTAATGAAAAATGTAATGTGATGCAACAGATGGAACATGTAAAAGTGTTTCGCTTTGGAGTTAGTTTTTGCTGTTAGATATAACTGTCAAGCCCTAACTCCTTTGCTAACACCTTTAAACAGAACTCAAATTGTATTGAACTTCTGTATTTGATCGTAGGTCTTCCCAAACGCTACATATTAGGGCATAACAAGTGATTTTTAATCAACCAATTAATTTTTATGGACTCTCAACTCAATTCAACCACAGCTATTGGTACATAAGATGTGAGAACCAATTTAACGTGTTTGTTGTCAATAATAACTTTTTTTATTACTATTAAAAACTAAAAAAAATTGGACATGGTTTATTCGTAAAATTTAGTGAAAGCATAAAAGAAAAATATAATGAAAGAACCTTTGAAGTTATTGTTGTAATAAAGAAGAGAACGAATAGGTTGACAGTATAGGTTCGATAAAACAATTTTAACGAATTTACTTCAACGCATCTACTGATATTAATTCTAGAGCTAACAAATCCCCAGATATAAGGTTATATGCAGGTCATTTTCTTCGAGCAAGCAATAACGTACATACTGTTATCAAGGAATATTCCATATCCAAAATTGAGATTGCTACCATTGACTTTGCAGTTCATATGCCAGCACCTCTAAGATATAACCCTTGCTAGTAATATCTCACTGTCTAAAATATTATCTTTATTAAATTACTTTGTAGCAATCACAAACTATAGAATTGAACAAAAAAGCCAGAAATCATACATTTTATTGTTGAAAAGCTGTTTGTTTCGTTTTAAATTACATTTCACAATTGTATTACAAAGATTAAAATGGGGTCACCATTTGGGTAAATTGTATTAAACAGTTTTTTGTTTGTGATCCCTAAAGGATTATCGAACAGTAGAAAGATTTTAAAAAATTTGCATCAAGATACTGCTAATCATCCTCAAATTATATAATTTTTTTCAAAAACGTAATTAGCAATGCCAATATAGTACGAAAGAATTAAAAGCAAACGAAGCTTTTTACCATAAAAATAAACTTTTAACTTAAAACAATTTTATTTAAATTATTCAACAAACAAACAAAAATTTCAAGTAATGCAGTTTTTCCAACGAACAACAACGACGAAATTATAAAATACATAACCAAGCTTTTTCTCTTCATTTTTTTTTGTATTTTTCATTTTCTATTTGTATTTTGATGATAGCAAAATAATTTTTGTTTTATTTTAATTTGATTACAATTAAATTTTATTTTATTTTATATAATTTAAAATAAGTGGGTTTTGTGGTTTATTTAAAATTATTTTCTTTTTAATTTTTAGTCAAGAGCTTTTAACAATGGATTTTCGAAATTATAAAATCAGCAAAAATAATTTTTAATGTTGAAAAATTTTGTGGTTGTTTTTTTTGACCGTGGTTGAGGGATGATCAAATATTTTTGGTTGTTTAGTCAAATAAAGCTGTCGAATGGATTTTCAACTATATCTTTTAATTTTTTTATAAAACCACTTTACGTTTCATTTATTTTTATTGTCTCAATTCAATTTCATTGTGATTTCTTTGTTTCTAATACTCTATTATCGGAATAATTCTTAAATTGGTTTTCTTATCGTTTTATTTATAAAAAGAGAATGAGTAAAATCGAAGAAAAAATAAAACTGAAATCTTTTGTGAAAGTTTTGTTCTGGAAAAAAACTTGAACAAAAATCACTTACATTTCAGTTAATGGAAACACAAAAGCCAACAACAAAAACTCTTAAGATAAACTAAAGGAAAACTTATAATACGAAAAAAAAAGATTTAGTTTTTCTTCTAGAAAAGTATTTTAAAAATAGTGTGAATCAAACTAATAAGTATACTTATAAAGGAATTAGGAGATTGGATAGTAGCGTAAGATGTTGGTTTAAGATTTTTAATTTCAAACTACTTAAAAGCAAGTTGAGGTTTTATCATAATAAAATTTCATCATAGAGACAATCAAGGATATTTAATCAAAATAAAAGAATCTATGCATGTTTTATAGTAAATACAAAAATTTGCTTCGATATTTTTTAAGGTGAGTTATGAAGTTATAACCCTAAGGAAATGACGTTCACAATAAATTTATCAAACAATTTTTTTTTGTTCATAATTCTCCCCCATTAAACATCCATTACTCTAAGAACATCTTAAAATTTTATTTTCTGTTACAATTACTTTTCTTTTTAATCAATCAAAAACACTTTTACTGTTAAAACAAATAGAAAACGAAAAAAAAAATCATAAATTTTTAAAATGAAAATTTATAATCATTTTCAGTTTTTCTTACTTTTCTATAATTAGAAAGATGGAAAATAGAAAATAAAACGAAAACAATTAATTTTTCTATATTTTACGATTTGTTTTTGTAATTTAATTTGATTGAACTTTTTTTTACTGTCATCAAAATGATAATTTAACAAGGAAAAAAATGTAATTAGTGATGATGTTGTAGAAGGGAGGAATAGCATCAAGGAACAGCAAGTAGTAAAGTAACGAATTAGCAATTAGGTGGTAATTAATTTTTAACTATATTTTTTCATTACATGTATTATCACTTGTTATCGTTAGCTTCGGTATCAGTTTAAAATATATGGTTTTTTGTTGTTGTCTGTCAATTAAGTGACATATTGCAAAATAAGCGAAGAATTAATACAAAAATATATTTTTCGTTTGGGATTGAAAATGTTAAACGACGCTTTAATAATTTATATTTAATTTCTTATCGTTTGTTGTTTAAATGATTTTAAGATTGCGTACTGAATGAGTTCTTTTAATATGAGCGTAAGTAAAAGATAATATTGATTTCATTATTTACAAAACGTTTCTCTGATTTGTAAGAAATATCAACAAATTCGAATAAAAATGTTTCGTTAATAATCACATCAAATAATTATTTGAATCACATTCTCAAGTTAGTCCAGCTTTCGTCCCCGAAAAAGTCGAAGGCATCAATAAGAAAACGATTTCATGATACTTTTTATTTTCATCCTAGAAATTTTAATCTCAGCTTAGACCAGAACAATTTCCCAGTCACGACAGTTAAACTCTATTTCTTTACGTATTAATTAAAGCAATTATAAATTTTTCTTGTTGGTTCTAATATCCAGCCTTCTACTTTTGCTTGCTAAACAAGAACTTATTTTTACCATAATTTTTCTGCATGGTGGAATTGAGATGAAATTTTTTAGAAGTTTATAACGATCAGCTCTATTTTGATTCCTATTCTAAAGTAAAAATCAAAATAGAAATTCAGTTCTTACTCTTTGTCAAAATATAAAAATCCAAGATAAAACATCCAAAAAACTCCGTAAATCAATTTCTTATTTTATTAACTGACCTGCCCCAATATTAAAAATTGGGTCATACATATATCACGAAAGCAAATGAAACTTTCATCAAAGTATCCAAATGTTAATGACGGTGCGGTAGTTCAGAATTTATTAAATGTGAAATTATATTCTTTGGTTTTATTGTTAGCGTATTCATTTATGGGTGTAAATATAAATAGCGTGAAGGGGGATTTTGTTTTGGAAAAAATATTTTTCCATTTTTCTTTCTTCTCTCATTTAACTAAAACTGGATTTTGAAAACATGTAAGAGAAATGTTGAATAATTATTGGGCGTAAAATTGGTTAATGCATATAAAAAAAGAAACAAAGATTGGAAATTCTCGCTAATAAGTTATTGATTTAATTATGAAAGAAGTATCAATTTAATTATATATTAGGATTGATCAATTTTACAAATTTTTATTATATAAAATTAAACTACTTGTTGCTATAATTTGATATTGAAATTGGTAATTTTTTTTTTCAATTTTTATGTATTAATATTTATATATTGGAAAAAAATTGGTTAATAAATCGTTTGGTGAATGAAATGAAATGTAAAATGAATATAATAAATTAAATTCAATTACATGCTAATTCATTCAGTGATTCATGAAGTGATAAAATTCATGAAGTGATAAAGAGATAATTCTACACACTTGTTATACAAAATGGCTACGGTATTCGCTTCATTTTTCATCGTTACATGTTTAATGCAAATATTCATAAATCTAAAATAAATTAGCAAAGCAACCAAATAAAGTAATGATATCGCTGAGATTCGGAATACAAATAATTATAGGCGTGGCGATAAATTCGATCGAGACCATAAAGAATGTATTACAAATTGATAAACCTAATTTAATTCTATGGGCATTATCAACCGAACAATCTGTTACGTTTAATGTAAGAAATAAAAGTGCAACGCAGTTGGATAATTCTGGAAAAATTATAGCTATGGGAGTCTATGACAATGTGGCTACGATGCTTGCAATTTGGAGGCACGTTGGAGTGAGCTTTATTTTTTCATATTATTATTATTAACTTTAATTTTTCTTCAACTAAATCTTGGTTTGGTTTCGTTGGAAATAACTCTATCTGTGGAAACCGTTATTACAACGTTATGTATGTCTTATATTGAACTTTTATTAACAATAAATGAAAAAAATAAAACACCGGTTCCTTTACCAGCGAAACCCGATTGGGGAGCTCTCTTATTAAAAAAAAATAACATTTACATGTAAGAAATAAAATCCGATTAAAGAAAAATTAAAATTAATTATTATAATTCAAAAATAAAACATATTAATAAGAACAAAAAACACTCACTCTAAGTCTCCAATACCAGACCTGTGACTGATTTCTTCAATCCTAGTTGTAATATTGCTGTAAATTTTCCTGATTTAGATTGTTAGAATATCCAGTTCAAAACAATATACTTTTAATATTGATAGGATTTTTGGTTTAGTTAACCATTCTTTAACAAAAAATATAAAAAAAACAAAAACAGAAAGATTTACGTCCATCAACACCTTTGAACGTATGTTGTTGTGGGACCTTGTTCTTAAAAGGTTTTTATGTGTTATTGTGACACATATTGTAATTTCTACTACACAACACATTTTATTAAAAAAAAAAAAAAAAAAGAAAATAATGACATCCTTTTGATAATCCAAATTATATCATTACAAATTGGAAACACATCTCCTGAGGACAAAATAGCTGTTTTAGGGTAACACAAAATGCATTGCCAAAAATCGGCTAATCCAATATTCTGTAGAGTCATCCATTGACGTTTTGTAAAATTTATCGGCATTACATTAATAAATTATATCACATGTTCTCAACATAATTACAATAAACATTTATAATATTCAAATATTTTACAACCACACTTGGTAACAGCATCCGATGCAGAAGAACCAATTTGTAATCTCTTTGCTAATTCTTTTAAGTTAAAGATTTAAACAACGATTCACCTATGAAAGTCTAACAAACAATAAGTTATCATTCGTAAAAAAAAATTTTTCAATTTTTTTACCTCTATTAATTATTTAATATTTTTTTATTTTTATTCCCCTACCAATTTTAAGCTTGAGAAATCACGAAACATAAATTGACGATTCCAATTTACTTTGTATTTAATAATTGACTTGATCGAATGGAATGCTCGATATTTTATTAGCGAAAATTTTCTATCTTCGTTTCTTTTCATGTATATATTGATCACACTTACGCCCAATAGTTATTCAAAATTTCCATCAAATGATCTCAAATTACAGATCCAAATGATTGAGAAAAATGGAAGAAAATTAAAATCTATTATTACGCCATTTCTATTCATATCACAAAAAATCAAAAGATATACCAACACAAAATAAAAGTCTACAAATTCACATTTAATAAGCTCTGAACTACAGCAACCTCATTTAAATTGGATACTATGATCAAAGTATCGTATTTTCTCTTTGATGTGATATTTGTTGACCTAATTGCTATTTTTAATGTAGGTCAAAATTTTATTTTAAAGTAGAGTAAAAACTGAAGTAGGAAATAATTTGTTTTAATGTAGTTGTGTTTTAAATGGTTTTGTTTCTTAATTTAGAGCAGAAATCAAGATAGAGCCAATCGTTACATATGACCATTTTGCGGATTTAATGATAAATTTATCTAAAAGAAAGTCACTGTTATGTGAAAATAAATGATTCTTTTATTTAAAAAGAAAAGTTATCCTACAAAGACTAGAATGAAGATGTCTCAAATTATTTTATGAAAATAATACTGTGATTGTTAGAATGAAGATAGTTGGTAGAGCAATGATAGATCAATTTTATGGTGAGTTAATTTTCCTTTAAGAGAGTTTTGTACTCTATGTAAATTATAATAGTAATTACAATTAACTAACAGTAATTACAATTAATTAACAAAACTCTCATCTGTAGTTCGATATCGATAAATTTTTATAACATTATAAAAATGCACTAAATGCAGTAAGCGCTTACACCAGCGAACATGATTTTTACTTATCGACCTTTGATATTATTAGGCCTGATTTATAAAAAACGAGTTTAATTTTCAGATAGTAATTCAATTGTTAGTGTAGAATAAATATTATTCTCATTTAAAGACAACTCATTATCACCAATTGCAACTCACTTAAACTGGTTCTTTTTTATATGCTCTCCTTCGGTTTTTATAGTTTCTCAAGTCTCAAGGATATATTGCAGCAGTTCATCATTTATTCCGCTTTCAATTCTCAATCTAGGATCAGCAATAACAAGAATTTCGTTCTCAAAAACAGGTTGCTAATATTCGGCTTGCTTTTATCATCATAGATATGGCCGAAACATACACCATTGTATTTGGTTATGTAATTTCAAGTTTAAAGATGGGGACCATGTCCATGATAGACGCCCGCTCCAAGTTGCCCTTAACATGGTGTAACGATTGTCCAAATTTTCTCATTAAATAATTGAAACACATTTATTACGTATTCTAATTTATTAACAAAAATATATCAAACATTTCGAATATTCCATTTTTTTCTTCTAACAAGTAATCTTCTAGTAATTAAAAAACCTCATAATTCATTGTCTAAAACAACAACCCACACTTTTCAAATTCGAAAATAATCTCCAAACGGTTAAATAATAAACTAAACGAAGAATGTTTTTCTTATTTTTTTTTCAAAGTTGGTAGAGTTTTTTTGATAAAAAAAATTATTATAAAATGTGAATGCTCACATTTTTTTGGCGATTCCATGTTGAGCTTTAAAGCGAGTTAATATAAAAGAAAAGATAAAACAATAAAATGTCAGGTTGTTTTGATTTTGAAAAAATAAGATATTTTACAAATTACCATTGTGATGTTATAATAAGATTGATAAAAATAAAATGTGTTAAAATTTATTAATTTGGTGTACACAATTCTTTTGGAATATAACTATCTTTTGGAAGTTAACTAGTGACTTATTTTACACAACAGAACTTTCTGCCACATCAAGGTCAAAAGGTTAAACAATTTAATTGCAACCTTATTTTCACCAAAAGAAATTTAGCTTTTCTGTAAACAATTTATTTAAACAAGAAAACAATTATAAGAAAAAGTGATTACTATCTATTAAAAGTCAAATTAAAATGATGTGTAATATCACTTTTAAGCTGCTTTTCATATCCAATCTCTAATTAGAGAAAACAAAAAGGGATGAATTCATTCTTGTACGATGATCCAACAATAACTTCCACAATACGATTAATTATGTAGAGTTGAATTGTAATTGGGACAACTTGGAACTTTGAATACAAACAAAAAAATTATCGAAACCTAGCGGACGGATGGTATTGGAGTCGCCATTCCTTTAGTCACGGATCAATTTGGACCGTTCATCTATCAACACAATAGAAACTAAGGTACTTTTTTTTTTATTATTACTATTATTGAAGTAAAACTTCTTTAGGCGCGTTATGAGAATTTTGCAACGGAAGTATAAAAAACGAATATAATATTCGGCAAATATACGATACAATCCGATTATGACAAACATATTTTAAATATTCACTGGTTTTTGGTGCATTAAAGAAATAGTTCATATTTTTCGATGCTTAAAAATTTAACAGAAATTCAATTAAAAAAACATAATTTTAAATTAAATTTAATGATTTTTAATCCGCATTTTTGGAGTATTTTAATTTAATTTAATATCAGTTTTCAAAATATTATATGTCTGTTCCATTTTTGTTTACAATGGATGCTTAGACTCGTTTTTTATTAATATAAAAATGGAAGCATATTTGGCTTTTTTAAAGGCAGAGAAATAAGTTGTCGCAAATCTTGGTAAATGGCATATATAATGAAACATATAAGATGACAAAAAGCACCGTTTTGAAATTTGAGCAAAATCGAATAACTGGTTCAAGAATGGAAGCATGTGTGGTGGATCTTTTTGGTTTGTATGGTCAAGTCATTCATTTGTTCATTTGTTATTATATTTTTTATTCACTTATTCAGTCTCGTACTAAATGTTATATGAGTTGGCTGTGGGGATTGTAGATGGTGTGGTCATGGTGGTCATTGTGGTCATGGTACTCATGGTGGTAGAAGGTCATGGTGGTCATGGTGGTCATAGTGGTAATGGTGATCACGGTGTTCACGGTGGTCATGGTGGTCATGGTGGTCATGGTGGTCATGGTGGTCACGGTGGTCACGGTGGTCATAGTGGTCATGGTGTTCATTGTGGTCATGGTGGTCATGGTGGTCATGGTGATCATGGTGGTCAAGGTGGTCATGATGGTCATGGTGGTCATGGTGGTCATGGTGGTCATAGTGGTCATGGTGGTTATGGTAGTCATTGTGGTCGCGGTGGTCATGGTGGTCATGGTGTTCATTGTGGTCATGGTGGTCATGGTGGTCATGGTGGTTATGGTGGTCAAGGTGGTCATGGTGGTCATGGTGGTAATGGTGGTCATGGTGGTCATGGTAGTCATAGTGGTCATGGTGGTTATGGTGGTCACGGTGGTCATAGTTGTCACGGTGGTCATGGTGGTCATGGTATTCACGGTGGTCATGATGGTCATGGTGTTCACGTTGGTCATGATGAGCATGTTGGTCATGGCGGTCATGGTGGTCAAGGTGGTGATGGTAGTCATGGTGGTAATGGTGGTCACGGTGGTCATGGTGGTCATGGTGTTCACGGTGATCATGATGGTGTCACGGTGGTCATGGTGGTCATGGTGGTCATTGTGTTTAAAGTTTGCATCCCGGGCTTTCCCGGGCGGGAAAAAATATTTGTGTTGATTAAATTTGTTTTGTTAAATAGAAAAATTAGTGCGTGTAATCTTTGCACGCGGTTGAAATAAATTTCTTTGGCTACTGTGGCAGGTATTAATAAAAAGATGAAATATAAAATAAATATGTCATATTACAATTTAGAGTTGCATTTCATGATAATATAATTTACTGAGTAATAAAAGCAATATTTACATAATGTATTAAAGTCAATTCAATTCTTAGCATGATTGAAATATGTAATTAGAGGTTTATGACAAATTTGCTAAATTTATTGAAAAATGCATCAATTGTTGTACCAATTGTTAAATTAAGTGGACATGCATTCATCGTGAAATTTAATTTCTAATACGTTGTAAGACTTTGTTGAACATGTAAATTTGGCTTTATATTACACATTGTTGTAATTATATTATCAAGAATATTAGAAAGAAACTCTTAATTTCAATATGACATATCTATTTTATTTTATATTTAATATTTTTAGTAATACCTGCTGCCGTGGCCAAAGAAGTTTTACTTCAACAGTGTATAAAGAATACGCACTTCATTTTTATTGTTAGTTTTTTATTCTTATGAATACCAATCATAAAATGTTAGGTTAATATAGCGAGATTAAGAGATCTCCAAGTTTTAGATGCGTGTGGATGCAAACGATTAGATTCCGGATGTTAGATATTTTCTGTTTTATCTTATTTTTTTTTAAGTGAAATGTTAGCTACAAAAGTTCATACCGGCAAAGATTAGCAACAATGGAAAACAGACGCTTGTAAAAGACATTGTATTTCATATTTGGTCCTCCGAGCCGTTAGTTCAAAGTAATATTTAAATGTACGGCTCGATGGACCAAATCTAATAATATTATTTACAATAAAGATTTTGGGTATTTTGCCACCAACAATTCTTTATTTTGGGTATCATACATTTTATTACCCTTGACGTTGATTGTGTGTTTGTCTACAAATCCTTTATATGATCAATTTCTTAATCGGTTTTCGTACGGACGGATTTAGTTCTTTTTTTGCCTGTTTAGCAATAATAAAAAAATTTTATTTCTTAATATTTGATGAATAACTGCATTTGCTAGGAGGAAAGTTTAGAATTTTTAAATCAGGCTAGCTTAAATATTTTACTTTGATCTGTATGGCCTTTAGTTTTATCCAATGGCATCAGTGAACCATTTTTTTGTCTGTTAATTTTTATCTTTTTCAGATTACTAAAATTGTTATGACGGGTAATTCAAACTTCATTATTGTAATTCAAACCACTGTCCCGCTCACGCCAAGTTTACCTTAACATAAATCCTCAGATTTGATTTCATAGTTGTCTTCATTTTTTTTTTTTTAAATAGGTTCTTATACTCAATCCATAGTCTTCAATTACTATGGTTTCCGCTATAAAGATTTATTATTCTAACACGGTAGTGTTATGTTTCCCATTGTTCAATTGGGATTATTAATCACGGTTAACCAGTTGTATATATCCTTCCTGTGTGATAGACTGATTTGGAGTTACACTGCGTTCTCATACGCATCAGATTTGCATTGGCTGAGACTTTTATGATTATTTTTTTTTTCCTTAATCTCAGACCGGTTGTCATCTATTATGGTTTTCGTAAAGCAAAGATTGGCCTGTTGAACAGTTGTGCAATGTTTTCCAGTGTGATTTTCTGTATTCAGTTTGTATTCGTCAGTCGCTATAGAAATTAACTTAGAACAGTTGTATAATATCATCGTTTCATATTTCCACTATGTTCATATATAAATCTTGCAAACGATGTTCTGCTATAAATTGGTTGTAGTTGGCTATTTTAATGCCTGTTGGTTATAACAATTCCATTGCAGATACACTAATAATGCTGGGTTCCAATTAACTGCTAAGTCTAAATTTGGTTTCATAAAATTACCGAATTTTAATTCAAATTGATATAATCAAGTTGGCAGATATTGTTTAAAGTATGAATTTCTTCCAAATGAGTGAAAAACAAAATATTGATTTGGCCAATTCAAATAGTTGACTAAATAGATTTAGCACGTTTGGTACAATTTGGCATCAATTGGAACACAGACTAAATGTAACTTCCTAATTCCGTTTCATGGTGGATGTGTCTGTTTACATTAGCGGAGACACATTTTTTAGTACACATATTTTTTGAAGGCAAATGCCCTATAAGAAAACCTATTGCGTTTATTTAATTTGAGATGTAAAATCGTTTTATTTTGGTTATAAATACGCCAATTTTTCGTATAGCGGTTTCTTAGCCGACTATTTTTGTAAAGAAAACTCACAGCTGTTGATTGCTTATGACGTTTACATGTGGAGCTGGAAAAACAGATTTTTTTCCTTTTGGATTTCGATTTTTCTTTTAGGATGGTCAGAAGAGAATAACACTTAATAAGTCCGGGCTAAAAACAAAAATTATTAGTGAATGTGTTAACGAATTGCATGTCTTCGTTCACGTATCATGTATTGAAGTGATTGTAAAAATGAAATTAGTATCATTAATTGAATCAGCTCATGTTGTTATCGGTAATGTGAATTAGTCAATGGCTAGTCCACTTAGATTTTTTTCGGCTATGTGAAAATAATTCTAATAATCAACAAACTTATTATTTGTAGAATTCGTGCCACGTAAATATAGTCACTAGAATTAAATTAATTAGGACAATATTTTGTTTTGTTCCATGTGAATTTTTGTTTGTACATCAATGTATATAAGTTTCGATAATTATTGGTTTATATCGTCGCCTTAATAATGAAATAACGTATGCCATATATACGTTGTTATTATATAATAGGTGCGCTGCATTCCCCATAAGGATGTCTATAGAGTGGCATTTCAACATTTTCCAATTATTTTATAACTGGGGGGGAAAATTAATATATTGTTAATCAACGTACATGCAAATTTGAATTTGGTTAAATATTGAAACAGCGTAAATACATGTACGATATTTCAATTCCTACAGCATAATAACTTGGGTAAAATCATTGTCGTATATATTACATACATTACGATCGCCACACGAAATGGTAAATCTAAAATATTGTATAAGCATCATTCATGACAACATGATATGTCGGTTCATATAAATAAAAAATTGTAAGAATATCATGCGTTATTTCAATAATAACTTATTTAAGGCTTAATCGTACTTCCATGCAAAATGAAATAACGTATATGAAATATGAAATAACGTATAAGGTACCTGATTGACTTTTCACCTCTTTTTAGGTAGAAAAGCCAGCAGGTACCAATGTGAAATTTTAATATGTTGTGGGGAAATTAGTCAAGATTAATTGGTAGAAATTTTTTTTCCAATATCTTTATTCATTCAATAGTGCTGCCGAGTTTACGAGCATCGGCAAATCGAAAAATCTTTAAACCCAATTATCTCGAAACTACACTTTTGTGAATACGTTGTTTCATAATTAAAGCGACGATATAATCTAGATATGATTAGTTTTAAAGTGATACGATTCCGAAAATAAGTAATAAAAATAAAAAAAATAATTTTTGTTGATTCTAAACCAATAGAACTGTGTGATACTTGTATCGGGAACTCGCGTTACTTCTTTTTTGTTTATAAATAAAAATTTTGATGCCAAAACATTGTTTTGTGAACTGTTATTATTACTGAGGAGAAAGTGAAGCTTGCCGAAGAATTTTTGAGTTCGGTTTTATATTTCGATTGTCAAGCCTTTAACGCAAATACGTAAGTCTATTTATTGTGAATAAAATTCCCAACGAGCAGAAGTTGGAGGAGAATTACGGCAGCAGGAGCCCGCGAGTATTTGATTGGTTTACTTGTTTGGTGTTTGTGTATAAATCACGACAACGAGAGTCATCAAGGATATAACTATTCTTACGTCAACCTGATAGATTGAAAATATATGATTGGCTGAAGGTTATGGATATTTAAGTTCCATCATCGTGATCCATCGATGATATACGTTTCTCGGAATTTCTATAATTCTTAAAACGATGCCCTGCTAAAGCAGAGCAGGATCGTAAGCGTGGGGACCACCATGGGGTGAGTTATATTTATTTTTTATTTTTAATATGCATGAATGAGTATGGTTGTGTATGTATGTGTATAAGTGTGTGTATATGAATATATGAATGTGGATAAATATGAGCATGAGTCAGAGGCGAATGTGCTAGATTAAATAAGTTTCTTTACACGCATCATCGGTGATTACGGTTATCGTAGGTCGTAAAGACTACCTTCATGTTTGATTTATTATTTGATTGATTTATTTATTTCAGACCTGTTTATATTCGATTATTTCCATCACCTCAAACCAAGACCTACCGTTATTTGTAGGTTCTGGTATTATAAATTTAATTTAATCTTAAAAATGTGGTTAATAATAAGCGATGTTGAGACGGTCGATTGTGCGTAAATAAATGATTGATGGTAATAATATTTGGTAATGATGATCTAGGTATTGGCTTGGACATATTAATCATTCTAGTAGCGTCTATATTGGGTACGGGATATTCTAGCGTGACCGGGTGTTCCATCATACCGTCTGGAACTTGGGTTAGAGGACGAATCGGAATTCTATATTATTGCTATTATACCAATTAGCAAATGGATCTAATATACAATTATATCACTTCCTGCTGAGAAACTGATAGCTGATAAAAATTTCCAGTGAAACCAACAAATGATACTTCTTACTAGCTCTGTTTATGCATTCCAAATTGTAACTGTGCGGGATTTAGGTTTTATTACTTTCAGAAAACGTGCATTATATGTTACCATTTATTTTCAGGAAAGGATACAAGAAGTCAACTCATTGCAACAATAATCGACCAAATGATCTCGACCAAATGAATCGACCAAATCTCTGACGGGAACTTTTCACCTTAACTTCAAATCAATTTAAAATTACTTCACCGTTATGGTGGCTTAACAATTTCACCCTCAAGTACCGCCATGGTTTTTTTATGGTTCACACATAAAATGCACCACAATGAAGGTTCTATGTGATTGGATGTTAAAATGGAAGTGAAGGATGAACAATTTGAGATATTAAACTTATGGGCATAGATGTGGATATGGGTGATAGTGAGCATGTGTGTGAGAGTGCGTGTGTGTGTGGGGGGGGGGGAGGGTGCGAGAGTGTATGAGGTGTGAGAGTGTGAGAGTGTGTGAGTAAATATGGGGTTGGACAAGTTGATCGCGGCTTTTTCGCCTAGGGGGTCGCCAGAGTCTCATTCTTTCACATGCTTTTTTCTCATTTCCGTATATATCATGTTTTTTCGCGTACTATATTGTTTATTTGTGCTGGACTAGCAGGATTTCTTACTCGTTCCCATAGGCTGCCGCTGGTCAGTAGCAAAAAAATAATCTCGCTAGGTACGCGACCTGCTAGGCCACTTCGTTGAGTTTCAACGAGTTAGCGCTTCATTACAAAATCAAAGTAAAAATCATTTTTTTGCTTTACTTTTTTGGCCGAAACGTATTTTTTTTATAATGACTTTAATAAGCAAATGTTTCAAGCATGTTCACACAGAATAAAAAAACTCCCATTGTCTAGTTTTTTTAAAAAACGCCAAATTCTCCAAGAAATCAAGGATCTTTATTGTTTTAATCTCACTGATACCTATTTTTCACAAGATAAAATTCCTTCTAGGAGGTGAATTTGGCAATGTTCCTGTAGTTTTGTGGCGATTGACTTATATTTCTTTTTATTAATTGACCTATATTTGATTTACAGGTGGAGAGACGCTTTGTTACATACATATAATTCAGAGATGTAAAATCTATGGTCATACAATTTTAAACAATAATCCATTAATTTTCACCTTTATTTTGCTACAATTACAGTTGTTTAGCAGTTTTTTATATTAAACATGTACGCTGCATTACAAATCTGGTCCTTCGAGCCGCTTGCTTAAAATATTATTTCTATAACGGTTCTATGGACCAGATGTTTTAATATTATTCACAATAAAGATTTTTTATATTTTACCATAAAATCCTGTCAATTCAAATTTATCCTATTTCTGAAAAAAAATTTATTTTTTTTCACATTATAACACCTCATTTCCTTTAAAACTATATAACTATTCTTAATACCATAAACATTTAGAATAAAATAGTATTCTTAACACGAACTCAGATTTTTTCTTTCTTAAATATTCAAATCTAATTAATCTTATATATAAAAACCCAAGAACGAATATTCTTTTTAGACTTTATATTTCGGTTAAATTCATGTATTGTATCTCTGTTTTAGAAACATAAGAAAAATTATACACGTACTTACTGTAAAATTAAAATTTCATTTCACATATTAGAAAAACAGAAATATACATTAGTGTTATGGTTAAAGTTATAAGTTGTTATTATGTTATCATTAGTATTATTTGTAACACAATGACTGCTTTTGAAAGAGTTTTGGTGTCATGAATGATAATATTTTTGTTTTGAAATTTAAATGTTCTCAAGAGTAAAAAGGAACAGAATTTGTTTAAATTGATTCCAAATTTACTTGGTTAGTTGATATTTGTTCATGTTTTTAATGTTAATTCAGAACTGTTATCCATTGGAATAATATTTTTAATATTAATAAACTGATTATTTCTCAAAAAACCCTGGATTTTAAAGTTAAGAAGTATTATGTGTTTAAAAACTGTCTAAAACTATTAAAGAACACTTACTACAGATATGTTCAGGTATTAAACGACATTTCTAACAAATTTTTGTTAATATTTTGTATTAAATGTACTACCAATTTGTCCAACATAAAATCGTTTACACGCATCACCTTTAATTTTAAAAACTCTAGAATTAAAATCTGTAGTGGAGGTGACGGATGAATGTTAATTTTGTCATTGCTTTTATGATATTTTTATTGATATTTTAAATCCGGAAAATATATAAATGCTTAAGTTCGTTAAACTACTAATTCTCCGTTTGTATTTAAATACTAAAAAGCTTGCTGGTTCTATCTTTGATAAAGTTGGTTGTTTTTTATTTCTACACTCCATTCTAGTAAGAGAATCTAAGTTCTAAATACTGGCTTTTTCATAACTGGTGCTAAGTTCACCAATTATCGTTGCCTTTTTCACAATTGCTTCCACAATTGCATTTAAAACAAATTAGTTAGAACAACAAAACAGCATACATAAATAATGTAAGTCAAAAACAGAAAAGTAATAATACTTTTTGTTTGTAATTTGTAATTGTAATAAAACCCAAAAAAGTAAAATCGACTCACCATGACGAAATCAAATAAATTGTCGTCCTTTGATTTTAAATAAATTGCTATGCATTTGTTATAACTTATAATGAAAACCACGGTGAATAAAAACAAAATAAAATATGATTCTCAGAAGCAAAAAATATAACACCGTTTCACATCCATAACCTCAACTGATGAAATTATGTCACCAAAAGCACAAAAATAAAAAGAATAAAAAATATTCTTATGAAATCAAATTATTTTCATTAAATTTTCATTTTTTTTTGTATAAATCTTTCACTCTAATAAACGATATCTTTTTCCATTATATTAAATGAAAACAAAATCTCTAAAGATGTTTATTTAACGAATTATATTAGGTTTTCAATATAAACAAAAAGATTATTTTATATCTTTTTCATTTCGTTCCTCACCGTCTGTTGTGTCACTTTTTTTTTGTTTTTAGCTCTAGAAATTTCCAAATCATTTCTAAAACGCATTTTACGATTTTTGATCGTAACTTTTCAATTTTCGTACTTAAAACGAAATTGAGTTACGATTTTGTTAAACTTTTTACTGTTTTGGATACCATATGAAACTATAAAAAAACATAACTGGACTGGTTTACTACTCTGTTTGGTCACTATTTTCTTGAACATAAATTTTATCTGTTCAAATTTGACAATCGTAAAATCGAAGCAAAACAAAACGAAAAACACTTGTTATTATCCAAATAAAATACGCTTCTTTTTGTAAGTCAATGTATATTTCGCCTTTCCAGAACACTGCCAATCAAAATTGCAATTTACTAAAAAACATATATATTAGGATGTGTTTAAAAGCCCTATGCTATTTACCAAACTAACTCCAAAAAAATAAAAAATAGATAAAAAAATTACAAGATGAACTGCTTATCTAATACAACACATGGACAAATAGTTAAATGAATAAGAAGACAGAAAAAATTGGATGAAAACCAAACCTGAGGGGTTGGCACTACTACTTATTTTCTTTGGAGTGAAAGGTACCCCATCTTCTAGGTCAGTAGCAGTGCTATTTACAATCTCTATGATTTTAGGCTCCATAACATCTGGAAAAAATTTTGCGTAAATGAACATATTAGGGTCACGTTTAATACACGTAGGAATACGTTTAATACACATTGTTCAACTGTTATAATTTGAAATTCTTATTGTTGAAATGCTAACCAAATCAAAAAACGCAATCGAATGGAAATTAAAGATAATAATGTTAATTACGGTTTTGACAATACTTTGTTTATTATTTTTCATATTTCAACAAAATTCTTTTAAAATAAATAAATTTTGACGTTTCGACATTTTAAAAAAATTAAAGTTTATTTTATAATAAAAATTAATTTTTTAATTATTGTCGGAAAAAAAATTGTCGATTTTGTTCCCATCCACAACCTCACTGTCGCTGAGTTTGATAATTTAAATAAATGAAAACTGCAGAATATGACATTTTAATCAAAATAAAATTAAAATTAACAAACTGAATAGAATTGGTGAAGTGTAAAAAATTAATTTGATAATAAATTAAAGAAAAAAATTGCTTATGTTGTAAAAAATTTAAAACGAGTCAAAGCTTTTAGTGAAAAAAATACATATTTTCGGTAACAAGTCAAAAACAATATAACAAAAATTAATTAAAACATTGTTATGCATTGTTGAAAAATAACATTTTATGCAAGACGTGGAACAAGATGAAATTGTAAGTTCCATCAATTTTATAACCGACGGTGTCTGGTATTTGGTATCTGGTATCTAGTATCTGTCATCTGGAACTTGGTGTCTGGTATCTGGTATCTAGTTTCCTTCATCGGGTATCTGGTATCTGGTATCTAATATCTGACATCTGGTATCTAGTATCTGATATCTGATATCTGGTATCTTGTATCTGGTATCTGGTATCTGGTATCTGGTACCTGGTATCTGGCATCTTTTATCTGGTATCTGGTTTCTGGTATCTGGTATCTGGTATCTGATATTTGGTATCTGGTATCTGAAATCTTGTATCTGTTATCTGGTATCTCGTATCTGGTATCTGGTACCTGGTATCTGGTATCTGGTATCTGGTATCTGGTATCTGGTATCTGGTATCTGGTATCTGGTATCTGATATCTGGTATCTGGTATCTTGTATCTGGTAACTAGTATCTGGTATCTGGTATGAGGTATCTGGTATCTGGTATCATGTACCTGGTATCTGGTATCTGATATCTGGTATCTGATATCTGGAAACTGGTATCTGGTATCTGGTATCTGGTATCTGGTATCTGGGATCTGGGATCTGATATCTGGTATCTGGTATATGATACCAGATACATATGGTATCTGGTATCTGGTATCTGGCTTCTGGTATCTGGTATCTGGTATCTGGTATCTGATATCTGGTATCTGTTATCTGTTATCTGGTGTCTGGTATCTGGTATCTGGTATCTGGTATCTGGTATCTGGTATCTGGTATCTGGTATCTTGTAATTGATATCTGGTATCTGGTATCTGGCATCTGGTTTCCGGTATCTTGTATCTGGTAGCTGTTATCTGGTATCTGGTATCTGGCATATGGTATCTGATGTTTGGCTTCCGTTATCTGGTATCTGGTATCAGGTATCTGGGATCTGGTATCTGGTATCTGGTATCGGGTATCTCGTATCTGGTAGCTGGTATCTGGTATCTGGTATCCGTATCTGGAATCTGGTATCTAATATCTGGTATCTGGTATCTGAGATCTGGTAACTTGTATCTAGTATCTGGTATCTGGTATCAAATACCTGGCATCTGCTGTCTGTTTTCTGGTATCTAGGATCTAGTATCTGGTATCTGGTATCTGGTTTTTGGTGTGTTGCATCTGGTATATGGTATCTGGTATCTTGTATCTGGTATCTAGTATCTCGTATTTGGTATCTGGTATCTAGTATTTGGTTTATGGTATCTGGTATCTTGTATCTGGTATCCTGTATCTGGTATCTGGTATCTGGTATCTGGTATCTGGTATCTGGTATCTGGAATCAGGTATCAGGTATCTGGTATCTGGTATCTGGTATCTAGTATCTGGTATCTGGTATCTTCTATCTGGTATCTGGTATCTGGTATCTGGTATCTGGTATCTGGTATCTGGTATCTGGTATCTGGTATCTGGTATCTGGTATCTGATATCTGGTATCTGGTATATGGTATCTGCCATCTGATATTTAGTATCTGGTATCTGGTATCGGGTATCTGGTGTCAGGTTTCTGGTATCTTCTATCTAGTGTCTGGTATTTGGTATCTGGTATCTGGTATCTGGTATCCGTTATCTGGTATCTGGTGTCTGGTATTTGGTATTTGGTGTCTAGTATCTGTGATCTCGTATCTGGAATTTGGTATCTGGTGTCTAGTATTCTTCATCTGGTTTCTTGTATCTGGTATCTTTCATCTGGTATTTGGTATATTGTATCTGGTATCTGGTATCTGGTATTTGGTATCTGGTATCTGGTATCTGGTATGAGGTATCTGGTATCTGGTATCTGGTATTTTGTATCTGGTATCTGGTATTTGGCATCTAATATCTGGTATCTGATATCTGGTTTCTGGTATCTGGTATCTGGTATCTGGTATGTGGTATCTGGTATCTAGTATCTGGTATCTGGAATCTGGTATCTGGTATCTGGTATCTAGTATATGGTATCTGGTATCTGGGATCTTGTTTCTGTTATCTGGTATCTGATATCTTGTATCTGCTATCTGGTATCTTGCATCTGGTATCTGGTATCTAGTATCGGGTATGTGGTATCAAGTATCTGGAATCTGGTTTCTGATATCTGATAACTGGTGTATTGTTGCTGGTATTTGGTATCTGGTATCTGATACCTGGTATCTGGTATCTGGTAGTTGGTATCTGGTTTATGGTTTCTGATATCTGGTTTCTTGTATCTGCTATCTGTTATCTGGTATCTGATAACTGGTATCTGTTATTTATGTTTGGTATTTCGTATTTGGTGTCTTGTATCTGGTATGTGATATCTGGTTTCTGGTTTCTTGTGTTAGATATCTGGTTTTTGGTATCTACCATCTTGCTTTTCTCTTCTTTGTTGTGAAGAGCTTCTTCGCGGCATAGCTGCGAAGTGACATAGCAAGTCGCGCCCCTGTATGAGATTTATTTAGCTCCAAGCTAGCTTCAGCCTAGGAGTTTGAGAAATGATTCCTGCTGCTCCATTACAAATAACAGTGTTATACGCGTATTCCGAGACCAAATAAACGGCTAGAAAAAAAAATACAAGTGAAATGAGTAGACTCTGGCGACCCCCTTATGTGAAAGAACCACGGTCACCACGTCCAACCCCTACACTTTCAGCACATGGTCATAAAATCTCACACCTTATCCACTCACATACACACACATGAACACACACACCTGCATACACGTACACTCATACACCCAATTTATATGTGACATATAATATACATAACGATTATTGTAACAATAAAACAATATATTGATCCGTGATCGATGAAAGATGGTAGCACATAAAAATTTTACCTTGGACTAATCAAAGTTATATTACCATAGCTTAAAAGTCATTAATAAAAAGAAAACTTCATCATCATTCACTTCTTCAGCAATTTTTTTTTATCGGTCGAACATCATAAAACGGGTTCCTTTTTTTGTTTGTTTCTGATAAAATATCATAGCTAAAATTATTCGTTGGACCAACTCTCTCTAGTATTTTCAATTTTAATTTTCCTACATTTTTCGTTTACGAAGTAAACGCATCGGAATATTATTCCATTAACCGATCTATCCCAGACCAAGATAAAAGGGGTTACGATTATTTAATAGCATAACTTCCACAATTAAACCAAATGACGAAGGTTGGTCACGACAGCTAGTATTAAGAAAATTTTCATATTGATCTTGAAAAGTAATAACCGTAGCTGTAGTTTATTGATTCGTAATATTATATGATGAGATTGTTATGAATAATTTCGGACCTGTGAAATTAATTATCATTTTCTTGTGCAATAGTTTTTGAATTGGAATTTCTTTCAAAACTTTAGCTTCAGAGGAGATGGTTTCAAACTCATACTTTCCAACAAATAAACCATTGCTAATAAATGACTAAACCACCTAAAATAATGCGCTAATTATAATTTAACCAGAAAAAGAAACTATAAATATTATATGTTGGTTCCTGCAACTTTACTTTGCATCCTGCCGATATAACTACGGAAAGAAATAATAATCAAGGCTTTTAGGTATAGGTTCATTCACCCACACATACGTTTAACCAACGAGATGCACATCCCCGGATGTAGTTGTAATATTTCATCCGAATTCGTTTCAAATTTAAATAAAAAAAAATACCCGCTAAAGGTTCCAAAAGTAATAATGAAATCATGTTCCCCTTACAATGTAATATCCGAACTATCCAATTGACATTAATGTTAATCACTTGTAAGTTTCCTTTTTTATTTATAACAATAAAATTTTGGTTCTTTTCTAATTATATAGAATTCTTGTTCGCACGTTTCCAATCGGATCTCGACGTACGCGCATGTAATATATATACACTGGCCCATACATACCCACATCCACACATCCACACATCCACACATACACACTCTCATGCACATACATACATAACCATAATCATTCATACTTGAAAATAAAATGTAATTTAAGAAACGACTCACCCCATGTTCACTTTCGATTCCCCCTCGTTCCTCACAGCCTAGCCTTTCCTCATATTTTTCTGGATAGGTTGAACAACTTGGTGATATTCATAAGTGACCCCGTTTGGTTCTGTATCCTTCATCCAGTCACTCCAGGCTTGACTCATTCAACCCCCTTTTCGTTGATTTATTATATCTTTTGGGTATTATACAATTATAAAACACAACACAGTTTTAGCTCCGTTTTTCTTTTGTGTATTTACCAAAATTAGTAGTAAATTAAATTAATTACATTGCGTATATTCAATAATAACGTTCATTAATTGTTATTAAATATACGAGGATTAATCACTAATTGCCCTCATGACACTAATTTGATTCATTATTTAAGTTTTTTAATTGTTAAATATACGAGAAACAAGCACTAATTATATGGATTGTACTAATTTGATTTATTAATTAAGTTCATTACTTGTTATTTCATATGATCATCCCAGTATGTCTAATCAGAATCGTGATCGTAGACGATACCATATCCATGCAGATTAAATATCACAGATATTTATATATAATTCATGCCTTGGCATGCGATGACATAACAACAGAAAGTTAATAATTTATTTAGAACTACAATTACGGGTCACACAATACAATTTAAAAGTTTATCTGACACTTTACAATAATTTATCACAGATTGTTCAAGCTTTATCCAAAATTAACAATAAATCTATATTTTCCACCGTTTACCAAAACATTTCACTAGGTAACGCGTTTATTTGGTACATGCCAACTCATCACACGTTGACTAGGACAAAACAGCCATCTTTTTGTTCGGAACGGAGAATAGAATTTTTCACATTTAAGTTTATTGAATAAATTTTGTATTCGAACCAGATTACTATATTCCAAAAAGATTCCTTTTCGCTTACACATCAAAATGGTTTATTTCGTTTTCTTTTATATTCGATTTGTTTTCTTGAATTTTTTTAACACTATGAAATAATTCTAAGATGGATGGCTCGATCACCAGAAAACGTCAAAAAAACAAAATAAAAACTTTGAAAAACTCTGTCCATACGAAATGACAGCATAATAGCGAATAAGAGGACCTCTCAGGTTGAGAGTTGGTATTTATAGTCGGGGAACCAAACCTAATTCGGTCAGTTTGGCCATTTTCCCCAACCACAAACACCAACCCCACCAACAAAATTTCACCATCGTGGTGAAATCACTCACAATGATGGTTCAATATATCGCATCATAACAAATTCACAAGAAAACAGAAAAAAAAATAGAAAAAACTCCAAAATCTCTTATTTTTTTGAGTTTTTCAAACGGGAGAATGCCTAGGGATGAGATCAATCCAACAAGCAATAGAATAATACTAATTGAAAGGTTTAAAATATTGAAATAATTAAATAAAAAATTGGAAAAGAATAAACAAAAATATTGACAACGAAATGATTGTAAGAATTATATATGTAAACAGCGCGACCACGAATAAACGATATTGCACAACCATTTGGATAACACTTTCAAACCGAAATCATTGCGATGGACAATTACGCATAAACAATTATGTTTAAAAATAACGACACCAAATACGGAAGTTTCTGTTAATGTAAACCTAATGCATGTGGTAAAGCAGGGCGAGTCCCAATTTACAAAGACGGATTAACAGCCTTATAACAATTACGACATTTGAATATTAGCTTCGTTACATCTTGTGTTTGTTGTTTATATATGGTATTCAGTGTCTGGTTTTATTTCTAGATTTCCTGAATACATCACAATATTAATGATTTCTTTTAGTACAACTATAATAAATAATGTATTATAAATCCGTTTAAAGAAAAAGAAATATTACTACATAGTTGATGTAGGTCCTAGGTCTTAAAAGATTATATTCGTAATTTTTAATTTGTCCCAGCATTAGAATAATCACCAGCAATTTCGATTCATCACTTGTTCACACCAAATCCATAATCCCAAACGATTAATCATCACTTCTTTGACCAACGTATTCTCAACACAATCATAATTTAAAATTATATCAGCTAATACATAATTCATAAAACAACAACTTAAATAGTAATTACAAAATGAAACCAAAATAAAAATATTTCAACAAAAATCGCGTTTATTCGCTCTGAAATACTGAAATTTATATAATTCTATGACATTTTTTACTTTAATGTTGTCATTAGGAAAAAGTTTTGACATTCGTATTTTTATCTACTCATTTATTCAGTAACATTTATAATATTTATTTTATATATAATTTCCCTTTATTACCATCTTAAATTCCGAGGATGAGCTTTTAAGTAATTTTACTTGTTTTTAGAAAAAACCGTCAATTGAAGATTACAAACAATTTTATCTAGCAAACATTATCTTTTGTTTTTTGTTAAAACACTAAAAAGAAATATTAAAGAAAAGAAAATACATTATCGATTAACATTACATTAACGATTCATTTTTCAACCATCCCTTGATGTAAAAAACTTAATTTATGATGTATGTAGATAAATTGATACTTATTATAATAATATATAACTCACTTAAGTTTGTGTTGTCATATCATAAATTTGATTCCACTAATTTATCTACCCTTAAAAATTTTTTAAATGACGACAACATTATGAAGAGTACAACAATTTGGTTGCTTTAATTTTATCCTTATTTTGTTTGAAATTTTCCATAATTAATAAAAATTGCTCTTGAATTTTAACAACATTCAAAATAACTCTCTTAATTATTCAAAAGAAAAAATTCCCAGTTCATCTATCATCATTCTTATCGAATAAAAACAAAAACAAACATGCATTTTGTTTTCCACGCGGATGAAAATAGTAAAAATAAAAATTACATTAATTAATATCAAAAAAAAAATAAAATTGGCAAATTTTCAATAATTTAATATCTTCAATCATACTTAAATCTCATTTAATCAAAAATCAAAAAAAAAAATTATATAAATGAAATAGAAAAAAAAAAATAATAAATTAAATCCTAATTGAAATTTAATAATGAATCACCGCCAGGTGTATCGGATTTGGACAGTGTTTTTCATTTTGGAATTGAATTTTATTTTTTTTTTTAATAAATAAATCAGCTTTCGAGCCAAAAAGTAAAATCGAATAGGAAAAATTGGTTGGTTATTGTTTTTTTATTTTTGTTTTTCAATTCACTTATCAAACAATGAATACTGATGAAAAGCCGATTACATTGATTAAAAGTCGAAAATAAATTAATCGTTAAGTCAGTAAATTTTTATATTATTTTGACTAAGTTTCTAATTATAAAAATGTTGCGACTATGGATATACCTTAAGGGTAGTCATTTATATCTGCTTAACAAGGCATATAAAAACATGCTAGTGTTGTGCTTGCACAGCCTAACGCTTTATTCGAATTTAATTGCTTTAGTAAAAAACACTTATACTGGTTTAAATTAGAAGCAAATAAAACAAAAATTTTTATAAATAAGTTTAACGCCATAACATCCTCTCACCCTTAAAATAAGTTGATTTAATCGATAATCGTATTATTTATATTAACATTTGAAAATTTTTCAAAATTATGGAAAATCACTCATAAAAATCATCTTTATGAAATTATAATTATTTAATTATGTCAATCTTAACTAACATTTTTTTATTTTTTTTCAGGTAAAGAAATATGTCATCATTTATCCCGTATTTACAGCTGTAAGTTTTCTTTGATTTATCTGTATTTTATAATTTGACCGATAAATTTTTATTTAACAATTTCAATGGTAAACTGAAGATTAATAATCCACTGACCGACTATACATTTTGTTTATGAATAATTTTGAAAGAATTCAAATTCTATATAGAGCAATTGAGATGTAGATTGAATAAACTATGAATCTCAAAAGCGTTGTGATGCTATTTTATTCATGTTCAAATTTTTTGTAAATATTATTGTTAACAAAGTTCCGACAACATTGATAAAAAATCATGTCAAAAAACATAAAAAAATCGACAATTTTTCGTTTAAAAAACAAGTTTCAAAGTCAAGAAATCTATGGAACAGAAAACAGGAAATATTGCACGTCTTGACGGTGACACGTATCACCGGAACTTCGCTACATAATAAAATACAAAAAACTGAACAAGAAAAAATTGTACGAGGTCATGAAAATTAAATTAAATAAGAAAATGAACAATCTTAATTGAAACCAGTACATTTTTAATGGGAAAAAATAAAAAATTTAATTTCCGATACGTAATGTTTTTTCAATCAAAAATTTCTCGTTCATCTAATTAATATGTTTTTAACAAAAAAAATTAATCATAATTTATTGGATTAGAGCATAGTCATAATGATTTAATTTGATTTAACAAGCCAGTTAATAAGGAGAATAATTTTTCCATAACATATCGAAGGTTTGAGTGAACGAATTTCCCACATAATTTTAAAATCCCACCAACAATTACTATCTATTAACTGTTTTTGTTGGTAATTTCTACCAGTTTTCCAAAAAAAAAAAACTTTTCGAAAAATGGGAAAATTATTTTTTTTTTCATTTGTTACCAAATAATTTTATGAAAATGACATAAAATTTATTTAAAGAGATCGAGAGACAGAGATATATATTCGTATATTTATAAACTTCTTTTTTTTCGGTATGAAAATGTTGGAAAATTTATATGTAAGATTTACTGAAATGTAACGAACAAAATAGTTAAATTAAAATTAAAAGAAGGAACAGAATAAAAAAGGTTGAGGTGTAATATATAATTTTTTTTTGTTCAGAGTTGGTTTGGAAAAATGTTTGAAATTAGTTTCTTAGACAAGCAAAATTAAGTTACATAATTTATTAATTTGATATGTATGAAAAGATGTGGTATTGTGGAAGCAATTTTCTTTTATATTGGGTTTTTATATGAATGACGTTTGGTTGAAGGTTTACAAAATATAACCGGTATTTTGTTAGATTAAGAATCTGTCTGTCTGAAAGAAAACTATTCAACAGCAAGAACTTCTATTAAAACTAAAGGTTTAAACAGGCTTGGAATAATTTTCTGGTTTAAATTCAGTTCTTCCATTAATGTTTCTATTTTGTCATCTTTTTTAAATTGTTAAAATTTTAAACTGTAAAAACAACGATCATCAGCTTATTAATGATATCAGAAAAATTTTGTATCAATTTCAGTATTCCTCTAAAATTTGATTCGAAGCTAGTTAATATTAAACACATCTCAAAACATATAGCGCAACTGTTTTTGTATCTTATAGTAAACGCGAGCTCGCCCTCAAGTTATTCTTTTAAAAGTAATCCCCAAAAAATCCGTAAACGAGAATAGAAATGGAGACTAGTGAGAGATTTCTATTGTTTAAATAAATTTATTGCATTCTCTGACCACTCCCTATTTTTTTCTAAAGTAATTAAAAATCTTGATTTGTTACTGTTACACTATTTTAAGGGATTTTTTAATTTTATTTTAAAGTAATTTGATGAACTAATGCTTTACGTTAAAGGAATATCATTCAGTTTTTTTAAATCCTTCATGATCGTTACGTGTTTAGGATTCCGGATCAATAAAGCATTATTACAACAACTACAAATGATTTATTGATGAAATTTTAATCAAAAAAAATTATAAAAATGTTTAACGGTTTAAATCTATATTAAATTTTAATTTCAGTGGAATTTGTTTGCTTTTTATTTATTTTCATTATTTAAAATCTAAAATAAAATTAATTTTCCAGTTCGATAATTTTATTTTTATTTCAATAAAATAAAATATGCAATCTTTGCTTTTTTTATTTTCAAAATTAACACAAAATTGTAATAATAATAATACAGAACGAAGGACTAAGCAATTTTATTTGTTGTGTAGCTAAAAAACAATTTGATTTTTATTGGCTAATATAAAAATTAGTGAATTTAAAAAAAATATGTTTCTCCACACCGGAAATCTCTTACAGGATCATGCGAGAAAAATATTAAATTTTTGTTGTTTCTAATATGTAAACAATTATTTGTTGTGTATTTTCCTGTTTGGAAAACAAGGTAGACCTTGTATGTACCTTTCAAGTTTTATAATAATTTGGCCGATTTTAATTAATTAATGTTTACAAAGCTAACAAAATCGTTCCTTATGAAATAAGCTTTTGTTGTTATTCAAGAGAAAAATTAAACTTTTCGAAATTTAAATTATTGTTAAGCTCAAAATTGCTGATTTTAAGTTGAAAATTTTCTTTTTGAATTATCATAATTAACAATTTTTTTAAGACACGAATTTTCTTGAAGCAATCTTTAAACATAATTTGTTCTTTGTTTATTCTTGGAAAAATTTATGAATAAATATTTTATAATTGTTTTGGGGATGTTTTCTGTGTTATTGTATTGTTTAATTAGTAAAAATTAAATTTGTCGTAAAGATTTTGTAATTTTTGTAAGAATAAATTAATTTGTGGAGATTCTGATTTGATGAAATATTTGTTGAGTTTTACTTTTGTTTAAGGATAATTGGGTATTGATTTATTTATATTTTCAGCAATTTAGTTTTTTTTATATTATAGTTTTTGACAAAATTGATTGTGAATGTCGGTTAGAATAAAAAACTTATCAATAGTAAGTATTCTTCGTTTTAATTTTCAAACCAGGTAATCCAGACAAAAAAAAATCAAAATTATATTACATAACCGACAGACGTACACCTTGTGTAGTTCACATTTCATTTCTCAAGCGAATCCTATTTTTATTTAACATAATTTATATATCATATCAAAAAAAGAATGAGGGAAATTCAAAAGTGGAAATATGAAAGGAAAAATACAAAAAAAATAAAAGCTGTGGCTTAAAATTTAATGAAAAATGTATCATTTTGTTTATTACTTTTCCGGTTTATCGTGTCTTTAGAGGTTCTACGAGAATTAAAGTTATTTTATTGTAATTGTAGTTTTGTATTGTTGTATTATGATTATTTATCGATTTGTTGAATTTTAAAATTTTATAATTTTATGTTTGTTCATGGGAAAATATGCAATATAGTAATTTCGTATTATGAGTTTTGGATTTTAAATAATCAATCAAACTAAAAATCTAAATAAAAAGAGTTTTACTAACTTAAAATATTTATAGACAAATCTATTTTTACTGTCAATTGAACAGTTTCATTAATAATCAACAAAATCGAAAATCTTGTTTGTTTTTTTTTGTTTCAGTACATTCAATTAAACAAGCTGTATACTAGCCATTTTACATACTCCGGGTAAAACCAGTTTCTCACATCTTTCTCGTTAGTTCTTTTGCAGTTTTCTTAGAGAATATTTGGCAGATAAAAAACTTGCACGTAGTTGTGATGACAAAATGTAAATAATTATGTGTTACTAGAGCTAATTATGATTAGACTTTAGAAAGAACGTTGCTAATGGACCTATAATATTTAACATATTTTTGAATAGCAAGCTTAATTACGGGAGTAATATTAGCAGGTTTCAATTGCTCTAGAAACAAAGAAGATGTAAAGCAACTGTTGAAAACATATGTAAGATATGGTACAATAACAGGGTCTAGCAACTTTAGAATTGCAAAGGAATTTAATTAGCTCCTGGCAGATTAGATTTGATGGATTTAATCGCAGATATAATATCATAGTCATTAATAGCTGTGAAATGAAACCCTCATCAGAATTAAAATGCTAATATGGCAAAGGAAGCACTGTTTCCTTCATAGCTCTGTTAGAAATATGATTAATAAAATCGGAGGCGTTGACAGTGGCTTCTATGTCATTTGATGTTTGATTTAATATTTGTACATAAAGTTTGGGTGGTAGTGGCGTATCTGATTTGGTACGGTAGAAGTTAAATCTGGCCACTCTAATAGGCTTAGTGACATATAGTTATGCAGAATACAAAATCGTTACAAATCGTTACACTCGCGTTGTCTGGGCAAAGACGTTCCAAAATCTCAGAATTCATTCATGCAGTTGAACGATTACGCCACAGAAGTTTTTTGTACAAACCTTTTGTAGGCTTGTAGTATTAGTGAATTAATTACACTATGCTGATCTTTGAAATTCGAAAAGTATCAAATCTGCTTCCTCAAAACGAATCACGACTTATATAAACTTAAATTCGCAAAAGTTAATTGATGAAAAATAATTAATTGCGGCCAACTTGTTAATTGGTGGTGGTCTGCGGCACTTCAGACAAAAAATTACCTCATGGTCAGAAAAAAATAGTAGGTGACTGACCAAAATTAAATAGCTTTCACTATTCATGGCTAGGTATATCAAGGTCTAAGAGTGAATTTCTACTAGCACCAAATGAGATATGATACAATGGAAGAGAGAACAATAAGTCCTTTAACGAGCCACTATTGTTTATTAGGTTGAAATTCAAGGAAGAAACAATAACAAAGCGGTTGTTAGTACCACTTAACTGACAAAAAATATCATTAAGGCTGTCAATAATTTCGTTGTTGCTATAGGGAGGGTTGGCAACCAGAATTTTGCCTCCACAATTTTGATTAATAAAAAATGTTTTATATTCTGTCATCCGTGAATGAAGTGAAAATAATCTTGCGTGTGATACTATTAGTACGAAAATTCCCACACCACCACCTGTCTGGCTAAAACGATCGTTACGGTTGCATTTAAAACCATAAATTGTATAGAGAGCAGCTGTAGTTTAAATTTTAATCCAAGCTTCAGAGACAGTTTTTTCGAAATCTATAGACGTATTTTGTAACAGATGAGCTAAATAATCTAAGTTCTTAGAATATCTTGGCATATATGGGTGAGGTGAGCAAAGTTTACTGTAAAATGTTGACTGTTTCAATTTTAAATTATTAATGATGAAGATGACCAAAAATGAAGTTTGCTCTCTCACAATGTTCACATTCTGTACCACTACCCGTGCAACCACAACCTGAGCCCACTTTTCGTGTAAATGAAAATAAAGCAGAGCACACGTAGAATTATAATATAAAACAAAACCACTAGAATATAAGTTTGCCTTTTGCATATTGTAACTTTACAATCTATTTAGCGAATCAATCACTCTGAAAGTTAATATCCAATTGGTTTATATCGTGAATCTTAAAGCGATTATTAACCACGAGTTTGGATATAGCTGTAAACAAATTTTGTAGTGACACGACTAATCGATTGACGTTTCCATTTATATTTGGTTTCATTCGCCTTCCGAAAAAAATTGTGTTAGAGTAGAGTAATGTATTCGTTAACCAGTGGCGTTTTCTCTGGGTGTTCTAGTCGTTCGCCGAACGACTTGAGAAATATCCATAAAATATTCAAAATGGCTAACTAAAATAAATTCAGCTTTTAATATTAAAAAAGAAAGAAATACTTTTCTTGCAATAAATGAAACAAATGTACATATTTTAATAAGCAAATAGAAAAAAAATACAATTGTTTGTGTAAGCCATAACATATTTAATCTACACTGCATAATACACAACAAAGAAGAATTTCCCCTCAAATTCATTGTTCATTAGATTTATGAACAGAAAAACAACCGAACCCAATTCCTTGTCTCGCAAATATAATTCATATACGCAGCTTAAATGAAGCAAAAAGGAGAATAACTTTTTTATATAGAATAAATGCATTCAAAATGTTCGTAATTTTTACAGAACCTAATAATATTCAATGTATACATGTTTTTATATTTTATATTTGACACTACATACGCATTAAATATTCACTTACAATACACAATAGCAAGAAAACAAATGGAATGAAGTAAATACTAAAGATGTATTTGTTTTAAAATAATCGTTTTATGTTCGTTTAAAAATCAGAACATGATACGTAATACGTTTTACATTGATTTTAACTGTGTTCGATTTGACTGAAGCAATTGATACAACTGAAAAATTGAATGCAATTGTTGTTGGCTATTCAGTTGTTTCAGTCAAATAAAGGCAGAAGAAAAATAAATGGATATTTGTGTACGTTAGGTTCAAAAACGATCTATTCCACTTTACGAGTTTTCAAGATAAATGAAAAAAACTTTTTATTTTGAAATAATTTACAAACTCGGTGATTTTATTGTTTAATTGGTTTCTTTAGGGATTTTCCATTAATTTGTTTGAAGTGTAAAATAAAGTAGGTAGTCAAGTTAAGCTGGTATTTTAGAAAACATTTTGGAATAGAGACGTTTTGAAACTTACACAATGGAATAAGTTCGTTTTGAAACTTATTACTATTGGAAAATGTATTTTTTCAAACTTACATTTTGAAATACTATCGTATTGATTGATAATTTGGTTTTCTGCCAATAGTCCAGTAACTTTATACATTACCGTATGCGTCAAATCCGGTAGTTCTGATTTTTTGCATACTTGTTTATGATGTTGGCCTAATGTATAATCCAAGTTTGTGACCTCGAGCGCCGAACGCAACTTCGTCAAAAATCGCAAAAACCGCGAAAAAATCGTTATTTTTTCAAATTTTGGCGATTATAACCCTAAAGGACTAGTTTTTTCTTTAACAATTCTTAGGCCGTTTTTAAAGTAGACTAAATTTGTTACAATATTTTTTTTTTTTTTTTTTTAATAAAATGTGTTGTGTAATAGGGTTTAGAATATGTGTCACAACAACACATAAATACCTTTTAAGACCTAGGTCTAGACCTGGGTCCCACAACAACTGGCGTTCTGAGGTGTAGATTAACGCTTTTTTTAAACATCTGTGGGTTGAAGCCACCTGAGACTAAGTGTTCCGGCAAACTATTCCATTTGTACGCAGTTCGGACAAAGAAGTCTCTCTGCGATCTGCCAGTATGACAGCGCGGGATCTTTACCGTTTCACTGGTTGCGGAAGCCGATTGCCGAGTGAAACGGGGGTAAGAATAAGTCTGAGGCATGATGCCGCTGATTTCATCTGAGCACTGCTGATGACGATATTTGTAAAAAACAACGAGGTCAGCAACAGTGCGACGATGTTGTAGGGAATCAAGTTTTGATGTCAAAGTTCGATCACCTACAATTCGTATAGCTCGCTTTTGAACAGAGTCCAAGAGGGCCAAGATGGAAACAGAGGCAGCACCCCAAACTTGACAGCAGTACTCCATACAGGGACGAATATAGGACTTATAAACATGGAGCAATTGGTATGGAGTGAAAAATTTTTTGCATCTATTTAGGAGTCCGAGTTTTTTAGACGCGCTTTTTGCCATCGCCATTACATGATCGTTCCAGAGTAGGTCATTTGAAACTGCGACACCCAATAAACGAATGTTTTTACATTCACCTATTGGTTCATCACACATACTAAATAAAATATCTTTGGGGAACTCGGTCTTTAATCTGGAAACAATCAACAGCTGTGTTTTGGTGGAGTTGAAATTGACAAGGTTTTGGTCACCCCAGTCGGCGACTTTATTCAGGTCTTTGTTCACGTTTATGGCAGCGTCTCTCCGGGCAGGATTAATTCGTTCGTGCATTTTACCTTTTGAAGGAAGGGGCTCGAACGACTTGTGCAGAGTACTATCATCTGCAAAACTATTTATTGGGTTGCTGGTGATTTTCAACAATTCGTTGATATAAATCAAAAATAGGGTTGGGGACAATACTGAGCCTTGGGGTACACCAGCGTTAATTAGTTTAGACTCAGAAGAATATCCGTCTAAGGAGACCGAAATGTATCGGTCGGATAGAAAATTTTGAATCAGCTTCACAACATTGGGATGAAAACCGTACGCAACGAGCTTGTTGATTAAGTTGGCATGCCAGACTCGATCGAATGCCTTGGAGATGTCTAAAGCGATAACGTCTGCAGACCCACTGACTTCCGAGATTAAGCCTTTCAAAGTTTATCATTTTTTTCGAACTTCGCAATTTTTTGCAATTCTGTCGTTCTAAATGAATTTTGACCCTGAATATACTATCGAAGCCCTGTACTTTTATGATGGGATGTTAAAAAAGAAAATGAGAAGTGTGAACAGTGTGCACATGTATGTTGAACTCTCTTTATATGCTTTTCCAAAATCATCCTTATCGAGAAAAGTGCATCGGTAGTACCTCGGCCCCACCGGAAACCACACTGATATTCTCCAAACAGTTGTGCAGCAAAAGGAAATAAATGATTAAATTAACAATTAAATCAATATTTATAAATTTTATGCATTTGTTACAAAAAATGGTGTGTATAACTAGTGCGAATGCGTTTTCCAAACGCGAGTTATTGCAGCACTCCCTACGGTCATGCTGCAAACTAACTCTTGTTTGGAAAACACATTCGCACTAGTAATACAATTTACTATTTCTCATTGGCCACCACACACACATGTATTTATTAATATGTACAATTATTAGGACAGGGATGTACAAAACTCTACAAAGGTATAAATTGCAAAAAATTGCGAAGTTCGAAAAAAATGATAAACTTTGAAAGGCTTAATCTCGGAAACTATTGGGTCTACAGAGACAGTTTTGGTATCATATTGTAGCAAATTTAGTTTACTTTAAAAACATACAAAAAAATTTTAAAGAAAAAACTAGTCCTTTAGGGTTATAATCGCCAAAATTTGAAAAAAAAAAATAGTTATTTGTTTAACTAGGCAGCAAAGTAGTAGATTGACTGCCGCGGCTGATAGTTCATAGCCGAGCGAGCGAGGCTAGGAATTCAGCCAAGGCAGTCAATCTACTTTGCTGCCGAGTTGAACATATAATTTTTACTCCGATTAATTACAATGATATGTAATTTAATAATTATTACTTTAAAAATAAAGCAAAATTTTAAAAATGAAAAAAAAATCGATTAAAAAATTTTTTTTTTTAATCGCAATATCTGTTTATTTCTATGAAGTCTAATTATTTTGCTGCCCAGGCAGCAAAGTACTTGCTTTGCTGCCTAGGCAGGAAAAGTGCCACTTAGCTGACTGAAATAAGTCTGCAAAATTTATATTTGCTGTCTATCGGAGAAAAACGATTTTTTCGCGGTTTTTTCGATTTTTGACAAAGTTGCGTTCAGTGCTCGAGGTCACAAACTTGGATTATTCATTGGGCCAACATCATAAACAAGTCTGCAAAAAATCAGAACTACCGGATTTGACGCATACTATGAGAACTACCGGATTAGACCCCATACTCTCAGGCGACAAAGTTACTGACTACATCAAAAATTTAAATTAATTTAGCCCTCTTGGAAGGTTCCGCTTGAGGTTCGTCCGTATCTGGATCGACTAATTGGGATGGCATATCCCCATCAGAGGATGGTGATGAATCGTCGACGTCGTGTGCCCACAAGTCATCCTCCATTTCGACATCGGAGAGATCGTCACCGTCTGGGATATCTGCTACTGCAACTACAAAAATGATCAGGTACAGTTACATAATCTTCTTTTCTCATTGGCCACCACACACATATATCTATTAATACAATTATTAGGACAGGGATGTAGAAAACTCTACAAAGGTATATTGCAAGCAATTGCGAAGTCCGAAAAAAGTGATAAACTTTGAAAGGCTTAATCTCGGAAACTAGTAGGTAAGAAAAAACTAGCCCTTTAGGGAGATAATCGCCAAAATTTGAAAAAATAACGATTTTTTCGCGGTTTTTGCGATTTTTGACGAAGTTGCGTTCGGCGCTCGAGGTCACAAACTTGGATTATTCATTAGGCCATCATTATAAACAAGTCTGCAAAAAATCAGAACTACCGGATTTGACGCATACTACCCCATACACTCAAGCGACAAAGTTACTGGACTACAAACCGCCGACTTTTCTAATTTCGAAACCAAGAATATTTTACAACGTTGGTTGATTTTAGATAATGCAATAAAACAAAATATTGATTTTTGATATATCTATATTAAAGATGTTATATCTTTTTTAAAATAAATAATAATGAAAAGCTATATATGACTATATATGATAAACGGAAGGCATTTAGCGGCACTCTCATGGTGGCATTTTTGGACCTTGTTTGACCCAAAAATATTTTCTGGAAATGTTGTGGCAAGGATAACTTCAATCTCTTGGACAACTTCGACAACTGGCTATAAACGGGTATCGGTTAAGAGGCTAGAGCCTTAACACTGTTCAAATCAAAGTGTTATAACGGCTGTTTAGGATGTAAATTTCTATCATTTTTCAAAAAACCAGATAACTGAAATAAAAAGCTTTTTAGCTATCTGCAATCAACAATGTACAGGTACAACGAAATTTTGCGGTACTTTCACTGTCGTATTTTTTAACCTACACCAAAAACATTTTCTGGAAATGTTGGGGCAAATAATCTCTTACTGGCCTTACAACTGGCCAAATCCGGTTACCAGTTAAGGGGCTCGAACTTTAAAGCTGTATAAATCAAAGCATTATAACGCCTGTTTGGGACAAAATTTTGAAACAAAATTGCTGGATATTAAATATTTGAGTATACTTCTATTCTTTTTTGAAAATGCTAAACATCTGCAGTGAAGGGCTCCAAAGTAACCGGTTCCAACAAAAACCAACACCACCAAAAGTTTTCATCAGTTTTTCTTCACGTAATAACTTGGAAATGGTCGAAAAATTTCAAATGACGGTAAAAATGAAAAATTTTTAATTATTGCAAATGAATGAACACAAAAATTGGTTTTTTCCTGAAACAATGAATAATATGATATGTCTTTGTTGATTTTAAGAAGCTGACGTTCTGAAAGAAGCTGAAAGAAGAAAACGTTCCTAAGTTGCATAGTTGTACGTTTGCTCATAATTAATTTTATTTGTAAAGTTTGTTTGATAATTCTGTTTGTAATTAGTGTGTTTACGTAAACTAATCTGATTAATCCGATTCTACAGAAATCTGTCTGACAACGAAATCTACCTATTTCTTGCGGATATCCCACCGCTTGAACTTTGCCAGATTGAATTCAATCGGATTCAATCACACACCGCGGCTGTTCGCTGACAAACTGATTAGCATTTACTTACTGGATAATGGATATAAAAACTGATGCAAGCTGCAATAAAAAATCTACCACTTTAAAACAAATATCACGATCGACTGATATTTGAATACGAATATTTTGAAATAAAGGATTTCGGTGCCAAACGCATGTTTTGGAATAGGCATGTTATGTTTTTTAAAGACATGATTCTTATTGGAATAGATTGTTTTTGATTGCAAAACAATTGAAATGGAATAGCTTTGTTTTGTTTCAAAAGCTATGACGTAATAGATTGCTTTTGAAACGTAACTGGAATTTGTCACCCAATTTTCTCAGAAATAGATAAATATTTTTAAATTTTTATTTTACTGATATGTTAAGTTTAATGGAAAGAAACGAAATCAATTAATACATAACTCAAAAATTTTAAAAAGTGGAATTGATCGTTTTTGAACCTAAGGGACACATTTAAAATTTTTTTTAACCGACTTCAAAAGAGAAGGAGGTTTATGTTTAATTTTGAGTTTTTTTTTTATGTATGTTCACCGATTTCTCAAAAACGGTTTGTTCGATTTGAATGATTTAAATTTTATTCTGTTGAGGTAAGTTTCGAGATGGTCCCATATTTTTTTCTATATCGTGAAAAATATCGTTTTTCAGAAAATCGAGAAAAACTGTATATTTTTATGTACATTCCCCGATTTCTCGAAAACGGCTCATTGTGTTCTATTAAGGTACATTCAGAGGTTGTCCCATATTTTTTTCCATGACGTGGAAAAAACTATATTTTTTATGTATTTTTGCCGATTCCATCGAAAAAGCTTATTTTATTTGGTTCGTTTGACCTGCGTTATATTGCTATAGATGCCAAGGTAGTCCTAAATAATTTTTCTTGATAGAAAATATTCCGTTTTTTTATAAAAATCGGAAAACCATGATTACTAGATTTTCATCGATGAATACTTTCCGGGATTTTAAGTTATTGCATCAAAAACGCTTTCTGACATGATTGCTAACAGACATTTGCTTTTATACACTAAAAATTAAAAAATAAAAAATCTTTTTAAAAAAAAATAGAATCGATTTCAGAAAAAAAAACACAAAAAGTGAAAAATAACTGAATTGTGGCTTAGAGATAAAAATTTTGTAATATCTAACTACAGCCAAAAAAATTAAGCCTTTAAACAAAATTATTATATTATAGAAGTTATTTGTTATAATAATTTTTAGAATAACTTTTATAATATAATAACAACTATAATAATTGTAATAATTATAATAACAAATAACTTCTATAATATAATAATTTTGTTTAAAGGCTTAATTTTTTCGCTGTTGTTAGATTATAGATATAACTAAATTTTTGTCTCTAAGCCACAATTGAGTTATTTTTCACTTTCTTGTGTTTTTTTTTCTGAAGTCGGTTCTATTTTTTTTTTAAGACTTTTTATTTTATTTTGAAAACGATCAACGTAATATAATTTTTCAACAATGCGAAACTACTACCTCAGAACAGTAATAAATTGTGTTGTTTAGCCAAATATCAATAATTTAAATTGCATAGTGGTAATTTTCTTAAATTTGTAAGAGGATTTAAAAATTATTTTAATACAAAGACATGGAAGAGACGTTTTGCATCATTAACGATTTGAAGGCAATATCTTTTGCTGGGCGAACTATAGATGAAAAGAAATGTATATTACGAAATGGAAAGCCTGTACCGGAATTACCAAGTATGGAAACCAAATGCACTTCAAAGCGACAAACATTCACTCGGCGTTTAATAATTTCCAGTTATAAGTCACCTGAATGGTTGACAGGCAGCTTACTTTTGAATAAACTGTTTTGCTGGCCTTATGTATTGTTTTACAAAACAGTCAGAAAAGTCTGTTTGGAATTTTGACGGGTTTTCGAATTTCATTTAAGCATTGGGATACAAAAGCATGGAAAAAGTAGAACTTAGATTACGAATATGTAGGCACTTAAAACATTGTGAACTATAAGATTAGATTTAATTTTAGATGAGCAAAAACATATATCAAGACAAAATTACAATGAACTGATCAGACGCAACAGAAATTTGTTAAAGATGTTAATAAATATTGTTTGTTCATTGTGTAAACTCGCATTTAGAGGCCATGACGAAGGCACGAAACATTATAACTATATACAATATACATACTATAAATACATACATATTATAACTACATAACTACATTCAACAAAAACGAACACCTTAAAGAAATATTCAGGAAACGCCACTGTCGTTAACATATATAAATGCATTCCCAAGTAGAGCCAAACTTGTGTCTAGCAAACTCATTGTTTTAAACAGCTTTAGGTAGGTAAAAAATAAAGTGAGGCTTAATTACGGCTTTTAAAAGAGCAGAATGTCATGAGTCTGTTCTTTTAAAATGTGCAATATTCCTTTCAATTTTATCTCTCAAGGCTTTATCAGTACTTAAATCACAAAATGGTACATTTGTGATAGCAAGATTAATTTTTTAATTCTCGCGGTCTTGATTTTCTATTATAGCATCCAATTCCGGTAAGTGCTAGATTCTTGAGTGTTCTTGTTAAATCAGATAAAAAAGCTGGAATAATTTTGTTAATTGATTGTAGAGCCTAGAAAACAAGCTCTAATTATGGCTTTTTCTGGTTCGTTCGATGAATCTCATCGAGTTAACTAAGAAATTATGCTGATCACCGCTGTTACCGGGCGGAATTGTGAATTAGAATCAAGACAACAGAAGTTAATATAGATGTTGTCGTTAAAAAAATTTGTTTATCTTGATCATGTTATACTTTGTCTTGCAATTATTACAACAAAAACAAAAATTTCTTACGTAATGTTTATCAAGTTCCAAAAATTTCTGAAAACAAATGGTGGCAAATAGTGTTCCAATAAGTATAAAATTAGGCAATTTAACATTTCAATATTCTAAAACCAAATTTGCAATTTCTAAAAAAACCCTAATAAAACTTCTTTTTAATAATATACCCCGAATAGATTTTTAAGGAAATCTGGCGTGCATAAAATTAAATGTAATGATTGTGGTTACCAATACAAAGGTCAGACTGGACGTAGCTTTCAAATCAGAACAAAAGAAAATTTCGCATGATATTCTAGAATCATTTGAGATACATAAGCCTTTATTTTACAACGAGCAAATTTTAAATGAAAAAACGGCAATCAAAGCAACGGCAATCTAACCAATCCGACACCCATAAGATATCACCTTGGCAAGTGATATCTCACTGCTCCTACATTCGCATATAAAAAATTTAACTGTTATTTATTTATCTATTTAATTTATTTATTTATTTTGTTTATTTATTTATCTATTTAATTTTATAAATAAATTATTTGTTTCATCTTTCTCATAGATAACAAACAATCAATAAATTCTGTTTAAACTGTACCTTGAGCTAAGCGTTAATACCACCTCTAGTTTCGGTTGCTTCAAGTGCTTTTATTAAAACCATTTTAATTTATCGTAACTAGTAAACTGGATCCTGCATCTTCATTTTGTTTCATGATCCCACTATATAGTTTTTGTTTTCTTTAAATTTTAGAACTGATTCTTTGGCTTTAGCCAAATGCAGTATTTCATGTCCATACAAGTTTACGTGAGATATCACATGCCAATGACAGAAGTAGTGAGATTTGTCTTACCGATAATAATTCTAAGCGGATCAATTACCTCGCCTGACCTTCACTGCAAGCGGGGAGTCACCATTAACATTTTCATGGTTAAGAGTAAACTTGGCAAAACCCGGTCAGCAATGGAATATACAGTAACATAGACAATATTTTCTACAATCTTGGGAATTCAGGATAGTTTGGCAATTAGTCTTTAATTAGAGACTCCTGGTCCATAACCATTTTTGTATGCCAAAACGATATGCAGTCTTTCACTATTTTGAAAGTAGTCTGGTTTTTAAAATTTGTACTCCAGTTAATTTTATCTACAAACAATTACTAAAAATGTCTTGAAAATATGCGATCTGCATTTAAAACATTAAATCTTCCTTTTCATTTGTAAACCGTCTAAAAATATTTATCGGCATTATTGTACCCTTCGATAGCCGAAATGGTATTCGAAGTTCCTTTCAAAACTGAATTTTTGTTTCAAATAATTTTATGAACAACAAATTGCTGTTGCCAATTGTGTAGAGAAAATTGAACTTTCGAAAATAATACAATACAAAATACAAAAGGCTTACAGTATTTTATTTCTTGAATGTTGTTTTCTCCCAAAACCAGTCCTGTGGATTAAATGTTGATTGCAGGGTGTATTTCATTTTAATAAACGAATAAAAGATCGAATAAAAAGCATCATGAAATGATAAAATTAAATTAGTTTTGTCAATTTGAAATATATCCCCCATAGTTTTATCGAATTTCTCTACATCTCAATAATTATTTGTATTTCGAAGCACAGCAATATCATTAACTTTTTTAGTTGCTTGTTGATTGATATTAAATTTAAGAATATTTGCATTGAACATGTAACGGCGTGGCATGAAGCGACCACCGTAGCCGTTGGGTATAGAAAATGTGTTGAACGGCTTTGTTATTAATTCACCTGAATATATATTTTCACGTTTTTTTGTATTTGAATTTGTGCTTTAGATTCATTTTTTATTTTCATTTTATTTACTAAATGATTTATCAAACAATTTCCACTAAAACTCATTACATTAAAAATAAATAAATAAAAAAACTTCGATATCACAATTTTAAACAAATAATTTAATTTTATAAAATTAGCCTTGGTTTCGATTAACATAATAATCTTTTTTGATTTAAATTTACATACTAATCAATTCGATTTAAATTTATAACTAATCCTTGATCAAAACAATTTAATATGATCGCTTATATTCGCATATTAGGTTTCTTGTGGAGAGGGATGGAGAGGGATGTATCGTAATAAACAATTTTCACTAATTCAGACAACAATTCTACTTTTTACCAATTAAACAATCATTCATGTAAAACATGTATTATTAATTGACATTGAGTGACGTAACTAAACCGCCAACAAAAAACTGTTTTTGCACAGCAGTACAAACAAATGTCCCAACGCTTATTACAATTAGAGAGAATAAACTAGCGAATTTCTTTGAATATGAATACTATTATTTTAGAGTAAAAATTGAAAATAGTCCGTCGTTACAATATTTCCAAGTTTGATAGAAGTAAAATTTTTTGCTGAAAATTAACGCAATCAAGAATATCATATCTTTTTTGAAGAAGCAAGCATACTGTGGATGCTTGAAGGTTTATAATCAATAACCAATAAATAAAACCACATCATGGAGCGATATCATATCATCAAAAAGAAAAATATTATTTTTGATGGTATATTTTTATGAATTTTTCGGGCTCAAGATTGAAATAGTGATGTAGCAAAGTGGTTCAAAATGTTTATGTGTGCTTCCTACTGGTTGTTTAAATGCCCTTTAGCAATAAAAAATTTTATATAACCAACGCCCATGATGTGACATGACTCCTGTTACTTTGAGACTGGCATTTGAAAACTTTAAGCGAAGTTATTCTGGAAGCCACTGATTGGAATGTCCCACGATGATTTGTCAGAACTCCATTTCATATATGAAAGTCTTTTCGTCATGAAAAAATTAAATCTTTAGCTTCAAACAACTTTTCAACTAATATAACTTCTTTGAATTCCAGCCAACTGACTATAAAAACTTAAAGTAATTTTCACTTGTCACTTTAAATACTGAGCAGTTTTAACCTGAAACTCTGGTCTTACAACGTTGGTTTTTCAGTAGTCATAAACTAGCTTTGGACGAAATATGAAAACAGCAAACTAATTTTGTTTAAAAAGCCGTTTGTATGTTCGAAACAGCAAGGTTTAATGTAATGTTTCCTTTGGTATTGCTATCGTTATTTAAGGGAGTGCCATTCAGCTAGAAAGTGCCATTCAGCTACAGTTCAGAAAGTGATTCCAATTATTAATTTTTATTTATTTCATGTGTAAAATTATTAAACACGTTTTAAAGTAGCATTGGGCGAGTTCGGTATAATTCCTAGAAATCGAATGAGATCGTGAAGTTACTGAAAATAGCAAAGATTATTGATTATTTAGTTTTATTCTTACTCTAACCATCAACCTTAAATCAGCGTTCCATCTCCAGGGTGTTTCTCAAAACACAATTATGATAAAGCTGTACTCAACACAGATATCTAAAATATGAAAGTATTCTGAATGAAAATCTTGGATTGGTTCTGTTTTGGAATGGACCTATGTCTATCTACATTCCAGAGAAATTTGTTTTGTGTTGAAAGTTGAAATATTTGTTTGTCAATTTCTTGATCCAAACTCGATAATATGGTGATATTAACTCTCTTTGATCTTTTCACTAAGTTTGAATTACTCAAAACTCTTCAATACCTCACTTAAGGTGAACGCCTTCCTGATATTATGTAACGGCGGTTTCCTGAAATTATATGTTGGGCGATGGATTTTAAGAAAACGGAAAAGGAAAGTTTAGATTGGATTAACAGTTTGGTAAGGGAAAGTTTGTTTTAGAAACAAGAAATGGTTTTGACATTTGTTAATATTATGGCACCTGGACATTTTATTGAGGATATTAGTAGACCAACAATTTACATGGTTTTGAAGTGAGTCACTATATATATTAATAATGTTAGCATTAATTTTGCAAATCCATTTGCAAATCTCACATACGACCTTAGTTTTACGTTCTTGCATCATAATCTACTGCTGTAGTGGTGTTTTATGGAATTTATATGATAGAAAAGAATTGATAATATTTACTGATTGTAGATTTATGGTTATATATCAGATTAGAGTTGGAGATTGCATTGAAATAAATTTGGTATTGGATGAATAGAAAACAAAACAAAAGAAATTAAAAATTCAGGATCAGGGATTTGGGAAGCAAATAATAACAATAGATGTAAGTTAATTTTTATTGGCCTACATATTAAAGTATTTATTACTGTCGGCTGGCGCCTTGATTCGCAAACTCTTTTGACATACGTCATACATTTTGACATCGTCAAAAAACCCTAGCTTTACGTCCTTGAATCATAATGTACTATTTTGTACGGAGAAGCCGTAAAATGCACTTTTACGATTCAAAAATTGTGCGTAAAGCAGACCTGTTTTTTCTATTGAAATAACAATGCCTAAAATTACTATTAACAAAATACATTATGGCTATTTCCAAAAAATAAATGTTTTGTAAATTTTATTTTGAGAAAATTGTTTAATCTAAGCATTTGTTTGTCTGTTTGTAATTTTATATACAATTAAAATTAAATAAATTAGTTTTCAAAATATATTTTACAAAACAGAATAATATACTTATCTATACGATAGATCAAACACAACTGAAAAACAAATGTTTTAAATAAATTAATATAGAACTTTAAAAAAAAATGGTTGCTATAGAAATTTAGGAAAATAAATATGAAAAGCAAAACTCCATGGATTAAACAATTTTCTTAAAAAATATTTTGTTGTTGTTTTGTGTAAATATGTGTATTTTAATTTATGCAAATAATACAGAATCCTACGCGTCAAAAAATCTTGTGTGTAATTCGGGCATAAATTATCTTTTTTTGCTTTCGAGCGTTTTCGCCCTTAATACACAAATACCTATTATCTATTATGAGCTTTTTGCGATCAATTTGTTCACAAAAAAATTGTACATTGTGATGCTAGGACGTAAAGCTAAATATTTTGGACGTATGTGGAGTTTGCAAATCGAGGCGCCAGCCGAGATTTGCACCCACATTAAGTCCGAAATAGCTAACGTCCGTGCATCATATACTATTTTTTATTCGCCCCAAGCAAAATATTTAAAAAAAAAATGTTTATTCTAAATTAAAATTATAAATTTGCATAAATTTCGAAATAAAAATATGTGGAATAAGTAACCTTTGACAATTATAACAACTATTAACAACTATTTGAATTGGATTATGAAATTTTGAATTTGAGGGTTGCTTTGATTAAAATTTCTATTTTTTATAGAATTTAAACAAAAACAAATGTTTTTACTTTTTTGGACATAACTATGACAACAAAATATATGGTTAAAAAGTGACACTTTAAGGCCGCAAATCACAGTAATAAAGTAACACTTTAATATGTAGGCGAATAAAAAATTATTATTATTTATTATTTATTATTTATATTTATTTAATATTATTTATCCGATCAAAAACTGTAGCTGTCTACTTGCAATATTATTATAAATCGATTCAAATTGATTAAACAACAAAAAATTTTATTGAAAATTAAATATGAAAAATTGTGTTAAAATATTCATTTTCATCTAATAGGTTTTAATACAAAAATATTTTACATGAAATTGATTAATGATTCTTTAAATATTTGATGAGTTTAATGAAACTGTTTTAAATTGGTTTGTATAGCGCAAAAAAAAATACGTAATAAATTTTTTACATATATCAATTAACTGACACTTCAATCGAATTCGATTCGAAAAAATAAATTAATCTTTTTTTATATATGAGTATATTAAATACGGTTGAGACTCGACTTAGTTGTTATCTCACCCTCAATTAAACTATCCCGCATATATTTTCTTGAAATCGTAAACCTTGATATCTTGATAATCGTTTATATTCTTACAATTTTTTTTTCGTCTACAATTTCCTTAATCCTAATAAATCTTAATTTTTTTTTTGTTTTTTTCTTCACACAAATAAAAAAAATGTCTGTCCTAGTTTATGTCATAATTTATATAACAAAAATAAATTATAATTTTTTTTGTCCAGGGATGAAAAAAGTAAGTAAGAAAATAAAAGCTCACGTAAATTTTATTCAATTTTAAGCTCAACTTAACTTTTCTTACTTAAATGGAAATTTTCTTATTTACGTTAAACTTTTTAAAATAAAGAGAAAAAAAAATTAAGTTTTTGTTGTTATATTTTTATTCATTTAATTTTATAATTTATGTAATAATTTAAGTTTTTATTGTGAAGTGAATGTTCGTTTCTTGTATTTTATTTGAAAATTAAAATTATTTGTTTGAATAAAATGAATGTTTTTAAGATAAATGGGTTGCATAGAAATTAAAGAATCGTTATTAATTTTATCCAACTGATAAGATTTCATAGCGAAAATACTAAAAGTGAGCAAAGCTCGTGTTAAAGTTGTAACAGTTAGCTTTCAAAAATTCAATTTTTCTTTTCATTTCTTTCAAAATCACATAATTTTTTAGAAGATATAAAAAAGAAAAATATAAAAATAATAAAAAAAGCAGATTTATCAACAACGTGAAAAAATTACCTTGAACGAGAAAAATCATTTTCAATATAAAATAGCAAAAATTTGTAATTTTTTCTTTTGTTGCCATCATGATATTAAAATTCAGAACAAATCACGAATTTTCGTTAAATTTTATTTTTAAAAGAATAATAAAAATAAAGTTTTAATACTACTCGTAAATATTTTAATGGTTATTGGATATTTTCTATTTTGTATAAGGAATTCATTCAAGTGATGATAACCTAAGGTTTTGCAAATAATCGAAATACTTTTATCAATTATTTCTAATCTCATTGTGGTCGGCTAACAGGAATTTAGTGCCGATCTCTTTTCGACATGAGGTAACGCTAACGTCGTTTAACTTCATCTCTCTTTGAAATATGATGTTGAAGCATTAAAGTGTGCTAATTCGTGACATTTGCCAATCTACTAAAACCAACCCTTTAGATCGATTCTGTATAACAAAATTTTGGGATCGCTTCCGTACTTCTGTTGTAACAAAATCCATAAGTTCTCTAGTATGCAGCGTGGCACACATTTTGGAGTTTTCAAATGGTGAACTATTTCCAGCTAGTTTTTTAGTTTTTATCCAGAACACAAGTTGTCAGATTTTGTCTATCAGATCTAAGGTGTGATATACGTGTGAAACTTTAAAATTTTCAATCTTTTTTATGCTCATCCTATCCTTTTACGGTTCATGAGATAACTTTTAATTGCCTTTCAGAAACAGTTCAGAAAATTTGTTGATATATAAATATTTAACCTAGAGAAGCTATGTACAACATTGCACATAGACATTCTTAGACAATTTATAAATGAAGAACGAGGTGTAGCAAACATAATTGATCGAAGATGAATAACAAATTTTCCAACCAATTTTGGCTGGAATGCAGCCAAGAAACGTTTCCATACAAGAAACGTTTTATAAATCAAACTCTGATGGCAAAACATTATCAACCTACGCTCAAGAAGTTTTAATGGAGACTGAACCTATTGATGAATAAATAGAAAGCAAATTAATGGACTGCGCGCCAAGCGAGATTATGTTCCAACTACCTCGAATCTTATGTGTCCGAAAGGCAGGGCCGAAGAGAGAAAACCAGGTTAAATGTTAAATATAGGCGAATTAATTTTTTGAAGTGAAAACTTCTTTAGCCGCGTTATGCAATTTTGTATGGAGTAAAGTTTATATATTCGGGAACGCATTTTTGAGAGAACAACATATTTTTAAAGATGAAATACATCTATCATTTTTTAATGTTCCAAATTGCGATGATCGCGGTCGACTGTGGTTCTATAGGTTGTGAGTTCAATTCCTGGCGTGGTACATTTTTTTATTGTTTTTTTTTAATTTTTATTAAATACCATTAAAATTATTTTTTTTTTTCATAAAAATAATAAAAATTTCTTATTTTTATTTTTTACACTAATCAGTCTTTCACATTATTTTTTTTATTATTAAATTAAATAAAAACAATATTTCGGCACATTGCCATTTTCAAGTTAAACAAAAATTAAATACAAATATTATAAAAATTGACACAAAAATTGAAAAAACTCAAATGAATAAAAATTTCTTTTTAAGAATTTTAAAAAATTGATCTATAATGCAGTTTTTAAAGTTATATTGCTACTGTCTTATTGAATGTGCATTCGAGTCATCATGCTAAATAAATATTGAATATATATGAAATTGAAAGTATGTCTGTTTGTCCTTTATGCATTAATACATTAATCATCATGAAAATTTGGGAAGTTTTTGTGTAAACTTAATTTGTTTTTTATTTAACTATCGTTTTAAACGGTAGTTTGCTTTGATCAATGTTTTTTTTTTGTTGAACATAATTTTTTTATGAAATTAAAAATAACGTGAGAAAGATTGTATAACCTGAAACAATTACATTTGCATATCAAAATTATATGTATTGGAATTTTATCATCTTCACTAAATATGTTGTTGGTTTGGAATTGAATGTAATACATGTTTTCAAAATTAAGTGAAGACTTAATACTTGTAACTTGATACTTGATAACATTGATTATATCGATTTAAAGCTTACAATTACGAGACGGAAATCGCATAAATTCTATACAAAGGAGCAAAGCTTATGTATGATTAAACATGGATTTCAATCATGATAAATAAACAAATTAAAAAGGGTGGCACTTAGTCAGCTAAGTGATTTGCAAACGGCAACAATGCGCATTAAAACCAATTAATTTACTTTAAGAGGTCAAGTCAAAACGTTGTTGAATCTTCGTGAAATTGCGGAGTCACTATGGCGGCTACAGGCTTACAGCCTCACTCTGAGAGTATAGAAATTTGGCTGCCAACACAATTTTAAAATTTCAACAGATGTGTCGTTTGGCTATGTATGCTGGTAATTATAAGTAGTTTCAACTTTTCGAGTGGTGTTAAATTTTTTATTCAAAATGGCGGCTCGTAAATATAAAAATATAAAATTAAAAAGATAAACAAATAACAAATCTATACTGTTTTTATATTTTCTTCCATAATTTTGAATCTTCATTAATTTTCTGCAAAAAACTGGAAAATTGAACTTAGGAGATGTTTTTTGGAAATTATAGAAATTTTGTCTATAATTTCCATGATTATCTCTCGGTATATATAAGCCGTTTTTTTTAAATAATTTCTATAATTTTCTTTTCCAAAACCTTTTTTCTCTTCTACTATAAAAAAAATTGAAGCACATCAAAATATGTGTGTAAAAAACGAACTTTTCGAAATTCGAAATTTCGCAGGCAAAATCATCATTTTCTAAATTTTCGATCCACCGTTTTGAAAATAAATTGAACACCACTCGGAATTTTAAACTCCTTATTATTATTAAATACCAACATTCTACGCTAAAGATACGCATATTTTGATATTTTAAATTTGTGCAGGCAGCCAAATTGCTATTACTTTCAAAGTGAGGCCGTAAGCCTGTAGCCGGCATATTGATTCCGCCATTTTGTATTTTGAAATGGGGCACACGGCATTGAAAACAAGAGACAATAAGCTACAATTTCTGCCCATAAACTTTCTAAAAATCCTAAACCAATTCTGAAGAGCAGTTGATCTCATAGTTGCAAGAAATGCCCCATATATATAGTTATTACTTAATTCCAATAAATAAGTAATCATTTCAAACACAATCTGTCCACCCGTTTGAGCACAATTTAACTTTTAACTTTCTTGTTACTTATAAAATTAGTTTCGAACCTCCCTGTTTCTAAGCTAGTGAAAAAATAAAAAATAAAAAACACATGTTAGTTTTTTTTATTATACTGTAATGAAGCGCTGCTTCGGTGAATAATCAACGAAGTGGCATAGCAGGCCGCGAACCTAGCGAGATTAGTAAGGCCCCAAACTAGCTTCAGTAAGAGGGGTCGAACATAGAATACCTGCTACTCTAGCACAAATATCAGAATTGTACGCGTATTTCGATAAGAAAACGGATCAAAGAGAAGCAAAGTGGAATAAATAGACTCTGGCGACCCCCGCATGCAAAAAGAACCACGATCACTACGTCAAATCCCATAATTATAACATATTCACACGCTCTCGCACTTCATCCACTCACTCCCACACACCCATACACATACATACACCCACACACACACATACACCCACACACACACACACACACACATGCACACATACGCCCATACCTACATCCATGCCCATATAGCTAAAAAAAATAATTAAGTCCCAAAATGGCTGCAATGACGATTAATCAAAAATTAAAATTAAAATCTAGTACCATATAAATATTTAATTAGTTATTTTATAAACAAATTGTGTGGTAATGATTTTTATTAGCATTAAAGGAATCAATATAATGCTTAAGTTGTTTAGCGTTCTCAAAAAAAAGTGTTTGCTTTAATGTCTGCACGAACGGACCAAACTTTATTTCCATGTTCAGCGGTTTTCTCATAATTCAAGTAACACGCCTCTCATATATAATTCGTATCTGTTTAATCAAATGCGGATCTTGACATCATCAAGTAAGTACAAAGTACAAAGTACAAAGTACCGCCTTGATGGCGACATCTCAGACATCCAATTGGCAACTCCCAATGTAGTAGCATGGATAAACTCACTCGATGTAAATATCTAATGTTCAAATATACTGCCCAATGTTCAAATATTTTAATATTTTACTTTTTAATATTTTTAACTAAAAGACGCGCAATCATATTGATTGTAAGCTCATTTAATGTGTATTATTCATGTTTTGTTTTATGTAGATTTCATATGAAAATCTATCTATTTTAAATTTTATTTTTGTTTTATTTTTGTTTTTAATGTGTCACAACAAAAACCATACGCTAAATAAAAAAAAAACCGCCTTGATGGAGAGCTAAATAAATAATACCATAGCCACCACGTTGTAATCCAGCTGGTAAATTTCTCATCCGGCAAACTTCCATCAGCAATATCAATTGATAATCCAATCAAACGCAATATCACATCACAGTGTGGCATTGTCTATTTTATGTCGCACGTTTCAGTCGATGTGATGCAATATACAGTTAATAAATATCACATATGGAATACGAATATTGCTATTATTAAATAATTTGTACCTTTAAATAGATTTATGAGGATATAAGATCCGGGTATTGCTAATGCACTATGATATATGTTATCCCCATAATAAAAAAGAAGACATAATCATATGCAACATCCAGTTAGAATTAAATGATTTATAACTGTATTTTGGTTCGAATAAAACTGGATCACACATGAATGCAGAAAAGATTAGTATGACCAAAAAAAAAATTATAAGCCAAAGCTGCTGAATCGTGCAAATTTGGTTGAATGTCAAACAAATGTCGGCACTAAACAACACCATTGGATCAAGCTAATGAAACCTGTAACCTGTTGAAACAAATACGTATTAGTATGTAACTATTTGATCCAAGCGCCGGTGTAAAACACCACACCCGTTCTACCACATTTTTCTAGAATAATAATAAGAAATTCCATCATAAAACATATATATTATCCTCTATGAAACCCATGCCATACGGCTAAATGCTGAACAAATTGGTACGTGTAAATGACATTGTTGTTGAATGTGAATGCGGTGCGTGCGGATGAATTATAAATAATTACATATAAAAATACATAACAGTTGAATCAGAAGACCGCTGATTACAGGATATTATTGTAATTCAAATCGTGCGTATAAAGCCAAGGAATAACTGCATCCAAACAAAAAAATGTACCGATCATTGTTGCAAAGTATTATCAAGAAACGGATTATTCTAATTTTTTTTTTCTTTTCATCTGCACTAATAAAATCAAAACACATAAGGGCGATGATACATGTAAAAGAAATATCTTTCAGACATAAAAAATTTCGCATTTAATTGGTTGAGGGGCGGTAACATTTTTTAAATTTCAAAAAAATATTTTTGACTGAAAGACAGAAAAAATATCTGTAAGATATAAAAACATAACCTAAAAAGATATTTTTTGCTTGACAGTTAATTGATTTTAAAAGTAAGTTTTACCAATAATCAATTACAATTAACTTAATTTGATTATTTAATTACAATTAAAATAATTTGTTTACTTATTCATATAGATTTAGGCATTTCCACATTGGACCAAATTTAATTCTTTTGTTGCGATTATCGCCTAATCTAAATGTACATGAATAAGTAAACAAATTATTTTAATTGTAGCTAAATCATCAAATTCAGTTAATTGTAATTGATTATTGGAACAACTTACTTTTAAAATCAATTTTTCAGTTAATCAGTTTTAACTGTCAAGTAAAAAATATCTTTTTAGGTTATGTTTTTATATCTTACAGATATTTTTTCTGTCTTTCAGTCAAAAATATTTTTTTAAATTTTAAAAAATGTTACCGCCCCTCAACCAATTAAATGCGAGATTTTTTATGTCTGAAAGATATTTCTTTTACATGTATCATCGCCCTAACATTCACAAAACAAAATCTAATTTTCCTAGTCATTTCAATTTATTTTTTTTTTCTATTACCTGTATTTGGTTATTTTATTATTTAGACTACACCTTGCAATGCATTTGGGTGAATCCATGTTAACATAATTTTTGTTTCTATTATATTCATGTAATGCCACAAATTTTCTATAAAAAAACACCACAAAACACATAAGATTTTTTTGTTTTGTATTTTTTTCCTGTTTTTGGCATCAAAACTATACTTTGGTAAATTTTTTGTTTATTCGAATTTTGAGTTTGTACCCTAAAATTGGACTAATTTGACTACAAGGTATAATAAGAAGAATTAAGAATAAAATTTGTTTTATTTTCATTTCACTAAACTAAAAGTTAAATACTGATTTAGAATGAAATTTGGATTATTCGAGACTATTTGGATTATTTTACAACCATATTTAGTATTTAATTAAACAATAGCAATCAATAATTCGTTTTCGGTGATTACCGAACTGACAGCACAAAAATGATAATCCAATAAGAGCCAACGCTACAAATCGTCGAATAATTTTTCTAAATTAAACTATAAATTTTACTAAATTGTTTTATGAACAACACAGACACAGAAATTTTACTATTAAAATTATACATTTCACTAATAATCTTTTGTGAATTTTACTACTTATCAATGAACAAAATACATGAATTCAGAAAAAAGAAATTCAAGTTGTTTTCCTGATGCACACGAAGAAAATATATATTGACAACTGAATAAAAATACAAAAATAAAAAGGCCATCTTCGAGATGAATTCCCGTATTTTTAATATTTAAAATATCGATAATATCGCTGCGGCTGGTCTTGTGCAGCTGCTTAACAAATAATAATACTAACTGGGAATTGTACTTTGTCGATGCATGTTAAATTCTGTTAAATATATGCACATTTTTAAAAATTAAATCTTTAGAACAAATACATTCATTCTTTACATTTTGGCATGTTTTAGAGTAAGGTTCAAAAAATTAAAATAAAACTCTTGAGCTACACCATCAACACCATTTTTAAATTGTATTTCTTAATATTATTAACAGTGTTAACAAAAATTTAACTGTCTATTTTTAAAAAAGCTAGATAGTTCAGTATATTACTTTTCTAACACCTACCTAACCGTTAATATCGAGTGTACCATTCATTCTCTTGCAAATTAATTTCTAAGTTATCCTGATTTTGAATTTCCAGAATTTTTTCGGACCATCCTGTTCTCAAATTAAAAATTTTGAAATTTGTCTATATTAGCAATTATTTTTACAGTTGACTCATACTACATGTATGATAAATATAAAGTCGATCAAAAATGGTCGGGACAGCATATGTCGTCCAGATCTTGAATTTTATTTGAAACTAAAATTTTTGAGCTGAGATTATTTTATATTTTGTAATGTTTTAGAGTAAGGTTACAACTTTTTTATTGTGAAACAAATTAATCTTTAGAACGCCATTTTTAAAAATTGTATGTTTAAATATTAAAAACAGTGTACGCATAAATTAACCCGTGTGATTTTTCCATAAGATCACATCTTTTACCTTCCCAACGCTTTCAAAACAGTTGAAATCGGATGAGTTGTTCTCGAATGAGTCGGATGAATCGGATGAGTATGCACTCGATCACAAATGGTCGATTCCACGCTGATCGTTCAGTTCACCAATTTCATCACTAGTAGGAAACTGACTTTTAAGTTCGAAATAATTCAATTAAGGTTTCGTTAGGAAATTCCTCAGAAAAGGTCACCATTTAGTATAAAATCTTTCAAGAAACACACCTTTTGTTAAGAACGACACTCAGAGTGCAGCTGCTTGACCTTTGTCAGATCTTTCAATAAGAAGTGGTAAAGTTAGAATACAGTCAGAAAGCTCGTCATCTTGTTTCGAAATTTATTTTCATGTAGAAATTTTTGCACTTTTGTAACACGGTTGAGTTCTACCTGCGTCATTTTAGCTAAACTTTGCTCATGCTTAAACATAGGGTAAACCAAGATTTGCTCGTAACATTTTTTGTCTCAAAATTAACGCATTTTATCTATCCATCTATTATTATGAGATTATAAGGACCCACGTTTTCCTTAATTAAATTATGGTTTTTTGGTTTGATTTTCACATATCTTTTAGAAATTTTCCAATTTTCAAGTTATTATTTTCGTTCGGTGAAAATTACATGAGAGTGGATATAAAAGTAAATAAAAACGAAATAGGAGGAAAAATTATTCAGCGGTCAGTTGATAGGGAATTTGGGAATTAATTTACATTAAATATAATCTAAATATTATTTGTTGTGTTATTTTTAATCTAACATTTGTTTGATGTTTTGATTTTTATGATTACTTCTAAGTATTTATGAAATGGATTTATGAAATTAACTTTGTGTTCTTGTTGTTTCAGTTTATTAAACGAGTAAATAATTTGATTACATATTTTTTGAAACAAAAAAGAAAATTGTAATTAGTAAATGTAACAAATTTTGTTTTTTCTTATAAATGGAAAATTTATTTTATTATTTTGAATTAATTATGGTAATGAATTCGTTAATTTCATTTATATTTATGGGGTGTTATTAAAAATGTTAGGAACGAAATTACATTTTCTAGAGTAATCTCGTTTTGATTTATACAAAAACAGATGTATAAAATGAAAGCAAAAAATAGGTTAATCTAGAAGCGTTTAATGCAAGGTAATGCCTTTTAAATTTGCTTTCTAGATGTATTCCTTCCGTAAAAAAAAATATTTCAAAAAATAAACCATTTTTGTGTATATTCTAACAAAATATAATGAACTTGTACGTTTTAAGTCGAGCCATCAGTAAAAACCTGAGGAAATACTAACCGTCACAAATTGTGGGGAAGATTTACAGTCCATGAGATTTTTGTCAAAGCCGGGTATATAAAATAAAAGCATTAAATAAAAAAACAGGTTTATATAGTTGAATGTAAGAATATGTCTTTTAAATGCGCGTTTTAATTTTCTTACAATCAACAATATTTTGTGAACAACCAATTTTCGTAATTATTTAAACAGAAAATATTGAACTTGTATATTTAAGAACGAACCAACCGTAAAACCGTATGTTAGATAAAAATCTAACAAAATCTATTGAACTTGTACGTTTAAGAACGATCCAACCGTAATCATCTGATAAGGAACTAATCGTCACAAATTGTGGGATAGATTCATGTTCCATGAGATTTTCCTCAAAGCCGGGCACATAAAATAAAAAACCATGATCTTTTAGCTGAAAATATTGAATATTTCTTCGATCTTCTAGTTTTACTATGATACTATAACAGGCAATGCATTGAAGTTCGGGTTAAATCCAAGATGGAGTCACAGCATATCTGCAGGTTTTCTGATATTTGTGTCAAATAAAAATGCCGATTTCTTTTGTTTGGTCGAGTTATTAGTTTTTATTTTGCATGATGAAACATGCATGCATAATGAAAATTTTGACAATTCAAAGTAACTTTGAAATTAAATTGCTCAAGGATAGCTATACCAATTTCAACATAGTTTTTTCTTTTAAAGGTGATTAATGAATCGTTAAAAGGAATCAATGAATGCTCAAACTATGCACTTTATAAAACTTCTAAAATAAGTTGTATTTCTTATATGGTCAAAAATGGTCAAGCTTTCACAATTCGGTATAAAACTCCTTTTTCTTCAGATATGTAAATGTATTTAAGAATTATAACATATTTTTGATTTTGTTTTGTACGTTTTCGCGTTTTGAGAAATCACCACCCTATAACACATATTTTTCATTTTTCCGTCATATGTAAAAGTTTTAAAAAATATTTTCCCATTAAAAATTATGATGAGTTAGTTGTAGATTTTTTTTAAACAGTAACTTTTGCATGCAAAAGAAAAATGTATAAATGTATATATGTTTGATGATTTAGTGAATGAACGAATGAAAAATTTTAATTTTTAACATTTGAAAATAAATGTATATGAATAGAAGAAAACCTATATATGATATTGGTTCTTTTTGCCTTCCAATGATTATATATAATCCTTTAAACTCAATTTTTTTTTGTATTATACTAAATAATATAGATAACGATGATGTTGAAAATAATGTTTTCGATTCAGTAATATACTTCGTCGTTCCTTTAGCATTAAAAATTTTTATCGACATTTTATAAAACTTCATGAAACGATCATCATATCATCCATACTTCAATTTTTCAAATCAATTGTCAAAATCATCAAACCATTTAATTTTTATCGTTATGCTGTATAAAATTCATATAACAAAACAACATACTATCCCAACATCTAGAGGTCAAAGAGAATACTGTGAAAAAAAATTACAGTCAATCGTTTTATCATAAAAACTTTATTATAGTCAGTAACAAATTCAAATTATTTACCAAACTTATCCCAACTCATCATCATCATCAGAATATAACATCAACATTTTTTATGTTGTTTTAATTTATGAGGAAATGAAATAAATCATATAGAATGGATGATGGATGGTTGATGATGATGAGTTATTTGCTTAAGAGTAAAAATTATTTTGATGTAGGTTAAAGGAAACTCCAATGGTTAACTGTTTAACTTAAAATATTTTATTTTATGTAATTGGAAATGTTTGTGCAACCTTATGCTTGTGATTAAAACTTGTTGAGGTTTTTTGATTATTGAAATGTTGAATTGGTTATTTTGATTTGTTTTGTTGTAACAGCTAGTAATAACATGGTTGGCCAATTTAAAATAACGAGGGATGAAAAAATTGTAATTTCCTCCAACTGATGGAGGATGCCTACAAATACCCAACTACAACTTTTCATACTTTGTTGTTGCTTTTGCGTCAAATTAAGTTTGTGTGTTACATGCATTTCAATCTCTGGCAATTATTTCAAGATTTTAACAATTTTAGTTAGTTTTGTTGAGTACAGAGAAGTAAGAAGAATAAAATAGGCCTACGAGCCTGCGTCTCTAAAATCTTGCAAGCAGTCCAGTTTGCTAAAGTAAGTCCACTGTGATTATAGGGAACAGGTCTGCACTCTGCAACTATAAATTCCCAGGAAAAATTTCTGTGAAGACCAATTTTATGTTGGCAAATTTGGGTGGCTAGACAGAAATGGGAGTGCCATTTGCCTAGTTTGAAACCAATATTAGCTAGATTTGTCCTGAACATTGATTTTGGGATGATCGGAACATCCGCACATGCATCAATTAAAAATTTAAGACTTGAGTTACTCTGAAAGACTGAAAGACGGTTGACTTGATCTTTTTTTTAGTTTTCGGCGTGACAAATTAAAAAAATACATGCAGGCTTCAGCGGGTTGCTTTACTTTTACGACAAATACATGTCTAAATTCATTTTGAGTTCCCTAGACTTTGATCTAGAAGTGTCCAGATGGTTATCACTGGATTGTGACCGCGATTTATGACCAGCATTCATCATTGATAGAATATAACTCAGCATTTGCGATTTAAAGTTTGAAAGGACTTCGTTGATGTTGTTGATGAACACCTGATGAAATTGATTTTAATAAGCGGATTGAGCACCTAAAAATGGTGTGGCCATGGGTGACAACGTTTGCATGAGTTTGACGGCCCGTTCTGCCTAGTGATTTTTAACCAATTGAAATTTCAGCTAGGGGTCAAATACGAAAAAAACTGATCAGGGCCGGATATATTCAAATAAGGTTAACCCTAAAAGGGTATTCACATTGCCCTAATAAGGATCGCCCTTGTGGGCCCTGACTGTATTCAGGTTTACCCTAACTAATTTCTGCTCGGGATACTTTCCGATACTGGCACAAGTGAAATTTTTTTTATCTTAACTAGTAGATTTTTCGAATTCAAACTAAACAATTTTTTTTTCTTTGTGAAAAGATAGTCCTCTATGGGTGCCATTCGTATTAATATTATAAGTAAATTTTCAAATCGTTACAGGGCAGATGCATCGGAAGCTAATTATCTTATGATGAAGATGATAACTCATTAAAATTTTTTATGTCTATGTAGTTTAGTTTTAGTAGTTGTATCATGGTTTTAGGTAACAATTAACTCACTTTTATATTAAGGACATCGTTTGCAATCATTGACCAGTTTGCAATCATTGACCATTGATCAGTTTTTATCAGATTCGATTTTCAAAACATAATTTACACTCCCGACTTTCTAATTAACAAATCTTTTACAAAAAGTGGTGCCACCTTATTGACAAATTTATGTCCCGCGTTACTTGGTAATGCAGCTCATAAAATACTGTGTCACCCGGGCTGTAGTTTATGGCCGAGAAGGATAGTGTAGTAAAGCGCTTCTTCGCTGAAAATCAACGAAGTGGCATAGCAGGTCGCGTACCTAGCGAGATGTATTTATAGCTCCAGACTAGGTTCAATCTATGGGAACGAGTAAGAAATCCTACTACTTCAGCACAAATAACTGTATAGTACGCGAGAAAACATGATAAGACGGATATGAGAAAAATCAAGTGAAAGACTGAGACTCTGGCAACCCCACATGCGAAAGAACCACGATCGCACGTCTTACCCCACATTCAATCACACATTCACACTCTCTCGCACCTCATACACTCACACACACACACCCACACACTCACCCACACATGCACATCAACACCATGCCTACATCCATGCCATTAAGTTTAACATTTCAAAATATTCATCCTTCACTTCCACTTTAACATCCCACCAAATAGAGATTACCTTGCGACACACTTTAGTTCAAAGAAAATAAACAATATTGGTTCTTAAGGTTGAAATTTTACACCAACATGACGGTAAAATTATTTGAAAAGTTCCCGTTAGTGATTGAATTATTTATTCGATTATTGTGGATTATTATGAGGAAAAAATGGTAACAAATATTGTAAGTTTTCTAACACTAAACATCCCGCGCATTCAAAATTTGGAATGCACAAACAGAACACACAAATAAATATCGTTTGCTTGTTTAACTGTAAATTGTTATCAATTATCGCTTTCGCAGTAGGAAGAAATATATTTGTATTATCTGCACCACGTCAACAATCCCAACATTGATTATTATTATTAACCACTTTCTAAAGTTAAATTAAAGTATAATACAGATTCCACAAATAACGGTAGATCTGGGTTTGATGTGATGGGAATAATCGAAAAAACAAAAACAGGTTTGACTTCTAAAATAAAATAAAGTGAAGGTAGTCCTTGCTATCTATAATAACCGTAAGCATCATTTTTGTTGTGGAAAGAAACTAATTCAATCTAGCACATTCTCCTCTGACTCATACGCTCAGGCACCACATGCCCTCGCTCATACATACCTACATCCACACATCCATGTACATCCACTCAAACAGATACATGCATAACCATAATCATTCATGCGTAAAAATAAAATAAAATCCAGATATGACTCACCTCATGTACGTGGCAGACCCCACTCCTTATTTTGGTTTTATTAGACAATCATCCACCTTTCCGGCACAATTTATGCTGATTATCCATACACTGGTGGATGAATATAGGATAATCGACGTATCCAGTTTATACAGTTGTTGAATATTTTATATTTAGTGATGATAGACGAACGACTATACTGATATTCGATACTAATGTTTCCAGAACTAATGAACCGAAGGTTATCCACTGAATGGTAAGCTGGGTAGTACTGCAGAAGTTGAGAGGTGAGCGACGTTATTATCAAAGCTAACTACAGTTTCAGGAGGTGACAAGTTTCTATCATAAAGATATCCAAGTTTTCTTTCCGATCAAGCACATACCCCAAATTACAACACACAACAATTATTTGTATTTTTTTGTTTCTGATATTTCTAGATTATTATTTATTCCAGTGTTCGAATACAGTTGAATAATTTTATTTCAATTTTAGCCTAGTATCAGAACGATACTTATATATAGTTTCTTATTTTATTGTGCCAAAGAACACACAAAAAAAAAATAAATTAGCAATTACGAAAATGTTTGCTAAACAGAAAAGTACACTGTTTCACAGTAGTTTTTGTCAAGTTTTTTTTGTTTTAATTTATATAGAATTATTTTTACGTATGGCTATCATGCCGAGTATGATTTGAATCCATCGTAGCTCAAAAGAAAGATAATAAAATGTCAATTGATCAGTTTAACTAGCTGGACATGCACATTTTCACAAAATAAATATTTTTTTTCCATTTTTTTTCTTATGCCTAATATCACACTGGGTTTGCTTTTATAGATCAATTGGCATTCTTTTAAAAGGAATTGAATATTCAGCAATATACTTGAATAAACGAGATCCGACGCCTTTTAGCTGTCTGGACAAGCATATATGAAATGCCTTTTTGTTTTGATTATATATTACATACCATGATTGGTTATAACTTTCGTTTGATATTAGTTCAATTATTGAAAACCATATTAAAAGTTCACATATATAGCTAATAATTCACAGAAAAAAAGTGCTAGTCATGGAATGACTAATGAGCCTATTACCAAATGTATGAATAATATGTTACCTGTCTCACGACCTTTCCACGTCATTCCGTCTGGCTGTCTTTCGATATCGGTTTCTTTGGTGCACCATTCCGTGAAAACCACGAAACCTTTTATCCACGACGGTGATACACTCTTTAGTTTTCTCGTGGGGTGAAAAACTATTAACTTGTTGTATTACAATCAGATTTTATGCAACAAAGCGGCAAAAACCAATTTTTTCAACATCTCGAATCACCATATTTAATTTCTTATCCCAACAAAACTAATTGACAGCTCGAATAAAAAATTTTCAATCCAATCAGAAAACAATGTACTAATAGACTAAGAGAGCGAGGTTAGCTGTTATCTACTATTTATATGCGGTTAACGCCGTTCCTTGTTTATTCAAAAATAGCGAATCGGTAAGGTAGTTTCTTGGGAAATTTTATTTTTATTTTATCGTTAGTTATTTTACCCACTAAAGAGTATGGACTGCTAGTTTCTAATAGAAATTGGAAAAGATTTTAAAATAAAAACATTGTTTACGAAACGATTGTACGAATCACACATGTCCATAGCGCGATTATGGAATAATGATAATACACAACCGTTTTCTGACACTTACTTATATAGCGATCAACGATTACCAACTAAATACAGTAAATCACATTGGAAAATATTACACAACTGTTTTATGACAATCTTTGTTTTACGGAAGTTATTGTAGATGGCAGTTATGGTCTGAGTTCAAGAAAATATAGTAAAATGAAAAACGGAAATAATTATAAAAAATCCCGTTAAAGCAAATTTGATGCGCGTGAGAAAACAGTGTATCTCCAAATCAGTGAATTACATATTAATGATATATACAACTGTTTAATAGTGATTAACGGTCACAAATTGAACAAAGAATATTACAATGGGAAATATAACACAACCGTTTTAGAATAATAAATTTTTGTAGCGGAAACTATAGTAAATGATGACTATGGATTGAGTATACGAAACTATGTGTACAGGACAAAATGAAAACGACCAAAAAAATCTCTGCCAAAGCAAAGCCGGGGTATGCGGGACAGTGGCTCGAATCACCATAATGGAGCTGGAATTACCCGTCATAACTATAGTTGTATGCTTTACGATTTTTGTACGATTTTTTTTAAACTTTCGCTGATCTCTTCAAAAACGATAATTTGACGATCAACTAACTTATTGTACATCATTTCTGTATCGCTGAGTGCTTCCAAGTTGCATAGAATTTTATATTCATGAGCATGATTGATTTTGGTGTAAATAAATAAAAACCAAAACCTATGGACCAACACTCGCATGAACGTTATTCCGTAAAACACAAGATATGTCACTTAGGTTGTTATCCAAGCCTGCATGAATTGATTGAATATAAGCTCACATATCCACTGTAATGGATCTATTCACTTTTGCCTAAATGTTTACTAGTGGTAAATCTTTATATGCTTGATGTCAAATTTATCAAGAAGGTTTTGAATTCTTTTCCAGTAAACTGGCTACTATTATTATGGATGAATGCGCGTTATTCATTGCATGCAGCTAAATGAACTTTTTTAGTTGATCCACCCCAATAAAGATGACGAAAACACTTTCCATTTGTAGAACGCAGGTACGTTCTAAAATATCGCATTAATTTCGCTGTTTCTCTCAACTATGAATGGATCACCTACAGGTGGTCTCAAAGTAAAGTAAGAAACCTTTGTTTTCTTGTAAATATCACAGTTTGATGTGAACGTTCTTACACTTAAAACCATTTTTGGCTATTCAAATTTGCAACGGACTCTGTCCAAGGTTTTCATCGTTTTTTTGTACGGTGAGCGGCAAGTGGATGAATATGTTATTGCTCTAACACTTGCGGAAATATGGAGTGTGCAATTCATTTTCTCTACATGGTAAAAGAAAGTGTGTCGTTTGGTTACGGCTCTAGTCGAATATATAATCTCTTATTGGATCCTTTTATCTGAGAACAATCGTCGAGCTAACTAAAACTTTCTCTCTTAAAGTTTTATAATTTTCATCTTCTTCAAGTGGTTTGGATTCAATATCGATACAACACACCTGTTGTAAATATATGGCCAAAATAGAATATCTGGAACGATATTCTAACATCTCTCGACATGTTCAATGTTCAATCGAAAAATAAGCTTAAGACTCAATATTTCCAGCCTCCCAGATATTCCTTTTTGGGACATTAACCATTTGAGATTTGCATGATCTGTTACAATAGCAATCTTGCATCCTTCGATATACGAACGAAATTTTCGATAAAACAATACTGCTACACATTTAATTTCGGTTACCATATAGGTTTTTTGGGTCGAATTTAGCCTATGAGACACAAGTTATCGGTCCATCACATCCTGCATCATCTTTTTAGTATAAATTACCCTCAACTCCAGTGCAACCATCGCAATATATATCGCACAAAATTTCTACACTACGTAAGAAAGTACGTGAATAGCAGGACCTTAAGTTTATGCAAAGCACGTTGGGCTTTATTAGTTCAATCGAATTTCAGTTTTTTTGTTGGTAGGTCAGTTATTGGGAATATTATATCAACAAAATTGTAAATAAACCTCTGGCACCACCCAGCTGTTACCATTAACCGCCTCTTGTTCTACCATGCGTGGTGCCGAAAAAGAAACAATGACTTCAAATTTATTTGTGTCTGTTCTCCAACCGTCTTGATCTACTACATATCCCAGATATTATATCTCCCGAAGTAAGAATCTGTTTAGTTTTTGTAGATTTCAATAATTTTTCTATCATTCGTAAAAGGGCAACATATTCTGCAAACATCGTTGAAACAGTTGGCAGATCGTCTAGATAACCGAGTACAAATTCATGTTACTGATTTGGTATCATTTTTTCATAAATCTGCGCATTGTTGGTGAGATATTGCAAATTCCAACCGGCATTACTTTAGACTGATAAAGAGGCGGACCTGGGACTGTAAAAGCTGTTTTGTCACGGATTTGATACGCCTATTCCGGCATTTCCCTGGGAATTGGGAATTGAGAAAAAAGTGCAATAAATGAAATAAAGAAATATTTTCTATTACGAATTTGCTAATTCCCGCAACACGGAATACTGGTTATAAAAAATTGCTATAATTTATTTCTCAATTCCTATTTCACGATGTACAGGAATAGGGCCACTGGTATTTTTTATCGAGTAAGGAGTTCATTTATTAAGTCAAGTGGATAGGCATCCTTATTTGAGTGTATGTTATGTTTCCGAGAATCCAAACAAAGCACTTTTTAGCCATAAGATTTTCAAAACTAGAACTACTGGTGAGCTTCAACCACTCTGACTTGGTTCTATAATATCTACTTCTATTATCCTCTCTATTGGCTTGTACAACAAATTTTTTATAATTGGCAACAAAGTATAATGCCGCTGTTTGATAAGAATTGTTTTTCCAACGTCAATACTGTAATTTACTAATTATTTTTCCCTTAGACCGAGTCTGGAAAAAGAAGGAGATAAAAGAATAACTATATTTCAAGTTGTAAACTATCTTGCTCAAACAAATTGTGACCTTTTTCTTTGTATAAGTGTGTCTCAGCCATTCTGACCCCCTTTAGGATGCTTCCAAGTTTTTTCTTCCATCCCTTGAAAAAATGATTGATGAAGACTAAGAGCAGCAACTAGGTAAAACCATTGAAACTTAGATGCGTTCTACACAGTTGAAAAAGTAACTGCAATATTTAAAGCAAGTCTTGCAATAGGAGCTATGCGTTGCAGGTTATTATTGAATTGTAAAGTAAATGTTGCATTAAACCTAATTTCAATGCATTTTTATAAAATGTAAACAACTCCTTCATCATAATTTATTTCTATAGAACAGCTAGAAGTTTTAATGCACCTTGCTACAATTTAATATATTAATGAAATTTTAAAATTCACTAGAATATTATCCATTTTAGAAATATATAGTTAAAATCGTTTCATGTATTTTTTAGTTATCGCTTCTCAGCTGAAAGTCTATAATAATAGTGATTAAGGTGGTATGTATGTTTAATTTTTTTATTTTAATTTGATTAATTTAGGCAGGTGCGTAATAATCAAAGTATCTCGAAATTATGATGTAATTTGCATTAAAATGTCATACTAAAAAAAATGTTGCGCGCAATATGATTTAATGTAAATAACAGACATTTTTAAACAACAAGCTTTTTTATTTTACTCCAAGTACTCTGTTAAATATTAATGCAAAGAGCATTAGTTTAACTTTATATAGCAAGCTTTGTATTGTTTTGTAATGGAAACTTCCGTAGGACCAATATGTGTAGCAATTTGCATTACATATTCAAATTTTTTTTAACTGTGTAGCATGTCCGATTAATTTTTCAGAAATTTCACAAGCGGCTTCATTGCGCATATTCAGCAGTTAGACTTTAATATTTCTTCTTCTCCACAACTGAGGTAAAAACTTCTGATAATTTGTACAGGACAGTTTAAATAGGTGTGATCTGGGTCCATGTAATTCCAACATATCATAAAATGTGGAGAAGATTGCATGCCCGTATTAAAAGTTGAAGGTTTTTTAATATTGTTTGTGATTCTCTTGAAAATCTGGCGATATCGATGGAATATCATGGGTTGGTGTATTTTTATTTATTTGACGCAAAGGGTTTAAGTGGCATTTCTCCGGTACATAGTTTAATCGCCCCGGCCCCATAATGCGTCGTAATAAGCTAAGCTATTCCATTTCAAACCAACCAAAAAACTTTCATATTCAACCTGAACCTTTTAAAAGTTTATGAAACTTACAGAAATCGTTCTCCATGAATAAACAAGTAAATTTGATTTTCAAAAAATTATCATTTTGGGGCTTGCCTGTACAGTTTAAATATCTCAAGTTGTGTACAACCTGATAGCTGATAGACCCTTTATTTTAAAGAGAATCGTACAAGTTTGATTTATTATGCTACTCGCTTATGTTGACTCAACCCGTTTTTTTTAAATCTCTAAAAACTGTTTTTGAAAAAAAAATCAAAGATGTGTTTTTTTAAAATTTTGAAAAAATCAAATTTTTTTAATATACTGTAATAAAGAAATTTGAGAGTGGGATTAATACGGGATCAGAAGTTATAGTAAAACATAAGAGGTTATATTCAATTAAAACTGGAATATTACTCTCGATTTAATAGTTTTACATGTAAACAATAGTACATGTAAACTTTATGATTTCTGACTGTAGTGGTGCATGATACAGTTCTGTCCATATATTTCAACGGCGTATGACTGATTTTATTAACAGGAAACTGACCAAAAAAATTGAAAAGCTCATATATTTTTCAGATAGAGCAGGATCACAGTACAAAAATAGAGCAAATAGTAAAAATGCATGTGACGGTGTCGGAGGCACTGTAAAAAGATTGGCCGCATTGGTCTGTTTACGGATGATGTATAACGAACAAATGGTGACTCCGCACCAATTCTAAGGAGAGGTATGGTGGAAAAAATCTTGAAGAACAGACTCGAAACAGGAAAAACAATTAAAGGCACACAAATTTCACTGTTACATTCCACAAAATGAATCTCCAATCTTGGTAAATAGCTCGTCATTTTCAGTAAAATCAAGTTTACAAATAATTTTATCTGAGGACACTGGTGAAGATCCGGACATCAATGAAGTTGTTGGCTTTGTTACATGCCCATATTCAGATGGAAGAGAATTTTGTGCGAATAAGTATATTGGCACCACATGAACCTTCTTCATATTTAAAATGCCCCTTATTGACAGTTATATTTTGGAATTTTGAAAAAAGTTTCAATTTTTGATTTTGTAATAATTTTTGGAATATTTTTAGAATTTTGATAAAAGTTTGATTTTATTATAATTTTTACAACATTTTTGGAATTTTGAAAGAAATATGAATTTGTGATTTTGTAATATTTTCTTGAATCGCTAAATTGAAGGTTTTTGAATAGTTTGCTAAAAATTTAAATGAAAATGAAATTGGACATGGACATTTTTGAATTTGTTATAGTTTTTGAATATTTTTGGAATTTTGAAAAAGTTTCAATTTTTGATACTGTTATAATTTTTGCAATATTTTTAGAGTTATGGAAAAAGTTTGAACTTTTGAATTTTTAAGAATTTTTGGAATAGTATTAGGATCTAGAAAAAGTTTAAATATTTGATTTTATTCCAATTTTTGGAATATTTTTAGAATTTTGGAAAAAAAAAATTTTTTAATTTACTATATATTAATAGAATTTTGAAAAAAGTTTCAATTTTTGAATTTTTAAGAATTTTTGGAATATTATTAGAATTTAGAAAAAGTTTTAATGTTTGATTTTAATCCTAATTTTTGGAGTATTTTTAAAATTTTGAAGGAAAATAGAATTTTTGACAACTGAATACAACAAACAGACAATTGAATACAACAGAATACAACAAATCCCATATAATGTAAAAACATTTTCCATAATATGGAGTCTGATGACAGTGGAAAACTTCAACTTAAGTAAAAATAAATAAGTGATGAAGAAGTTTCAACTTTGAAATTATCATCGCCTCAACGGCGTAATCGATAGCGTGTCTACCCTAGGATTCGAGCCGGGCACTGACGAGGTAGGTTCGAATTGCAACTGAAACACGAAAAATGTGAAGTGGAGTTTTTTTCTGAGAAACTTCAAACCATATCTTTGAATTGAAAATATTCCAATTACTTCTTTAATTACTTGAGTTCAATTGATCTCAAAAATTCAAAATTAATTTAAATTCCCTTAATGTAGTCTAATGTTAATACATATAGGACTACAAATTGACCAAGTGTCAGCCATTGATTTCACATTGATTGGAAACAATCAATAATGATTATACAATCGTGACTTAGGATGTTAATTAGAATAGAAATGTTCGCCATTCTATGAATTCACAAAGTTGGAGTTTTTTTCTGAGAAACTTCAAACCATATTTTTGAATTGAAAATATTCCAATTACTTCTTTACTTACTTGAGTTTAATTGATCTCAAAAATTCAAAAAGAATTTTTGAATTTTATATATACATATTTTTAGAATTTTGAAAAAAGTTTCAATTTTTGATTTTGTCAGAATTTTTGGAATATTTTTGGAATTTTAAATAATTTTAAATTTTTGATTTTAATGTTTATAATTTTGGAAAAAGTTACAATTTTTGATTTTGTTATAATTTTTGCAATATTTTTAGAATTTTGTTTGAAAAAAGTTTGAATTTTTTATTTTACAATATTTTTGGAATTTTTAAAGAAATATGAATTTGTGATTTTGAAATATTTTCTCGAAACGCTAAATGAAGAAGTTTATGAGTAGTTTGCTGATTGTATAATATTTTCACTAAATTATGTTAATATATGATCTGTTATAATTTTCCACCAACGTATTGATGTTTCGTGTTAGTTTTGTAATACATATCTAAACAAAGATAAAAAATACATGTCCTTCAACAAACAGTTATATTTGATATACATCGCTGCCTAAAACTAAAAACCATGTCCCCATAAAAGTTTTTTGCCGAAAACTATATCAAAATCCTTAACCCAGACAGAAGTCTTGATATCTCTGAACTGTGAGATTTCGGTCCCTCCATATTTTTCTTGTTTTTGCTGATTAATTAAAATGTCACTTTTATCAAAAAGAAAGATTGAGCAATAAATGCTTTTGCTTCATATTTTTTTTTCTTCAAACTTGCATATATGTACGTAACTCATTTGAGTATAATCACGGAACTGTCCTGTACAAAAAATGTAGATCTAATATATAGCTTGCTTCTTGCTTTTCCCCTCACAAACTTCAAATCGATGTTTTTCCGTATGGATCTGACAGATCACATACAGCAATGAAAATTAGGAATAGGCAATTATGTATTCAATTTGTTTTCACAAGACCCGACAATGATAGAAACTTGTCAAAAATTATTCAGAGATTACCTAAAACAACCCTGATTTGAACTGTGAACAATTATTTTAACATATTTTGAAATAAAAACCATTGAAACATTAATGTCAAGTTTCACTTTCTTGTGAAACGAACTATTTCATGTAGCGAAGAGGGCGTGGCTTGTATAATATGTCTACCAACACTGTTCTAAAATAATAAACGTATCAATCAACGCATGAACCTTCCATGGTTCTGCTATATTTCTTTAGTCTCCCACAAGTCGTCCTTTACTTAAGGGGAAGAAGTCTTGGTGTTAACTAAAAAATGTGATATCGTAAACTTGTGAAAGAAAGCAAATTGTGGATTAACGGCAAACACACTTGAAAGAACAAGTAGAACCAAGATGGGCTTCGCTGTGAACTTTTAATATAACTAAAATTTTAAATTTCAAGAAAAAAAAGTCCATTTCGCCAACAAATTAAGATACATCTCTTCATCCTCTTCTTAATTCAACTACATAAAATTTCCTTTGACATTTATTACAGGACTATATATCAAACAGTTTAAAACGAATTAAAATCATTACGATTCTCTTCTTATGTTTTATTTAAAATGATAACATAAATACGGGTGGGTTGTGTTGTAGTAGTTATTAGCACTAACAATAACTCATTTACTAAATAACTCACCAAAAAAGAGCAAAACTTTGATATAAATTTTCGTTATATTTAATTTGTGTTTTGTTTTAAGAATAACGATAGATGGATACATGTAATTTCAGAGAAGATATATTTTTGTTGGAATATTTGTTTTTTGAGCTGTCGTAAATTTAAAGTCTTTAAATATACATACATATAAGGGGGAGCTAATATGTTTTATGATCTAGAGTATAAATTTAATAAAGTTTTGATATTTTCTTTATTTAAATTTCATGAAATGTTACAGAGTTGAAACCAATAACTTAGGAGCGATATTAAAATTGAGATCGTAAAATCTGTACGTGTAAAGAACTTTTTTTTTAATTTAATTTGTTTCATTGATTTTAATTCTCTTTTTATTACCTTATTTACTTTATTTACATATTTGTCATTTTTAATTTAATTGATTCTATATTTCGTTTAACAAAGTTTAGTTTTATTTTTCAACCCACAGAAACGTTTTCCATATTCACTCTTCATTGTACAAATAAATATTCACAAGTCTCAGGAATTTGTCATCCAAAAAACTTATTATTTATCTTAATTCACATTTCATATCGTTTAACAAAATATATAATCAAATTATACGAAAATAAAAAAGATTTTGATAAAAACGTTTTAAATCTTTTTAAAATAAGAAAAAAAAAGTGAACTTGTCTTTTAAAATGTCTGCAAAATGGTGTGAGCACTCTTTACAATATCAACTTACATATATATCGTCTCTTTTCTTAAAAACGAAAACAGACAGACATATATCAAATTAATATTAGATTATAATTTAGTTAAAAAATACAAATTAAATTCTTACGTCGTCATCAAGAAAATTGTTTTTGTTTCTTTTTGTAACGAAAAAAAGACACTAAAGAGACATAAAAGAAATTTTAAGTGTTTTTTATTTGTTGTTGTTTATGGAGAAGGAGGAGGAAAGATGGTGAAAATTTAAGAAAACACTTTAAGAATGATATAATTATTCTGTGAAAAATGTACTCCTATTTTTGTTAGGTTCTATACTGAGTATGTAGGTACTAAGAAATTTATTGTTGTTTTCATTTTCTTTGATGGAAAATAGTTTTTTTTTCATTTCCTCGTTTATTTTTGTGAGTTTAAATAATTAAATGTTTGATTAATGATTCCAGTTGAGTAAGTAGATAAAATGGCAATTTTTCTTTATGATTTATGATGCAAAGGATTGGTGGAATTTGAATTTAAAATAATTAAGTACTAAAGTTTTCATTGTTTATGAGTTATTTCTATTGTTTTTGGGTTAAGATAATTTGAGATTGAGTAGGTGGTAGAGTTTGTTTTAAAAATTTTTTAATTTTAAAGAAAATTTCTTTTTTCAATTTGATGTTGAAAAATCAATAAAAATTAAAAAATTGTTAAGAAAGACATTCTGGATTAAAATGATTAATCAAACCACAGAAGTAGGTATGCAAGCAAAGTCTGTATCTTGGATAACAAAATTCTTCTAACAAGGCATTTCTTCATTAATGCCTCAGTTTTTTATCAATTTCTGCCATTTTGGTTTATGTTTTTCATATATTCTGTTCCAAAACTCTGCCTTTACTTCATCCTTGTTTTCTCTGCTATATGCACAGAAAACAAAATTATGTTTCCCGTAAAACAATTTTGAAAAACTGCGTAAAATGTGCATTACTTATGCATGTTGAAAAATTCACATGAATTTTATTTAAATTTGATGAATTTGGTTTAATTTCCATCAAAAACTATATGCAAAAGAAATTTTTCGTTGAAAGTAATGAAAACATACACAAGTAACAAATGAGCACTTTGAATAATTCATTTTAGTCATTCAAAAACACTATTATATATATTTAATATATTTTGTTTGTAATTTTTCATGTTAGTTATATTAATGACGATAATATTTAAAAAACAATTTGTTTCTAAAAATATGCACAACAAATCAAAACAAAATTTAAAAGATTTAAAAATTTACAAAATGTAACAAGAACTAAAACAGTAAAGAAAAAATTAATTTATAATAAAACTTTAAAAAATATTAAAATTAAAAGAAGTTATTCATGCGTATTTAAATATGGTGACGTCTTAATTGCCTTAAAGATTTCAAATTCTTACATTAAAAATTATTGTTAAAACTTGTATATGAATGATTTTCATTGATTTTGTGTTGAGCACAAATTGATTTTATATTAAGGATGTTTTTTCTTTTATTTAAATGTTCCGAAAAGCAGTTGATAAATTTTCTACCTGTTTGCCCAATATTAGATTTATCACAAAAATAAAAATTTATTTCATAAATGACAGAGCATCCCTCTAGTTTAGGTTGGGCCTTAGTTATTTTATCCAAAAGATTTTGTTAACAATCTACAACTCCTACACCCAGCGATTTGAATTGCTTTCGTTATATACGAGTAAGCACACATTTTTGATTTATTTTTAAAACTTATTCTCATTAACTCAATTTATTCTCAAAAAATTGGGATTTTAATTTCAATAATCATTCTCAAAAAGGTAGGAGATGAAAGATTAATTCGATTAACTATCAGCCATAATAATGTTTGAAACGATTAACGTAATTATTTGGATGTGAATACGACTCCTATCGACCGAAACCTATAGTAAAAGACCTGCCAAAAAATTCTTTATATAAAGTTTTCTATGCCTTAAAATAATTAAAGTTTTGTGGAGAGAAATTGTTAGATCAATTCTGGTTTTTGTTACTGTCTGGTTGTTAACCAGAAACCAATTTTCTTATCAAAAGAACATATTTTGGTTTGGTTTGAGAATTTTGAAGTTGTCACGAAAAAACTTTATTTTTAGCTTCTTCTATTTTGAAATATGAAAAACCAATTTATGTTGATCCGGTACTATTTTCAACCAATGTAAAATTTTGATTAAGATAATCATTAACCAATTTTCTTACAGAGCAATAATGTTGAATCGTTAAGTTTCAGAGCATTTGTTAGATTATCTAGTTGAAACTGAGCACACTCGATATGCAAAATTTGTTACCAATTTACGCATGATGGTGGCGATCAACTTAAGATATGCTTTTTGGTGATGAAGAAAATACGCGAGTAATTGTGGAACATGACATGAGTACAGATTAGATTAGAAAGGGTTAGAAAGCTTGTATGAGGCAGAACTTGTCCTGGCACGCAGACCCTACGGTCTATAGCGCCATGTCCGAGTTTGGTCTCATAACAACTATTCCACAAACCTTTCTGTAAGTTTAATGAAATTTAAAACCAACTGTATTGGCGACAGTTTGATTGTGCCCGCCTCTACAGTTTCAGAGCCAAAAATCCTAGCTCTGACACTAGAAAAGGCTGGGAATACACACAAAAATTGCTCCAAGCCCTCCTCTTTGTCAAGATAACACCCACACAAAGGATTTTCATTAAGTTCCATGGTAAAAAGGTGTTTATTTTGACGCCCATGTCCTGTAAGGATACCGACCACAGTGCTGAGAGTTTTCCTCTGCAGACTTAAAAGAAAATTAACATTTTTATCTGAAATGCTAAAAAACATCTTACTTTGTCCGCCTGTTGAAGACACATTTCACAAGGTCTTTATTTTGAGGTCGGCATCCACCTTTAATACTGACAAAGCAAACGTTTTGGAAAACCCTAAGGTGGGTTCTGGACCTGAGTATTTCATGCCCGCTCCAGTCCTTGCAAGTTCATCTAAGAGCATGAGTACAATAATCGTTATTCTGTTATTCTAGTTTTGAATATTTGTTAAACTACAAAAAGGAGTTTTTGTTGATCCGGAATCGTCTAAGAATTTGTAGAAGTTACCAAAATCGGATCAATCTGTGCAAGCATTGCGAAAAATGTCTTCTGTTTTGAATATTTTTTCCATCCCGATACGCAAAGCTTTATAGGTTTTGAACTATCAGAAACTTATTAGCGCGTAGTTTGAGCATATGGGGCACCCCAACATGCATGAGAAATAAAAATTCTGAAATTCCGATGTAACTTTGAAATTAAATTCCACGGCTATACCGATTTCATAAAACTTTTTTTGTTTGGTCGATGATTAGTTGATAATTTGAAAAAAGTTAATGAATTAAAGATGGTGCTAGGGTCGAAAATCAATTAGAATATAATTTATTTTTGTTTTAAAACAGTTTTTTCTTTACTTTAAAATATTTTAAATTAACTAAAGATTTTTAGTCCGGATAAAACTCGAATTTTTCATAATTTCTTCGTACTTCAATGGTTAAAATTTTTGTTTGATAAAAATTGTTTGAAAAAATTATGAAAAATTAGAATTTTTGGTTGGCCTAAAATCTTTAAAATTAAATATCTCAAGAACACGAATTAACGGCTCTTTGTTAATTTGAAATATTTAAGAGTAAAGATAGAATTAAAAAAAAATTAATTAAATTCCAATGGATCTTCGACCCTAGCGCTATATTTAAAAAAATTGTTTTGATTTTTTTATTTTAAATAATGATTTATTTATTTCAAATGATTAACTAATCATCTATCAAACACAAAAAGTTTTATGAAATCGGCATTGCCGTTCTTGAGCAATTTAATTTCCATACTGCATACTGGTCCATACTACATATATGCAAAGTTTCAGGAAAATCAAAAATGGTCAAGTTTTCACAATTCGCTAAAGAACACCATTTTCTTTGCTTGAGCGAAATGAGTATCTGCTGATACACCGCATGCATTTAATTGAAGAAAATAACCGAACAAAAACGAACATATAAATAACAATGCCTTGGTCGATCTGACTTATATCCCTCGTATAACGGATTTCACCACATTTAATAAATAAAAAGTATGAATAACAAATGCCTCAATTATTTTGCCTCTATCCAGATAGCAATTCTAGGTATAAAACACAAGGTTTTATCTTTCTCTTATGTTAAAAATAAGTATCTTTCACTTTCGAAATATATAAATCTTATCTTGTTGGTTGTTCTTCATTTTACTGAAATATGTCCAAGAGCCAGACCAGTACTGAGATGTGTTTGAAGTATAGAATTGTTTTCAATTGTTTTCACACGTAGGCTCTGACTATATAGTTACTCGGAAATTAAATGTATGACTGAAAGATATCTATTGCACACTAGGGTGGCCCTTGAAAAAATTTAATTCTTTGGACGGCACCCTAAAAATATTATTTGCAAAATTTGAAATTAATCGTTCAGTACTAAGGCGTGCCCTGGCCACTTAAAGTTGAGAGGTTTTGTTCTGGCCGATAAAAAAAATTTAAATTTTTTGTTCGACACCCTGCCATTTCGTGTCACTACCCATAAAAATATTATTTGCAAGATTTGAAATCAATCGTTCAATACTAAGGCGTGCCCCGGCCACTTAAAGTTGAAAGGTCCTTAAAAAAAATAATCTAAATTTTTTGTACGACACTCCCCCATTTCGTGTCAATACCCATAAAAATATAATTTGCAAAACTTGAAATCAATCGTTCAACTCTAAGGCGTGCCCCTGGCCACTTAAAATTGAGAGGTTTTGTTTTGGCGCTTAAAATAAATAGAATTTTTTGTACGACACCCTCCCATTTCGTGTCAAAACCTATAAAAATTTTATTGGCAAAATTTGAAATCGATCGTCAATTCTAAGGCGTGCCCCAGCCACTTAAAGTTGAGAGGTTTTGTTCTGGCCAGGGGCACGCCTCAGAATTAAACGATTTTTTTTTAAATTTTTCAAATAATATTTTTATGGGTATTGACACGAAATGGGCAGGTGTCTTACCAAATATTTAATTTTTTTTTAAAGGTCAGAGCAAAATCTCTCAACTGCCGGGGTACGCCTCAAAGTTGAACTACTGATTTCAAATTTTGCAAATAATATTTTTATTGGTGTTGACATGAAACGGGAGGATGCTGCAAAATTTTACAATGAAAAAAAAAATTCTAGAGTAACCTAAGGGCCATCCTATAGCGCAGCTTATTCGTTAATAATAGCGCTACCTTGCAGCTTCTATACTAAGTCATATATTCTCCTCTGTACTGATGTGTCGTGTAAGTGATCTTTTTCTACCAAGAAATAATTTCTAGAAGAATGTTGTTGTTGTTGTAGCGATGTTGATAAAATGCAACTCGTCCGACTCCGTTTCTAAATTCAAAAGCACTGCTACTGCCCCTGGGCGGTACCACAGATCCTTCTTCGTCAGGCCGTTGCATTCCTGGAGATGTAAATAAGTAAACTGCATGGCACATTCACAGGAAACAAAACAAAGATTTTGTTTTCTGTGAATGTGCCATGCAGAACTATTTTAAGCAGTTTATTGGTACTTTACTTTTCTGTTCTTTTTCCTCAGTAAAGTGGTGCAGCCTCGTTTGAATATTTTGATGAGTTTCGGTATGCCGTAGTGCATTAAATAATTCTGTTTTCATTTCTATTTAGTAAAATAAAATTGTAAACATTCCAAGTTAAAATCTTGTAATAGAGCAGGCTCTAGTTGTGTTTTTATAAGTGCATTCCCATGTCCCATATTACCTTTACCACACTATTTATAAGGTCATCAACTTGGTTTTATTTAGTATAGCACATATTGTATGCCATATTTATTGTGAGTTGGGGGGGAGAAGGAGATCATGCCCTTTGTTGTAATGAAATATTATCTTTTTTTTTTCCTACATCCGCGAAAGACGAGTGGACTAAGCTGTTCTATTTCAGCCAGCGATCGTATCTGTGGCTTTAATATTTCATTGAGAATGCAAAAAACTTTACAAAATCAATGTCTGACGATATCCATCGCCACTTATATGATCGTCTTTGATATGCGTCAACGGCTAGTATTAGGATTAAGCTTCAGTTTTCATCTAACATCATATGATCATCAATTTCTAAATGCGTACTTTTGCATTTTGGTCATAAACAGTGCAAAAGCTTTTTAATTTTCTGCTGTAACTTACCATCATAGTCAACAACAATGATGAAATTCATAATCTGGATGACTGACGGGTAAATTCAGGGATACTTTGAAATCAAATTGAAAGAGAACGGCTCTACTGATATAAACGGTGGTATACATTATACAAACAATTATTAGATATTCTTGCTCTTGCAACTTTTTTAATTTTCTCTTTCTAAGCATGGCGTCACTAGATGCAACATATAGCCAATTTTATATGTTGTCGTTAGCAGTTCTACTTTTAAAATGCCACGCAGTGACATAACACAAACGAAAGAGTCAAAAAATGATGATCTGTCCAGAACGATCCATATCTAATTATTCTTTGTATCATATTTGTAGATGTGTAGGAAAAGTATAAACTATGTAAAAAATCACAGGAAAATTTTTTCTCACACAATCATCACAAATTTTTAAAGATGGCATAGCTCAAGTATTTTGGCATTTTTTGCTCACAACATAAAAATTTCATCCTTATTCTAAAATATGGCAAAAACTAATGGAATGGTTTTTTGAAGTAAAACTTCTTTAGGTGCGATATGATAAGCAATTCAAATATTTTTTCGGACGAAAGTAACGTTTTCCAACGGAAATGACGTTCAGTAAAATAAATCATAATGAAATCATACATATACATATACATCTCTATCATACTACACTCTGGTTTTAAATCGTGAACACATACATTTACACAATTGCATTAAAATTGTTCAAAATATAAAATAAAGAAGAAATTCACTCAACAATGGAATAATAAAGCCAAACGAATATTATTTTCGGCTGGTATACGATACAATTCGATTATGTGTCCTTTTTTGGAATGAAATTTTAATGGTTTATCATTTGTTAATGTTATTATATTTCTTTATTCAGTCACGTGTTAAATTGTGGCAATTGTGACAAGTATTACTATAAAGCTTAAATATAAAATAAAAATGTCATATTGAAATTTAGAGAAGCATTTATTTAAATACAATTTACAAAATGTTTAATAAAAAGTCATATTTACATAATGTATATATTTCAAAGTCAATTCGATTATTATCATAATTGAACTATGAAATTGTTATACCAAATCATGTTGTTGAATTAAATGGACAGTACCAGGAGACCGAGCTTAGCTCGGTGAAAAGAAATACAGTTTTTTTAATCTCTTTCGCAAAACAACTTTAATCTCATTTTTTTTTATTACTTGGCAAATTATTATTTATTTTTATTTCACAAAAGATATTATTTTTGATTTTTCAAAAAATAGAGAGGCTGAAATTTCATGGCTCTGAGATATCAAATCTTTTGGGACTGGGTTAAGGATTTTGATATAGTTTTACAGCAAAAAACTTTCATTATGCCATTGTTTTGGGCAGCGATGTACATCAAACACAAAACTTTAACAAAAGTACAAGTATTTTTTTATCTCTGTTTAGAATTTAATTACAAAACTAACACGAAATATCAATGCGTTGCCGGAAAATTATAACACATAAATTAATATAACTTATTGAAAAGATAATACACTCAGCAAACTACTCAAAAACCTCTCCATATAGTGTTTCGAAAAATAATATGAAATCAAAAATTTTAAATTCTTTCAATATTCCAAAAATATTTTAAAAATTAAAATAAAATCAAAAATTTAATTTTCTTTTAATTTTAAAATTCTAAAATTATTACAAAATCGAAAATACAAACTTTTTTCAAAATTCTAAAAATAATAATAAAATCAAAAATTTAAACTTTTTCAAAATTTTAAGAATATTCCGAAAATTTTTACAAAATCAAAAATTTAAACTTTTTTCAAAATTTTAAAATTATTGCAAAAATTCATAAATTCACAAATTCAAAAATTTGATAAGAAATATTACAAACATTATAACAAAAACAAGTATACAAACTTTTTTCAAAATTCCAAAAACATTCAAATGCTATAATAAAATCAAAAATTTAAACTTTTTCAAAATCATTAAAATATTCCGAAAATTCTTACATAACTAAAAATTTCATCTTTTTTTATAACTTAAAATATTGCAAAAATTCGTAATTCAAAATTTTTCCAAAATTCATAAAAATATTGCAAAAATTATAACAAAGTCAAAACTACAAACTTTTTTTAAAATTCCAAAAATTATAATATTATTAAAATTAAAAATACATACTTCTGTCAAAATTTCGAAAATTATAACAAAATCCAAAATTTTCATGTCCAACTTTCATGTTCAATTACATTTCATGTTATACAAAAAATTAATTTTATTTCTATCCAAAAAAAAAAATGAAAATCATTCTTTTGACACACTTGACAATATTTTTTCGACTAACATATAATACATTGAGTGCATATTTATACCGACAATTTATTCTATACTATCGACATTCAAATTAAATTGTAATGTGCTTTTAAAAATATTTAGCACAGACAGTCATCTTCAGCAAAATTTATTATAACTATCCCAAGTATTTGTGAGGTCATTTATATGAAATTTTTTTTCCTGAATTAAGGCCCTAAACAACTTTTCCCAAAGTCGTGACCCATCTAGATCGTTTTTTCACACCGGAAAAGGGTAGTATGTCCATTTTCAGAAAAAATTATAGTGCCGTTTTCGAGAAAAAATTTACAAAATCCAATTATTGCTTGTTTAATAAGAAAGATGATGTATTCATCCTTAAACTAAATTTGTAATACTTTGTAAGATTTTGTAATACATTATGTCAATAGGTTTTCTTATTACACATGTTGTAAATTATATTATGAGGAAATATTACTCTAAATTTAAATATGACATATTTATTTTATAAAAATATATTATTTATTTTATTTTTATATTTATTTTTTTAACGTTGTTTTTGAATAATTCATTTTTCAATATTAATTTTGTGGCGAAATATTGTTAAAATAATATAATTACAACAATTTTAATATTCTTAAATTACCATTTTGATTAAACAGTAGCCAAAGCAGTTTTACTTCAACCGTGTGTAAAGATTATGTATGTTTTGTTCTAAAGATAATAATTTTTAATAATTTCCATTTCCAAAAATTTAGCTTGGAACTAAAATTGATATTGCCATAAAAAAGTGCAAAAATTATGCCATAGGCCAGACATTTCAAACGGCATCCTTATAAAATGTATTTTTTAACATTTTTTAAAGCGTAAGGAAAAATGTATAATTTATTTCACCTCTACTTCTTGTGTACCAAGTACCAAGTTGATCAAAAATGGTTCGGTTAAAATTTCGACGTTTTGGTTTATTCAGTACACGAATTTCACTCAATAGGCCTCGTTAAAAAGTATATCTGTTTAAACTGCTCAGATCTTTAATGTCTAGGACACCAACACTTCTTCAATCGGCCTAAGGAACCATTTCTTACGATTGTCTGTGTTCTCCCACTTCAACTTTTGTTTTATTTTAATTACTGTTATTGTTCTAACATACATTTTCCTAAAACATAAAAGTTAGAAGTACACAAGTGGCTTCGTTAAATATGAAGTGTTTTAAAAGGGTTACTCAATAGATTAAATCTCCGTAGTGTAATTATGATCAGGTGATTGCTGAAAACTCAAAACTGAGGTTGCCTTTCAACAACTGTTCTTTCGTCAGTCTTAGAATGGAATGTGATAAAGAGAAACATTTCTTTGCAATGGTTCTAGTAAAATCAACCAGAATTCTATCAATTTTCTCTGCATTTAAATTACAAAGCACAAACAAGTTTAAAATTTGTGCTTCATCGTGACCATCATAAAATAATATTCTATACACATACATTATATTATTATAAATAATATTCTTCACAATATCACTCTATTTAATCAAATTTATTTTATTCATTTTTAATATGCTAATGTTTTAAATTTCACACAAAAAAAGTTTTTTTCATTTATTGTAAAAAAAATATAATTCATGAATTATAATTATTCAATTTTATTTATATATATTTATTCATATGGACAGCACTGATGTTTTATTAATTATATTTTTATTATATATTCATATATTTTAAAATCACACATTTCATATTTTTTAAAATTAAATGTAGGAAATGTTATTGTAAAATAACGGAAGTAATAAAAATTTAAAGGTTAATTTACAAATTGAACAAAAAACCTTGTCGATTTTCTAGACTCACCCGAGTCGAAATTTAAATATTCCTTAAAACCTACAGATTCTACTATTTAGAATTCAGAGTATTTAAGTATCATTTATTTTCAATTCAAAAATAAGATCTACATAACTCCTACAAAAGCTGCTTACCGCAAAAAATCCCGTTGATGTTGTTAAATAGACGTTAAAAAAATGTATTTCGTTTTTTTTTGTAATATTAAAAAACGAAAAGAAGCGAAATTTGTTTGATGATAATAAAAATAAACAAAAGAAAAGAAAGAACAAGAAATATAATAATAGAAAAATAAAAAGTATTTTTATATATTCTAACGTGGATGGTTTTATTGCGAAAGAAATTTTTTAGTAAATGTAATACAAACAATTTCGCTAAACAAACAGCCCCTTTCAATAATTAATTTTAGTGATTTAAAAAAAATATATATTTTAATATATTTTATTTGTCTTGTTTCATGTCGATTTATCGATATTTTAATTTAATTTTTCTTAATATTGAGAAAATTATAAAAAATTAGTATTATTTTCTACACATAATTCAAATATTTAAATTTTTTTATTTCTGAATTTTGGTCTTTTAAATTGTATCATTAAAACAATGGCGACAAATGGACGAATTCTTTATAAACAAAATCACACTAATACATTTCCAATATAGATCTTAAATAAATGAGCGCTATCTTCATGTATAAAAATGTTTGTCGGGTTTGATGCGAAACAGATCGTAATAGTAAATAGTTTTTAAAGATTCAAACAAAATGTTAATTTCAAACGTTGATAGAATTGAGCGGACTTTTTAAGTTCTTAGGATATGATAAGTACTTAGTAAGGTGTTGAAGAATAGGCTTATTTAGGTGTAAAGTAGCATTTTAAGAATAAGTAGTCTGTCAATAGTTCTTAGAGATTCTAATTAGATGTTAAATAGTATGTTTTTAGATTCTTTAGGAGTTAATAAGTTTATCGAGAGTAAAAAATTCTTATTTATAGGAAATAAAGGTTCATTTGAGAATGTCTACTACTTAAATCGTAGTTAAAGTTCGACTCGGAAAACTTAAAAATTTTTTTAATATATGTAATTAATATTATAAAGAATATGCTGAGAAAATCATTTCCACTTTATTTATCTTATAATTTTCTGCAATTTATACACTTTTATAATTTATATATAAATCTAAAAACATTCAAAAAAATTTAATTTATTTTATATTTAATGGGTGTAATGCCAAGTGAAATGTTTGTTTAATTTAATATTTTATGAGCTGAAAATAAAAAAAAACGTTGAAAATGAAGAGGTAGAAGAAATAAAACAAAATAATTATAACAACGTTCGTTAGATTGAGATTTTCCATTTTCAGTTTGTTTTTCTTTTCTATTTTTTTTGTGTGCAAAAATTTAAAACCATCTTAGAATAGAAGGTTTTTGTTAAGTGAATATAATTTAAATTTTTATGGTTTATTTATTCGTTTGAATTTTTTATACGAGAGAAATTTTAAATATGTCGACCGGAGATACAGTTTTACAGATTTGATTCGTTCATAAAATAAAAGTGAAACGAAAATATAGAAATTGTCATGAAACTAGATACATTTTTTAATCAGACAAAAACGACACAAGAACCGAAATGCGAATCTTCAGAAACAAGATTGAATAAAAATTTGTTTTGTCTCAACAATTTATCTTTAATGATGGTAGGATTTTTAATGTAATTTCACAATTGATAAACGCAAAAATTTATATATGTTGTGATTTGATGTATAAAATACATTAGTGAAATTGATTTTGACTTGATTGTTATTAATTTAATTTATAAGACCAATAAAATCGTAAAAGTATCAAACCAAAAATACGAACCCATAACCTGCACTGTGTAAGAACCATTGAGAGTTGCTCTAAAAATGCCAGCATACTTAGTGGTTATTTTCGTTTTGTATGAAAAAAATTACGATTGTTTCAGTTTTATAGTTTTATGGTCAGTTCTATGTGATAATCTTTTATTTTGAAAAATTTTTACTACGGAAATATGCACAGCTTCATTCAAGTATATGTTTGATTCTGGAAAATGAGTACAAACCTGCGAATACATTACAAACATAGGTTTCCCAACATTTTGTAGTGGTCTCTCGAGAACCTGGGTGGTGTAAAGAACGCGCGGATTTTCCAAATTTCAAAACTTCTTGGGGAAGTTGAACGCCAGTTCCCACGCCCTATGGTTTAGCAAAAGGAAGAGAAGGATTAAAATACTTTATCATTTGGGCATTATAGTTCCAGCTGTTCTCATTACACAGAAAGGCGCCAAATGTAGGACTGCGTAACATGCAACGCTATACAACACTGTGAATTCGATCCATATTTTGGGCACTATCTGATGTAATAAAGATCAGTGGAGCTTGAATGCCCTCTAGTTGTTCAAGAATGATTGACCCAATGGCCCAACTGGGTCATTTACGGTGCCACAGTTCTTATTCTAGAAAATGGCACCCAATGTGGGGCTACATAGCATGAGAATATACTAAGGATTGTGGACCAGCCAATTTTGGTGCGATTTAGTGAAACAGCAGATTTTCACTATTTGTAAGAGCACGCTAATCCTCTCCGCCCTAGCTTGAAGTTAGTGTGATTTATCGACCGACGTCATTTTTATTCATTCCAACATGCAACATCATCATGTGTGACCAGACCCTTTTAAATTCTGTACCTTTTAGTAAACATTTTTGTCTTGTTAGTACCTTCTTGATGGCTTTTCCAGAAATAGTATTGATATTTTTTCTCACAGTTAGTAAGGAAAATAGTTTATTTTGACTAACAAAATGCATAAAATATTTCTATCACTGTGCAATGAATACTATAAATGTAGCATGGCAGTTCACCGGTTTTCAACCGTGGGTGATGTTCAGAGCACGTAGATTGGATAATTTTCTAAATTTCAATAAAAATAGTAAAATCGGTCGTCAGATCTCTCGTCTTTTGATCTAGCGGAAGGTGTAGTAGAATTTAAGAGCACTCAACCTACTGAAGCCAAAAACTGGTCCAAAAATTCTCATTATACAAGATGACGACCAACATGAGAAACCTCATTGGGTCATGGCTATGACCCCCACTTTGGGCGCCATTTGGTGTAATAAGTGCATCCGCTAGTTCGACAACCACGTTCATTCTTTTCCACCCTGCGCTACTTTAAGGGTGGGTGAGGTCGACCTCAATACGAAACGATTTCTAAATTTAGAAGATTATTGCAACCACATGCGCTTAACAATCAGGTTTTAAGTCGAGGTGAACTATCGTGCTTTAAATCCAGCTTCATCAGATAATGCTTTAACAAAACTATTATTTTCTAAAATTATTTTCTTTTTTACGATAAAATATTACTTATAGTTCTTAAATTCCACCTAACACCATTTTTAAAAGAAATTTTAACGACCGAAAATAATCAGAATTCAAAACCACTTTAACTTTATGAAAAAATTATGAAACAAATAAAAGCAATAAAAAATTCGCCATATTATACACTTAACGTAAATAAAAAAAATTATTACGGTGTTTTCATTTTCTCATTTTTTTTTTTCAAAACCATTCATAAAAAACACTCAACATAAAAACAATAAAAAGAAAATGCATTTCATTCAATCTTTAAAAACAATTTTAAACAATTTTTCTAAAGAAAAAACTCAACAAACAAGAACTTGAGAATAATCAAAGATATTGTTTGTATGGAGCAAAGAAAAAGTATACGGAGGGCGTTTTACAATAAATGTCTAATATGTATATATTATGTTTCCTATCCCTTATATATGTCACAGATGTTTTGATAATATTTATTTCGAATAAAATGAAATTTTCTTAAATTTTTTTTTTGATTTTGGTAAGTATGTTATGTAGTTTTTCTCGATGAAAATTTTTATTTTATATATTTATATATTATAATATTACAAAAAGAAAAACTTTCAGTTTTTGATTGAATTTTCCATTCTTTTTGTTCAAATAATATTTTTATTTTTGTATGTTTTACTTCAATGAAAATCAAGTGAAATGGAAAAATAAAATGGAAATTTAATATTATAAAAAAAAGAAAAGAATATAATGGCAGGAAAATTTTAAGGTTTTTTATTTTAAAATAATTTTTTTTTTTTGTGTATAACAGAAAGATTGATTGTGAATACATTTTTTTTTTCAAAAGTATAAAGTAAAGCAAATTTTACTTTATTGTTTTATATGAAAATAAATTTACCAAAGGAAATTTAATGTAAATGAATTTATTGGTTATAATAAATTTTCTTTTATGTTAACCAAATTGTTTTTTTTTTAAAGACTGCATTCAACCGCATTGCGTACATGCTACAAAAATTATTCTGTTCTGACAAAATCTGATTTGATAGACAAATATTAAAGTGTTAAAATTTAAACTTATACAATAATAACTTGTGTTTATTAGAATTGAATTTGTTATGTACATCTACTGGTTATAAGTAGGATGCACACTTTAACAGAGAAACGGAATTTTTTCTATATTGATTTTATTTGCATATTTAGTTTGCCGTCTTACATTTTATACTTATCCTAAGGTCCTCTTCCAACTTTGTAATGGAAGCTGGACCAATTGTTAAGGATAACAATAAGAAACAAGCGACTGACCTATGTCATGTGAGTTCAAAAGAGAATGTCCATCTTTCCAATACAAGCTAACTGATATGCACGCTTTCAAAATTTAAAGTCAGTCCAAGGGAAAAACTGAACAAACCAGAATCTCGTTTGTTCGACACTAGCATAGAAAAATCCAAGACTCTTTTGAGAAACAAAACATTCTTCTATTTTATAGTAGTTTGTCTATATGAATTTCACTACTTATAACATTTTAATTTTTTTTTTAATATTTTTTTATCAATTGCACAAATTTGTACTAAAATATTCACTATAAATTTTATTAATTTAATGGCTTAATAAAATATCTGAACTCAACTGATGAAAAATAAAATTTGTTACAAAAACTTGTTTCGAATCTAGAAAAATATAATCAATATTTTTAAAATTTAAAACATTATATTTTCATTGATATTCACGAGCTGATCGAATTTAACCTTCGCGTGAACGGAAATTTTTAGCTACTGATATGAACAGTATCTACCCCGGTAGATATTACATAAATCATAATATCTACAAACGTAACTGTGTAGTTATTTTACTTTTGTGTAAGCATACAATAAAATCATATATTTAAAAATAAAGTTACTTGTTTTTCACATTGACCAGTAAAAATTTTCATATAAGAAAAAAAGGGAAAAAATATCTACCCGGGTAGATATTTGTTTTCTTACGTAATATCAACTTACATAATATCAACAAACGTGTAATAATATCAAACGTGTATTAATATCATAATATCATTTTGCTTTTGTGTAAGCATGCAATAAAAATATATATTTAAAAATAAAGTTACTTGTTTTTAACATTGCCCAGTAAAAATATTCATATAAAACCCAAGGTAAAAATATCTACCCGGGTAGATATTGTTTTCTTGCGTAAAAAAAACCATAAAAATCCAAAAAAAGTGTTAAAAGGAAGTCAAAAATATTTTTTTCTCAAATTTTGCGAAATCAATTTAAAAATTAGTCACATAGCTGAACAGGCATGATGATTGGTTAAAAACTCATAAAGTTATTGAATTACAAAAACCGTGATATCTACCCGGGTAGATACTGTTTACGCGAAGGTTAATTATAGTCACCAACTGATCTTCTGTACCCAATGTACATTCAATATATATTTTTTGTTTATTTCCCCTCTAAATGTTCCCATCGTGTTATAGTCGTACGCATCTGTCAAACCACATACACAAGGACAATTAGGGATCAGCAACTATGCATTAAAATCGGCGTAATGAAGCCCAACAAACACTCAAAGATTGTCTAAACCAACCCCGACTTGCAAGGAATAATCCGAATTTAAGACCTTTTTAATCATCAACAAACGAATTATTAATCTCTTCTGAACCTAACTATAGCATCTTCAAAAATAGCGGTGGGGCTTGTATTATCCATGCTGCTCTATCTTCATTGTCCATAAACCATAAACGTTTTAATACTTGGATAACAGCATCGTAACAACTTTTATTTCACATTCGAACCTTATATTGATTTTACTATAATATTATATTCAACATGAAACTTTTCTGATTAAACCTTGATATTATATAACCTTATCTATTAATTTTCTGCAAGTTAAAGACTGACTTCAAACAAAATTATTTAAAAAAAACATATATTAAGAACTCGATAAACATCTAATCAAATCCTCTGGCACCCCAGTAAAATATAAGCAAAACACAATCAATCAATTACACAGCAAATATTCTCCCTTCGAACAACAATAAAACTAAACCTGTTCAATACGAAAAAATACAACTTTATCAATTTCATCACAAAGATTACGACTCATTTTTCTTTTTGCTTCATAAAATATTTCCTGTCCTCTAATCTTCGATAATAATTTTGTATTTTTTCTTATTTTCATCATCGTCTAATGTTATTATGATTTTATTGTTAAAAATAATCTATATTCTTGGTTTATTTTCTTTAATATTATTAAAGACGAAAAATAAGAACAAAAAAAATTTGATCTATATACAAAAAACAACGAAACGTAACGTAACGTAACCAAACCAAAAACCCAACCGAAATGAGAAATAAAATTGTTTTATTATGTTGATGTATTTATTTTCATCTTAATTTTTTTTCTCGTTTTGGTGGTAAGATTTATGGAGATGATTGTATTAAATTTTTTCTGGATAAAATATGAGTTTGGGTTGATAAGTTAAGAGATCGACTAATAAAATAGGGGGAGTTTTGTTCATCAAAATTATAATGTAAATTATCAACCGAGATTCGTAAAAACAAATTAAATGATAACAAAACAGTTTTTCACTCTTCATCAGTTCATTCAAGTATTTCACCTATTTATTTTTTTTAAACTACCAACCATTCTCAATCCCCTTAAGTTGCAGCGTAATTAGTGAAATAGATGTCTCTCTCAATTAATAGGGTCTTGAATTTACAAACAATTACATAAAAGACAAAAAATACTGAAAAACAAAAAAAGATTTATTAGAAAGATTTCATTCTTCTTTGTCTACCAAGGATTAAATTTATTTGCAAATAAAAGAAAAGAAAATGAAAATTGAATAGAAAATCTAATATATCAAAAAGATAATACAATGTTGAGAAAATAAAATTAATTAGATATGAAAATTAAAAAAAATTAACGTTTAATTTTTTTTTATCTTTTCTTTGTTTTTTTATGGGAACGATAAGAAACGGAGAATTGGGATTCATGTTTTATGATTTGTGGTGCAGGATTCATTCAAATATTATTGTTATAAATTTAAATTCTATTTAAAAGTTATCACGTTTGACTGATATTCAACTGAAAAATTTAAATCTTGAGTTTTACAGTTATTTACACTTAGGTTAGTATTTATGAAACTATATGGTTTTGTTGTCCAAACTCGTCTATATGAAAAGCAAATAATTTAGAATCATCTTTTCCTTTTGTTTTACTTTGCCTTAAAAAAGTCACAGCTGCGCCAATAACAAATTTCGTTGGGGATTAATTTTACTGAAAATATTTGTTTCTAAAAGAAAGTTTCCGTGAACTGAGAACGGTTGTATATTTCTAGCAAATTATTAAGCGAAAAAAATATGTGTATAAATTTTATTAATTTTTTACTTAAAATCAATTTAGATTCCGAAAACCAGACACTCATATTGCTGTTAAATTTAAATTTAAAATTTTATTTTAAAAATTAATATTTCGATGATGCCGCATTTCAGCTTTGGCTATCTAACCACAAATGTGGTTTTTACAATTGTTTAGTTATTGGCTTCATACTGGACTACAAGCAATCCTGACGCCCTGAGGATACACGTACCTTGAGCAGACAAGTTTTAGGATACGGGTTCGGCAAATTTTATCCTCAGCTTACAACAAATTAAAGAGAAAATGGAAGTAACGGTATCCAGTACATGGACACTGACGAGCCACAAAGTTATAGAAACTAATGCCACCACCACCACTACGTAAATCATATGAAATCAATCATTGAAATCGACCAAAAACAAAAAAATTAAATGACATAAAAATAATTATATATAAAAATAACTTAGCTTAGGATGCTGATTGTAGTCCGGTAGATCTATGAAGTTCTGCAACTGAATCAGTTTTACAATGAACCACAAATTCCTATTTAATCCATGATCGTTGTTACATTTCAATAACTGCTCGGTTGTTGCTGATTCAATATCTAATAACTCTTTGTCAAATGGTCAAAGCATTTTCCAATACATCCACTTAATTATAATAAATTGATAATTTAGAATTGTATTTCTGATAAACAAAATAGTTTTTCTCTCTGCAAAATTTTAAAACAATTTTTAAACAATAGTTGTTGTTTATATTTAGCATTTTATTTATGTAATTATCATACGCAATTTTTAATCACTAATCGTTTTTTTTTGACGAATGAAATTTTAATTTCTTCATAATGGCCGATAAATTTTATCACCAAACAATAACTTTCACTCCACCGGCTTCTCCCACATATAGTTTTATCTCTATATGTGTATCGTTTTAATTAAATAAAGTGTATCGTTTAATCCAAAAATTCGTTTCGATGTTAAACACTTTTTATTTTTATTTCTATTTTTTAAAAGTTAAAACTTAACTGATCTAAAAAAGATTATTTATAAATTTATAAAAAAAACCATCCATATCCGGCAACGAACCAACATTTTATTCATACACCGCAAATCTACCGCGCATTCCAACAAAACCAAAACAGAGATCATTTCAATACTACCATATCAAAAAACATAAGGTAACTCAATATTTAATCAATCATTGGTATTGCTAATATATAAAAACCAAATTTTGTAATATGAAATGCCTGTTTTCTGTAATATTACCTATTTTTTTTTTTTTTTTTCAATAAAATGTGTTGTGTTATAGGGTTTAGAATATGTGTCACAACAACACATAAATACCTTTTAAGACCTAGGTCTAGACCTGGATCCCACAACAACTGGCTATTACCCATGGTAAAATTACCGGTAAAATTGGTAATATTACGTAATATTACTTGGGCTTGGTAAAATTGGAAAAATTGCAATAAAATTTTATTAACCTTTGTTTAATAAAAATCAAAGTTTGTGCTCTTTATGTGGAATTATAGAATATTTATTACAACCACAAGAATATCACAACAAGAAGCCTAGATCTTAGTCCAAAATGCATCTGAGGTATTGAACACCTTTTCAAACAGCTGTAGATTGAGGCCATCCAAGGTTATTGATTCCAGTAAATCATTTCATTTCAGATGATATGCAGTTCGGTTCAGCAGTATGTCTTTGAGCAGTACCCACTGGTGAGCAACTGATACGAATAAAAGAGTAAATATTTTGCATTTCATCGGTACACTGCGGTGAACTGTTTTTCAATTGCAGTGCGTGGTGTGACAGATCGAGTGAATTAAAAAAATTCTGTTGGAAAAACAAAATGCTTCATTTGGCTCTATAGCAGTTGCGGTATAGACGGATTTCTATATTATTTCTTTACTTTGAATGTTAGATTGAATAATTTGGTGAAGTTCGTAAATGCCTTTTTTGTTGGCCGCAAGCATAGTTCGTTTTCTCACAAATCGTGATTCTTATATAGTAATTCTAACTTACTTATTTGGAAATAATTTGAAAGTAATTTGGTTCGAGTTGCAATTTTACTTTAAACGAAGCAGTTACAGCAGCAGAGCGATGGAAGTCCCAAACGGTTAAGAACACACAACGCAACGAAAAATTATCAGCCCTTCATTGTAAATTTTTGTTTCGAGTTTGAAAAAAAATTTTTTTAGTTATTTGCCTTTTATATTTTTCCCATGAATGAAACAATGCACGAATTAGATTTTGATTGTTGCCCGCGTAATTAATGTATCTATCTCATCGTCGATTGTGGCATATGTGAAGTGACACGTCACACGTTTAATGCCATCGACAATTATCAATGCTGAAAAAACGTTGAACCGGGCTCATTTTCCAACCACATGCGTTGAAAGTAGCATTTCTCTAGATTGGGATGTATCGCATATAGTTTGAACATATATTAAATTTCAATGAATAAGCTTGGTTTTCTGTGGACTCACTTTTTGAATTTGTGCCATTCAAATGTTTTTATATTTCCATTGCATGTGTAATACTAATACGTAAACATTTTCGAATATAGTATTGTCCTTACAAACGCATAACTTCGACGTAACAGTAAAGAAAGCAGTCATCGTTGTAGCCAGTTGGTCCAGAATTTGTTCCATTTTTGCATATGTGCAAACAACGTGTTTTCCATTTTCCAGATGTACTGCTTAGTATAAACAACAGCCGATTTTCGTTCATTTTTTAGATAGAAAAGAATTTTTCAATGCTGATTCTGATTATGTATATTCCTGTCTATAAATACTCTGCGAGTAAGCATATTTAACTCCATAAAAATATATTTGATTTGCATCCAATGTTTCTGTATACTATATAGAAATGATTGTGATATATAGTCGTATATTTTGAATTAATTAAAAATGCAAACATAATTTAATTTTTGATCCAGTTTTATATTTTACCTATTTTACCAATTTTACCAATCTTACCGGTAATTTTACGGTAAAATTACCATAAAAATATTTTACCGGTAAATTTACATCTGTACCTGAGACTAAGTGTTCCGGCAAACTATTCCATTTGTACGCAGCTCGGACAAAGAAGTCTCTGCGATCTGCCAGTATGACAGCGCGGGATCTTTACCGTTTCACCGGCACCAATTGCATATAACGCGTCTATAACGCTTCCATTATCCATCCTTTTCTTATGGTATCATTTTATGAGTATATCATAACCAGTACACTCCTCAAACCATTGTTTAATTTAAACTTTGATGAAAGTCCTGATTTCGTACAATTTACAACAATTCAGTAACACAACTTCCAGTTGGTTTCATTCGATTACTAGTTTATTACATTTTTACCATACCTTTATTCATAGACGAGCCTACTGTGAAATAATTTAATTGAAACTTTAATAAATGTCTGTTAAACTTTAGTAAATGTCTGAAACTGTCTCAAAACAGTTCTATCAACCAATTTCTGATTTTTCACCTTAGTTGAAAGATTTTTTACTGGTCTTGCCTACCTTAGTTAAAGCTAGTATTGCTACAATGTTAAAATTTATATGGAGACAAAGAATGTAAACAAAAGTTGAACAAACCCTTAGATAATTTCACCATTTCCTAATACTATAGCAGTAACCGAGTTAACAATGTGTTACCTTCTCCAAAATGGACCTCGTCGGACTTAGCATTACTTTTGTACTTTTGTTGACTGAGAAGCGTTTGTTAACGCTGGACTTTGTTTTCCTACAAATATAAAGAAAAATTATTTAAAAATAAATATAACTCACCAATTTTATTGAATCCAACGTTGACGTTTTCTACTGCCTTTAGATACATTGAATTTTGCTGTAAGAAGTAAAAAGTATTAATAAGAATATTATTCTGGATAAATGTTAAATATTGTTTACCTTAACTAGAATATTATATTGTTATTTTGAATGTCATTTTGACATCGGCCTTTAATGCGGCTCAGTTCACGTTTTTACCACATTGTAAAAATTGGCGTATTTTGAATCGATAATGCAGTTTTAGTTTAACACTGGCTGTGGCCCATTTCTCGATGAAATTGAAATTGATCTGCAAATCGACTAAAAAATTTCAATTTACTCTGCTATCCTAAATTTTGACAGATTGTGTTGAAATTCAAATAAAATTTGTTTTTCAATAAATATTTTTTCGTAATTTAATTTTTGTGGAAGAAAATAAAGCAAAACAAAAACTAATATTTCAGCGAGAAACGTCAATATTTCAATTTCATCGGCATTTTTGAGAAATGGGCCACGACCACTAATTACTGCAGTGTTGAAAATGTGTGGCTTTGCTGTAAGTAAAAGGTTTAGTGAAATCATGTATTTATAATAGTATTACTATAGAATCTAGGATATTACATTTCTAGACTTCAAATAGTGAAGTCGAATTTTATTGTTCTGGAAGTAAAGTTTATATTATTAAAATAAAAATTGCATAAAATACAACAAAAATGTGGACTCTGTCCACGTGTATCGGATATAATTGTTAATACAGGTATTTTTTCGTCCATTATATTGTAGTAAAGTTTTTGTTGTTTTTCATTATATTTATTTGCTTGTCAAAGTGCCATGCTGAGATGCTTGTTTAAGCGCAGTGTATCAAACTGAATATTATTACAGCCTCTTTAGGCATGTTATTTGTCATCGTGTCTTGCTGAAGTGCCTGTTTAGGCGCAGCAAATTATAGTACATATCAGTATAGCCTATGTAGGCGTGTTATTTGTTATCGTGTCTTGCTGAGATGCTTGTTTAGGCGTAGTGCATTTATTGCATATTAGATTTGTCATCGTGTCATGCTGGAAATGCCTGTTTAGGCCCATTAAATTATATTGCATATTATATTAGTCATCGTGTCATGCTGAGATGCCTGTTTAGGCGCAGTTATTATATTGCATATTATATTTTGTGGGTGGCAGGCAGAAAGCCCGCTCCTAAAATCCCCGGTGACAAAGGGCCCGCGACAAAACGCCCGAGACAAAAGGTCCGCAGCTACAAAACGCCGGGACAAAATCCCCGTGGCGACAAAACGCCCGGGACAAAAAACCATGCAAAAAATCGAAAAATAATATTCTTTCAAATTTCAAAATATGATAAAACATGCTTAAGGCCGATTTACACCGCCTTTCACAAAATAATTTTCACGATTACCCTTGCCAAAAAACTTAAGCCTGATCTACTAGAGTTACTGACATAAGGCCCGGCGCAAAATCCCCGGCGACAAAATCCCCTGAGGACATAAGGCCCGGTGACAAAATCCCCTGAGGCCATATAGCCCGGCGACAAAATCCCTTTCTTCCTATCTTCGATCGAAGGTCTGCAAGGTCGCAGAAGCGAGTCAAATAAAATGAACGTAGAAACCAAGAATTTCATAACCCTTTTCAATAAAATTAATATAACAACTAAGAATTATAGAGCCCCATTCATAATATTGACTAAGGAAGGAAGTTGAAAGTTTTAGAAGGGGAATAACAAAGAGGGGTGGGGCGTGGGTTGGGGGGGGGGGTGCTATATTTGATCGAAGGTCTGCAAGGTCGCAGAAGCGAGCCAAATAAAATTTGTATAGAAACGAATAATTATCTTGACTGAGAAGTGGCAAAAAATGGATCAAAAAATTGCCAATATTATTTAAAAATGTTAATAAACGTTTAAAACCAAATAGAATTTAAAAACCTACAAATATAATTTTGTGTTTGAATATAAATAAATATTAGTTGTTATTAGTAGTAAATTCTTAGTTTCGGTAAACGAGAAAAGTACAAAACAAAACGGAAGAAACTGTCTGCCTTCAAAGAGTTTTCGCGTTTGTTTTGTACTTCTCTCGTTTCAGATTACCTATCAAATAATGCATTGTACATTTGGGTGCCGATTGGGAAATAAATTTATACTTTGTAAACATAGCTGTATCAACCACCGAGACTTGGCCAAATATTTTTAGGACATTTTGTTTGATTAGATATTTGCTTTTCCACAAACATTATCATTGATAAAATTGAAATAAAAAATTAAACTTGACATGTTTAAATACATTTCTTTCATTTGGTAGTTTTACTGTAAATTTTAGTTTGAATAGATAAGTGATATGTTTTTACTGTTTTTACGTATCAGTTTTTGGTTTTGTAATCGAATAAGAAACTGCTAAATTTATGTATTTGTTGTTTTTCCGCTGCCAATTGCGTCACATAAGATATCATTTCGTTTTATTGATTTTGTTTTTTTTTACATTGTGTATTAAACATCTTTAAAAAAACTGCTGAATTTACATGGCCTAATTTTAGCCCGATCTACTCAGCCGTAAGGCGAAGTAGATCGGGCTTAAGTCTTTTGGCGAGGGTAATCGTGAAAATTATTTTGAGAAAGGCGGAGTAGATCGGCTTTAAGCATGATTTATCATATTTTGAAACTTAATAGAATATTATTTGTCGATTTTTTGCGTGGTTTTTTGTCCCGGGCGTTTTCTCGCCGCGGGGATTTTGTCCTGGGCGTTTTGTCGTCGCGTGCCTTTTGTCCCGGACGTTTAGTAGCCGCGGGGATTTTGTCCCGGGCGCTTGTCGGCGAGCGTTTTGTCGCCGAGGGTTTTGCGCCGGGCCTTATGCCGGTAACCCGTAAAAAACAAGGAATATTTTGCGATCAATAATTGGATTGAGTTTTCATTATTTAAATGTTTCATTTGTTACAGAGATTTGTTTTATTTGAATCCACTAAACAACTTTTATAGTTTTAAAAAATATTTTGAAATTTGCTCTTGTTGGAAACGTTATTTGTAATAAACACTGGACCTGCTAGCCAGCAGAAGCTGACTAGCCAGCAGAAAACAATTGGAGCACTACATGTCAAGCTCACTTTTTCCGACGAACGACAGCCATGTGAGTTCGAGAAATAATATCCTCCAGCCAAGTACAATTGACGGTGCAAATGAGACGATGTGAACGGAAAGAAGATAAAACAAGGACTTTGATGACCCAAAGGCTGAATAATCCGAGATCATCGCATCATCATGGATATAAGAATAATAACTTACAGTTAATATACTAGAAAAATGTTTGGTTGGTAATATATCAATCGACGTAATAAGATTGCTGAATTGGTTAGAAATATTATAACTGATGTAACAAAATGATGTCGGCAATGCTTGAAACGTATAAGACATAAAACGTATAAGACATACAATGACTGATGTAACCCACAATGGTTGACATTGTTAAAAATACAATAATTGATGTAACAACAATACGGTCGGCAATTATTTACGTTGATAACAGTATAACAAAGTATGCAATAAAGTTGGTGAATTTGTTAGAAATAACAAAACCGATGGAACCAACAATGATGTTGGAAATTATTTAAGATATACTAAATTAATTTTGTTGAGTTGAGTCTTCTACGCTCCATATTTTCGAAAAGAAAATCCTTTTGCCCTAGACTATTGTCAACTGCGGGACTTTACTGTTAAGTTAATATTACGATGTATCCAGCAACACTAAGAATAAAAAATGCTCCCCCTCCACTATGGTTTTTGTTATTGATAACAATATAAGTTGAACAATTATAATTGGTGTAAATTTTTCCTATTGATCTAAATTTTAACAAAATGCTTGTTTTATACACTAAACACCATCACTAAAGTATAGTTAGACTTAAAAAAATTAACAAAATAATTCAAAAATACTAAACAAAACAGATGTTTTTCCTTTAAAGTCTACCTAAATGATTTTTGTATTATCACGAACTCTCTCGATCACCAAAAATCAAAAAAATTATCCACAAATTTTTTGAAGCAACAGCATACAAACTTGCTGTACAAAATATGCTGTCCCATATCAAAAAAAATTAACATTCAGGAACGGGTGATGAGGAAATTTAAATAAAACAAGACGATTAGTTGTATTGAATGCATTGATTCACGTAGGATAAAGTTGTTTAGACAGATGGTTTGGAGAGTAAATATGGATAAAGAAACAATCAGTTGTGTTGTATAAATTGTTTCACATAGAAGAGAGTTTAGACAAATGAACTTTTAAGGGGAAAAACAGCTTCGTAACAAATTTAATATATTAAGCGCCTTTGAAAATATTTACGATAAATAATTTTAAAACAATTGTTTGTTTTTTTATTTATGTTTTTTTTACATTTAGAAAGTTCACAATAGTAATTTAATGTGTAAGTGCTTAGTGACATGTTTTATTTTTCGAGCAAAAGTGTACAATGCTTTCGATGCACGAAGATTAACATGTATTTATTTAAATTGAATTATTTTATATATCCTTAAAAAAAAAATAAAATAAATAGCAGAAAAACAACGAATATATTTTTTTATACCATTAATTAAATAAAAAATTAAATAAATTTTATTTCATTTCAATTCATTATTTGGAATTTGGAAAATGGAATGACCTTCAATGAAAGACATAAATTTTTTTACTAATGAGAAACCAAAATACAATCATATAAAAACTAATTATTTTCACATTGGGAATTTAAATCAAATGAAATCATAGTGGCCTTTGCCTATTTTATTATTCGAGAGAAGAACATGCGTATTACTTTGAATTTATTTTTTTTTGTGTATTTGTTATTTGTTATATTTGTAATATATGTAGAACCGTGAAAAATGAAATGGGGCAATTGTTCAGAATTTTGTTGTAAATCAAAATAGCGAAAAACAGAGTTTTAAAAAAATGTAAAACAAAAAACAAAATATAACGTACAATTCTGTTCAAAAGTTTTCAGGATTATGGAAAACATCATTAAAAGCGTATGCACTAAGTTGGATCAAAATCAGGGCAAGACTTACACTTATTGAAGTTTCAAATAAACAGTATTTTGGGCGAAACCTATGAGCTGACTGACAGGCATGCCAGTCAAAGACTAAGTAAAGGTTTTAAGATGGTTTGAGACTGACTATCAAAACTGACGTGTCATTTTTGAGAAGGAATTCGTGACTGAATAAATTTAATTAAACCAATTTTTTTACATATCAGAAACCAGCTCCAAAAATTGATAGTTGAAAAGAAATCTTTGGGTATGATTACGTCATTACAAAATATTCACAAGACAAAAAGTAGTTTTTAAATGAGTTTTTTTTGTTCGCATAAAAATTTTCTTCTCTAATAATTTTACAATTTTGTCCAAAACATAAAACAAAACGAAAATTAATTTTTGTATGGATAAATTTTTCAATTATAAATTATTCCGTTTTTTTTTTCTTTTCAGGTTTTGGTTTTGTTACATTTCAAAGTGAAGATGTTGTAGACAAAGTTTGTGAAATTCACTTCCATGAAATAAATAATAAAATGGTAAGTAAAAACTTTTCTTGTTTTTTTTTGTTTGTTTTATAAGTTTTTGCTTGCGAACTTTGAAGGTTACTACTTATCAACTCTTTTTTTGTATTATAAACTATAAATTTTTTGTTTCAGTAGACAAATTTTTTTGCCGGGAACAAACGAAAAAAAAAGCTGCCTGTTTCAAATTTTTTTATTTTTTAAAAAGAGTTTTCTTGGATTGTTTTTTTTTCAATTTGAATGTAAATTACTTGAGAAAATAAAAACTTTTTTAATTTTATAAATTTAAAATTAAATTTAGATTCTGATTTTGTTTGTTTTATTGTTTTTTAGGTTGAATGTAAAAAAGCCCAGCCAAAAGAAGTCATGCTTCCAGCCAATTTAGCTAAAACACGTGCAGCAGGACGTGGTACATACGGTGAGTTATTATTGTTGACTGGAAATCCTACAACATCAAGATTAGGTAGTAGCTTATTAGCAGGCAATATTGGTGCTAGTGTAAATGCGAATAGTGGTGGTGGTGTCGGTGGTGGAATTGGTCCATCACAACTAACATCTGCAGCAACTTTACGATATGCTCCATATCATCTACCAAATAATATAGCAAATCAACAGCATCAGCATCATGCAGCCGCGGCCGCAGCAGCTGCTGCAGCAGCAGCAACAACTCATATCCTACCAATTGCTACTGCAACCGCACCACCATCATTGTTACAATATGCAACGACATCATCAGCACCAACGATTGCAACCCAAACCTTATACGACGCTGCTATGTCATATAAACGTTTGTTGGCTGCCGCAGCAGCTGCCCAGTTTCGAACACATCATCATCAACACCATCCCCATCATCATCAAGTCCAATCGCAACCCCATCACTCAAGGGCTACGGCGACACTTACCTATCCCTTGGGTGATTTATTAAATATTCAAGGTCTTGATGTTTCGGCTCTTTATCAATTACCAACTGGTACTCTTGGTCTTTGACAAACACCAACCGCCACTGTCATTACACAGCTTCCAAGACATCATCCATAATTGTACTAAATACCAAAAAAAATGTTTTATTAGTTGCTCAAATATTAGATTTCATTGCAAACGTTTTTAAAGCAGAGTAGATTTTTGTTTTCCTGTATACAAAAAGTAATAGATTTTAATTAAGATTATTTGCAATTGCCATAAATAGTTTTCTATCGTAAACAAACCAACCAAGAAAAAAATCAGGGATTAATTTGTGATATTTTATTTTAGTAGAAATTTTTAATATACGAGGGAGAATGGATATGGAGCTAGACCGACATGGACTGTGAAACCACGAAAACTTTATCTTCATGTACTAACTCAGACTCCTTATCACATCCCTCTCGTAATTTTAAATTAAAAGAAACAAAAAAAATGATATTTTACTTAGATGGACAGGGATCTGTAGTGATGATTTCGTGTAATAAAATTTTTAATTTTTAGCTTTTTTTGAATTTTATAACAATTATATTTTAGATAAAGTTAATAAAAAAATGCGAATTTATTTTTCTTAGGTTTTAAGATTTTAAACTTTTATAAATAAATTTTACTGTAGATCCTTATAATGAGTAGATAGAGAACCGAAACAACGAGTCCAAAATTAATAGCAAACTAAATTGAAAACGTATACAAACATGAAGATAGAAGTCTCTGCAAAACCAACATAATAATAAACTGACAAACGCAAATGGCGATCTAAAAAGTCTTTTTTAATTATTTTGTAACGAATTTGTTTTGCTATAAAATTAATTAATAACCGAATATTATTTATATTAGAGAAAATCATAACTAATTTTATAATATAAGCTACAAAATTAACATTTATATATATTTTACTGTAAAATTATAGTAGCGTGAAAACCAATTATGATACTAACTAAACTTTAGCCATTCCTTATTTAAATAAAAAGCAAAAAAAAAAAATTGGGAAATAAAAACCTTAATAAATCAACCTTGTTTTATCTTTAGTCATATCTCATTAAATAATTAAACTTATTAACAAATTAAATTAATTTAGACCCTAAGTTAACACCATTTATAAAAACGAAATATAGATTTTGATTTTATTTTTAAAATTTATTTAATTAATTTATGTTAATATTCAATTTCTATTCTTTAATTTTTTAAGTTAAACCAAATCGCAATTCAAAAGTAATTATAAATTTATTTTTTAACATTCAAATAAAAATTGAATAAGAAACAAAAACATTAATTAAATAAAATGTTATTACATATATATTTAGAATTCGGTCTAAAGTTTGTATAATATACACATATCCATTTAAAATTTATTTTGTCTCATAAATAGTAAGGAGGGGATGATAAGTAGATAGCCGATTTAAATTTTATTTCCCAACCTCTTCTTAAATTTAAGCATAGATGACCAAAAAAGCTTAATAAATTTACACCAATACCTGTTTTAGTGGGTAGATATTTTTAAAAAGAGATTTCCAGATAGTAAAATGCATGCTCCAAGTCCACAAACAGGATATGCAGTGGCGAATTCCATTGGTTCCATTGTTCTATAATAATAAAGAATTTGTCAATATAATCATAAGAACTCCTCCTTGATATAGTCAGATATTTTATTTCTTAATTATTGGAGATTTATTCTTTCAAGAATTATCATCGCGAGTACTTTCAATATCAAAAATTTTAAATATTGGACACGAAAAAGAAACTGGAACGTCACGAGTAGGACAAAACAAATTAAAAAATCTAAATCAAAAATTTACATGGTCCTTCGAGCCGGATATTTTTCCTAACATTATTGACTGAACATCTAAAAGAATTTTAGCATTTCGAAAAGAATGCCTCGCAATAGAACAATTTTCCTTGACTGCTACAAAAAGGAAACGTTGATTAACCGTTAAATCATAAAATAAAGTGATCGAAAACGTGGTTATTTCGAGTGAAGAATTAAAAGTGCAAACCCGTTATCAAAACCAGTGTATGAAACATGGACGATATTCGAACTCTTTAGAAACGCTTTAGATAGATGAAACAGATTGATGCGTATGCTTTAGGCTATCTAGCCAAAGAACCGCATGCGCACATCAAACCCAACGTGTCTATTTTATAAGAAGGATGGGATGATCAAAAGGCTTACATTTTTGTGGCCTTTTAAGTGATACTTCTGCATAGTGTCCAAACTCGGAAAAGGTTCCGGTAAAAAACAGTATGTTGATACGTGGCACACAAATATCTCTAATGTCTTCCATTAGCGAGATGCTTTCTGTAGTTTCACTTCTCCTGTAGTCTCTTCCTTTAAAATGGGAATATCGGTTTTGATGTAAAAAAATCGGTTCGTCGGAAAGATTACCTGAAGCATATGCATCCATTTGTTCCATGCCACGTAAAGAGAATATAGTCCTTAAAGAAAGTATTGTGTAAAGTTTTATTTTTTAAATGCATGCATCTTAAATGCTCAAATCAATAATGGTAGAAAAAAACTATCCGGCTCGAAGGACCATGTAAATTTTGTTTTTATTTTCTTATCGCAATAATAAATTTATTCCAAATTTGTTACCACTTTTCACCCATCTTATTTCACTTATCCCTATTACTAATTACTTTTCACTTATCCTTATTTCACCTAATATCGTCTCGGATCATCGAGTTCTTGTTAGAGCTCTAATGATCCAGTTTCCTATTCTAGCCCGATATTATTTGTCATTTCTTCTAGTTTTCGTTTCTTGAATCCGTTTAGTTTAGGGTTAATGGATGATTAGTCTTTTGTAATTTAGCTAGTTTTCAGCTACATGAGGTACTAGAATATCAGGGGAAGTTATGAAATTTGAACGATTTAAGTAGGGTTATAATATATAAATCATCATAAAAAATCTTTGTAAAGCAATCTTCGCCACACACTCTCGGCTATGTTTATATGAATAACAAGATATGGCGACTAAACTTGACCGGCGTATTCATGTAAAGGCATAAAAAAAGACGTATAGAGTAGTGATGGAAAAAATTAATCGACAATAATATTGATGAAGCTGTTTGCATGAAGAATGAATTCTATATCTGGCAAACAAACTCAATTCAGTCAACGGAAGCACTATCAGTCTTAGCTATGGAATATTTCTTGATAATAGCACACCATTCCTTGCTTTGTATTGGTTTTAATCATTAAAGAAGACAACGGCTAACATTATTAAGTAACGTAATATCTTTAGGCGTCTGCGGTGATTAAACCGGTTTGGCCTGAACCTGCAACCTGCACTTTGCGCGGTACACCAGAGCATCAATAGCAGCCCACTCTTTTACGGTTTGGGGACAAGATATAGAACTGTCACTTTTCACGTGATTTTTTTAACAGAGTCTCACATCTTTGGAATGCCTTACTGGCGTGGGTCTTTCCTGATAATTTTAGTCCTCAAAATTTTAAAATCAATGAAAATAAATTCCTCAAAGAAAATTGATACATACTCTCGAGACCTAGTTAGCATAGTATCTTCGGGTATTCAAAGAAGTTCTATAATTTATTATGATTAACACTAAATACCTTACTTTGAATAAAAAATAAGGCCACTAACCGGATTATTGGCAATTAAATTTAAATTTTGTTATTACAAATTTTTGTAATGGATACTGATCCTGTTAGTAATGTCACTAACAGGAATCATTGAGAAGACAGCGTGCCAAGCGATATTTTATTCCAGAGAGCGTAAGCCATGTGTGTTCGAGGAGTAATTTTCTCCAGATTAGTACAAATACAGAACCGGACGCAAAAGAAAATCATTGACATTGGCTCTTAATTTTGTTGATGGTACGGTGGCATTTCTGGCAAATCAAGTGAATTATAAAATCTCTGCTGCAACAGTAGTGTTGATTTGATGGACATGTGTTACTGCTATGCCTTGAGTGTTAGACCTATTAATATTTTTCAGTTCATAGACGTTTTTGTTTTTGGCCGCAAAACCAGTTCGTTCACTCTGCCGCCTGCGTTTTGACAATAGATAGTCTCCAAATAGTACGATGTTTCTCTGCAAATCGCTATGGCCGATTAAGAGCTTCATGCAATTTGTTGTAAATCATTAGTCCCAAACAATAAGCATATTTGCAATACTTTTCCCATTCCTGACATTTTGTCAATGTAGAACGTAGAATTTTCAATGAACTGAATGCTCACCTCCTGGCACACCTCAGAAGAAGATTTTACCTACACTGTTGACAGTTTGCATTATTTGATCGTAAAATATATTTTTATGTGTTAGGTTAGGAATATTAGTTCAAAGCACCAACAGAAGATCTTTAGCATTTTCAAATAGTTGAGATCTTGCAACGCAACGAATCATTATCAATACTCAGTTGTAAGTTTGCTATGAAATCGAAAATTAGATTTAAATTTGCCTTGCGTACTTGAAAAAAATATCTTCAGGCATTTGCGATTTATAATTCTGTTGAACTGAAAAGAAATTATAGTTATCTATGTGATTTGTTGCACGCGTACTTATTGCATGCATTCCTGTGTCAGACGTTTTCTAACAAGTTCAGAGCTTGATATACAATTCAAAAAGTGACATCTGTAACACTGTTAACAATTTTCAAGAGCTGTGAATCGGGCGTATTTCCTAGCAGCATTTGAAGAAAGTAGCATTCATCTTGATTTGAATCACCCATGTACAGTCTGAATGTCACATATTCTTTGATATGCATGATTATCTGTCTACTCACGCTTCTCATTAGCGTCATTTAAATGATTTTTTACTTCCATTCTACTTGTAATTAGGAAACAATAACGAATACAGTAGCACTTTTGCAAACGCGTCATATAACGTTGCACCTTTTCCATTTTATTGATGATCTGCTGAAAAAATGGGTTTACTAACATTTTTATGGCTCATCAAAGTTGGTGAATTATTGCGATCTATGAACTATAATACGAAAATTGGAAGATCGTTTTTTCCAACAATTAACAAACTGCATTAATAGATAATCGTAATTGTACGGGCAAACACGAAAATGAAATAAATGAACCGATAATGGATAAAACCCATTTCGATTATCCATAGGTTACTGTTATTTTTTTTTTAGATCACTGAGTTTATATCCGGCTCGAAGGACCAAAATATTTGTATTAAGAGTGATGTAGAACAACAATATGATTTTTTGGAGGGGTTTTTTTCTGGATACTTAATTTTTCATGAAAAAAGTTTTATAATTTCTTTCGATTAATATATATTTTGTAGAACAATACTTTAATTTAATGTTATATGTGACTGGCAGAAACCAGCCGATGGTGGCTGAAAGAAAAGTGATTAATAATTTATATTTTGGTAGCAATTGGTAACAATCAATTATCAAAAGATCACTCTTGCTTTTATTTAGATCACAAATAATAATCAATAGTTTTGTTCGTAACCGGCTCGTAGGACCAAAATATTTGTTGTAATATTGTATTGCTTGTATTAGTTTTAATATTGTGTATTAAAATGAATTTTATTGATGAATTGTATATTTCATTTTCATTATTAATGATATAAAATTTCTAGTATTAACATAAAATTAATAAATAAGGTGAAGCTACAAATGGTATTGAAAGAAAAACGAAGTGACACACTGTTTGATGATCTATCACAGGTAATATGAAACAACTTGATGATATTTCAAAGTTAAATATGTGCCTGAATTCTTGACTTTACACTATTTACATTTTAGATTTCTTAATCAATAAATTCGAACTAAAGAATTGACTTTTGGTCATCACTTTTACTATTAACAACTTTGCGCTATCTACTTATCACCCCAATCCGCCCATTCCAAAAAATACCTAGAAATATTTCACCTAAGCTATTTTAACTCTTGTAATAATATTATATACATATGTTTTTTACAGATTTAAAATTAATTTTCTTAATATAATTAAATTAATTATTTTTAGAAGTTTTTTTTATAGAAAAAAACAAAAATTTTTTAAAACGAGTGACTTAGGAATATGGATATACATAAAAAATAACACAAATAATTTATCATAATGATGTCACTTTTATTTTTGCCAAAAATTAACACACAAAAACCAAAAATAAATAATTTGTGTGTTATGTGTGTGTATGAATTATTATAAAAAAAAATGTTTTTTAATTATTAATATTTCATTATTTTTTCCTTTAACACAAACTAAAAAAAAAATAATTAATAATTTTAGTGATTTCAATCTTGTTAAAAAGAAAAATTATCGAGAATCCGGGAAGTAAATTCTTTAATAATTATTTTGTTTTTCTAGAAATTAATTAATAAATCGTAAATTTTTTTTAGTCTATTTCTAGAGATGAAAATTAGCGATTTTTTTTTCATAATTATTATAATGATAATTTTTAATTAGATTTTATATTATTTTTGTTGTTTTTTTTTTTTTAATTATTTAGATTAATTTTGGTTTTTTCTTAGATTTTAAATATTAATTGTATCATAATTAGAAATTTTTGTTTCGTGTTCGTTTTAAGAATATTAGATATAGATAAATGAGTTTGTGGTGTTTTAGGTACGATTTTATTGTTGAAACATAAATAGGTAAGGTGAGACTGAGTTGAAATTTTTGTAATAATGACCAGCCTAGACTTCACAAGACCACAAATGCTTGATGGGATTTACGATACACAAACTTCAATTTTTGTCCACTTTTTGTTTGCCTACTTCAAACTTGTAAACCGAGTTTTGTGCCCACAGCTTTTTGATATGTCCTGAAATCCAGAAAACTATCCGAGTATTGTATCAACTTAGCTGATCATTTGGTTAGAATATATATGCAAAATCGAATCAAGACGCCGATGGTTATAACGTGACTATTTCCGACTCCTTGATACTTTGGCGTTCGTTGGTATAATATTAAAAATTAACATGTGTTATTTTTTATTTCTTTACTAGTTTTGACACAAGGTGGATTGAAATTTTTTAAGAAATTTAGTGATAAGTAAGGACTAATGTTATATTGTGTTGGAACGGGTTAACCGATTTTAATAATTTTTTTTGTTTGGAAGATACTTGGTGACGCTTTTTAAAAATATTGTGTCAAAACTAGTGAAAAAATAAAAAAATTAAACACGCATAACACTGGCGCATCTGTAGTATATAGTGTTAAGCTGGGTGTCTATTTGTAACTTCCTGTGAATCTTTTCTCGTTGCTTTGATTGTTAGCAGAGTAAAGTTTTATTTTATACGGTCTAGCTCTATATAGCAATGTTCCATCCAGTCAAGCGTATCCATTTGAAACCATTCAGTTATTTACGAAGTATCGTAAAACGACGCTTCCAACAATTTCGTTCATAACCTACCAAGAATGGATTTGTACCAAGGTATGGTATGGTACCAAGAATGGATTTGTTTCCAACATTTTTTATGTTTATGTTTTCTTTTATTAAGTATTGTACCAGTAATTTGTTTTTTGGTCTGATTCCTTATTAGCACATGTGCCATTGTGAGTATTTGGCATGATTCGATGGGATGAGGAAAATTCAACATACCGTTACCTGCGAAATATTCCGATGCTACCACTACCGCGATGGTTGCCTCCGAATGAAATAGTATTCTCTGTGTGAGTTCGAATAATAACCCGCACATATCTAGCGTCATTCCTTGCAACGCGTATTTATTTCGTTCAGTTCAGGGTCCTTGCATCTGGTTGAGCACCTAATATTACTTGGCGAATGTCGTTACAACCACTTTCTACATCGGCTACATCATCGAAGTCAAGAAAATTCACAGTTGTAGCTACCTCCCCCTTGAAAAAAATTGATTTCTGGTTTAAGCTACCTTTTGCAACAGTAGTGATATCATATGTTACGCCCTACTTCTCCGGGGCTCTCTTCACGTTCCATGCACGGAAACAAAACCAAAATGGCAGCTGATGATATTCTCTGCTAACATTATGGTTGTCTTCGGTCTTTCATTGATTCCTAAAGGACGTTTGTGTTATCATTCCAACCTCCAAAAACGTGCATTCTAAGGACATGGTCATTATTTTTTTGTTTTATTTTTCTCTTGACGTAAGAGGTTTCTCGTAAAGAAGACGCAGACTAATAAAGAAGAAAAATTCGTAGTAGATTAAAAAAACTCATCTCTATCTCTCACAGCAAGGAAATCTCCACTTTTTAGAGTACTGCCGAGACCTGGGTAACCAAATACCCACTATCGTATTCTACTACAAAGAAGACCTCAAAATTTAATTTTGTGAACTAATACAAAAGTGCTCTTTACTATTCCTAGTTACATGGCACCCCAAATGCCCTCAATATATTTCACTTTAATAGTCAGGAGTTGTTACTGCTTATTTGAATGAAACTTTTACCTATCCTTCTTCCTCGTGTTATACTGCAGTATCTTGGCTTCTCTGGTTTGCTGAATGTTATGACTATGACAGTGGATAGGATATTCATTCCTCTTCATAGCCTTCATTCTAGAGTTCTCTGTAAAAAAAACCTCATGTGAAACCTTAAGTATCACCAACTCTTAAACTCAGTCTCATAGGGTTGTCCATTTCCATTACTGTCCCATAGCTCTTATTTGTGGGTATGTATCACTCTATTTTACCTCCTATTGACCCTGACTTTTGACATGTTATTTAATACTTAACTATTGGTCAATAAGATTTTTAAAAATATTATCATAATCTAAAACACCATCATTCATCTTATATATTATATTAGAATCATATAACCAAAACCCTATAATCAATTTTATGTTCAACTAATCAAATTATAATCAACAAAATATATTTTTTTAATTATTAATTAGAATAAATCGAAAATAAGTTTGATTCGAAGGTTAATTAAATTAATTCAATCAAAAATATTTTCAAAGAATTACAACATTTGATTCCTAACAAAAGTTAATTATTTACTAAATTTGTAGTTATAAACAGTTGATGTCGGACACGAAATTGTAACACGATTGTTGTAATTCTAAATTTTTTGTATACTTTATAGTTTAACATTAACATAAATATATAAAAAAAAGTAGTTCTAGATCATAGAGCAGAAAAAAAAATAATTAACTATTTTAATTTTTCTCTTTAAAAACATAACAAATAATCTTTTAAATCTAGATTTAGAATTAACAATATAATTAGAATAAAATTTTTAATTTTTCAGTTTTAAAAAAAGACAATTTCTCTATATAAAAATATATTATAATTTTTTTTTCAAATTATTTTGTTGTACTAGAAAATGTGTGCTTACTGTGTTTTTTTAACATAACGGAAATAATTTATAAAATTTTTTTAATCAAATTTTTAAATTTTAAAATTTTCTAGAAATTTAAATTTAAAAATTTTATACTTTTCTAAAATGTAATTTTTTTTTCAAATTTGAATTTAAGTTTAATAGAAACTTAAATACGAGAAGAAATTACATTTTAAATTTTTTTTTCAAATTTTAAAAACAAAAATAAAGTTTAGTTAAAAGATTTTCATGAACATTTTTTTTTTGATTTTTAGATTTTATGTGGTCGCTGGGAACATTACCTGATGGTAAGAATTTTTGATGAATAAATTTACAATTTTTAAATAATGGTTTTATTTTTTTCGGCTAAGTTCTTTATCCTATGCTGATATTTAAGAGCTGAACATTTTTCTATAGAAGAGTAAAAATTCCTTGAAACTGTCCTTTGAAACCATCTGCATAAAAGTTCAAAGCTTAAATATAATCAATATCTATTGTTATTTTCCTAAATGTCACTTACGTTTATTAAAATTTTTAAAAAACCGTTTTCTTTAAAAATTATGGTTTTACTAAAATTATGACAACCTTTTTAAAATTTTCAAAAGAGTGCTGCGCTTAAGTCCCCGTTTGGGCGCCATTTTCATAGAATTCCTTGGGAATGTGAGATTAAATTTAGTTGGGTGAAAAATTTCTCAACGTGGTTTGGTCCAACCATTTTAGAGGAGTCTATGAAACTAAATCGTAAGCTAACAACAATCTCACCAAACCGTTGAATACTTTCGTTTTTGATGAACATGAATTTTGGGAGGTCAATTAATCTTCCCCTAATAAAATTATATTTTTTATTATTTTAATAATATAAATAATGAAGTTTATACCAATTATGCTAATCTAATTTTCTATTATCTTTCAAAGGTTTCCCAGCAGCAGCATACGCTGCATATACAGCCGGTCGCGGTTATTCGGGATATCCTAGTTTTGGATTGCCATATCCAACAGGTAATCTAAATAATTTGGCCACAGTACATCATCATTTAAATAGTCACCACCATCACCATCCATTCCATCCTTTACTTCCTTCATGTCATTCATATGTTCATCACCCGTTTGAACATTTGGGTGTACTAACACATCATCACCATCATAACCATCCAATGCATTTGTGAACAGACAAAAATAAAAAAAAAAAATTTTTATTTTCAAATTAATCTAAAAAAAATATTTTTTGTTATGTTTATTTTATTAGTTTTATTTTAATTTGAATTGATTTAATTTGCATGAAATTAAAAAGTTCAAACCAACAATATTAATTTATTAATAAATAATGATAATAATATAATTACTATTCAAAATAGTATACCTGGTTGCCCTCAAAACGTGTAGAAGATAAGCTTTTTTTGTACGCACATATAATTTATTGACTTACATGTTTTTTGATGAACTTTAGCTTATTCTAACACAAACATAATTATTTAGTTTAAATAAAATTTATATTTGTAGACTTGTAATCGACTTTGATAAATGAATTAAATTAGTCAGCTATAGTGTAACTCCGAGTCTTAAAGAAAAATTAATATTTATTAGAAATGATTTCATGAAATAACATATCGATTAGATATAACGTTATGGTTATACTGTATCATTTATCCTCTTCCTCTTAATTAATTTATCTTTATACATTATGATGTAGTTCATGTTAATTCCAAAACAAAAGTTTTGGATAAAATCAATAAATTATATAAATATATATATACATGTAATCGAATTAAATCTGCTTCTCGTTCGAATATTTGCATAAATTATATAGAAATATTTTCAATGTAAAACTTTGTCAATTTTTATTTTGTGGAAATGATAAAAGCTCATTCCATTTTTATAAGGTTTTACTGTTAAACTTAATATAAAAGTTTAGAATTTTAGGTTATGGTAAATGAAATAAATTTCGATTTTTTTTTTAGATTTGTAGTTTAGATATTTATAGGGTGTATTAAAATTCTTTTATCTGAATTCATGTAAGGCCATATGACTGTTGTTAATATACAATTCTATCTAAAACTCGTATCCGGTATTTAGTATCTGGTATCTGGTATCTGGTATCTGGTATCTGGTATCTGGTATCTGAGATCTGGTATCTGGTATCTGGTATCTGGTATCTGATATCTGGTATCTGGTGTCTGGTATCTAGTATGTGATATCTAGTATCTGGTATCTGGTATCTGGTATCTAGTATCTGGTATCTGGTATTTGGTATCTGGTATCGGGGATCTGGGATCTGGTATCTGGTATCCAGTATCTGGTATCTGGTATCTGGTATCTGGTATCTGGTATCTGGTATCCGGTATCTGTTATTTGGTATCTGGAATCTGGTATCTGGTATCTAGTTGCTGGTATCTGGTATCTGGTATCTGGTATATGGTATCTGGTATCTGGTATCTGATATCTGGTATCTGGTATCTGGTGACTGGTATTTGGTATGTGGTATCTGGTATCTGGTGTCTGGTAACTGATATCTGGTATCTGGTAACTCGTATCTGATATCTGGTATCTGATATCTGGTATTTGGTATCTGGTATTTGGTATCTGGTATCTGGTATCTGGTATCTGGTATCTGGTATCTGGTATCTGGTATCTGGTATCTGGTATTTGATATCTGGTATCTGGTATATGGTATCTGGTATCAGGTATCTGATATCTGGTATCTGTATCTGGTATCTGGTATTTGGTATATGGTATCTGGTATCTGATTTCTGGTAGCTGGTATTTGGTATCTGGTATCTGATATCTGGTATCTGGTATCTGGTAACTCGTATCTGGTTTCTGGTATCTGGCATCTGGTATCTGAGATCTGGTATCTGATATCTGGTATCTGGTATCTGGTATCTGGTATCTGGTATCTGGTATCTGGTATCTGGTATCTGGTATCTGGTATCTGTTATCTGGTATCTGGTATCTGGTTTCTGGTATCTGGTATCTGGTATGTGGAATCTGGTATCTGGTATCTGGTAACTCGTATCTGGTATCTGGTACCTGGTATCTGGTATCTGGTATCTGGTATATGGTATATGGTATCTGGTATCTGGTATCTGGTATCTGGTATCTGGTATCTGGTATCTGGTATCTGGTATCTGGTATCTGGTATCTGATATCTGGTATCTGATATCTGGTATCTGGTATCTGGTATCTGGTATCTGGTTTTTTGTATCTGGTATCTGGTAACTCGTATCTGGTATCTGGTATCTGGTATCTGGTATCTGGTATCTGGTATCTGGTATCTGGTATCTGGTATCTGGTATCTGGGATCTGGGATCTGATATCTGGTATCTGATATCGGGTATCTGGTATCTGGTATCAGGTATCTGGTATCTGGTATATGATATATGGTATATGGTATCTGGTATCTGGTATCGGGTATCTGTTATCTGGTATCTGGTATCTGGTATCTGGTATCTGGTATCTGGTTTCTTGTATCTGGTATCTGGTATGTGGAATCTGGTGTCTGGTAACTCGTATCTGGTATCTGGTATATGGTACCTGGTATCTGGTATCTGGTATCTGTTATCTGATATCTTGTATCTGGTATCTGGTATCTGGTATCTGGTATCTGGTATCTGGTATCTGGTATCTGGTATCTGGTATCTGGTATCTGGTATTTGGTATATGGAATCTGGTGTCTGGTATCTGGTTTCTGGTAACTGACTGGAATCTGGTATCTGGTATCTGGTATCTGGTATCTGGTATCTGGTATCTGATATGTGGTATCTGGTATCTGGTATCTGTGGCCCATTTCTTGAACCATTACGAAAATTTTGGGTATCTAATATTTTCGTAACCATAATGGAGAAATTATAATTTAGTCTTGAAACCATTCCGAAAATAGAAAAGTGGGGAATAAAAAACAATGACATTCGTAATGAGGTGATTAAATATTTCAAACTATTTGATATATTAAAGAAATGTGGGTACAAATTTTAAATAAAAATTAATATAAAATAATCAAAATTAAATATTTTTAAAATTATATATTTAAATTTTAAAACAATTAAAATATTTTAATCATAATAGATTGGTCTTCAAGTTGTTTTATTTTTTTTTGTCAGGGATATAGGGTCGACTGCAATGCTAAAATTCGCTGCTCCAACGGGGTTATTTCTATGTTTAGACGTTGGCCTCCACCTGTTCCACCCTGGTAATTTCTTATACTGGAGCTTTTGATTTTAGCAGCAGTTTTTATATCATACCAAGCCTAAAATAATGTAGTTATTAGTTTCGTTTGGTAAACAATAAAGTTTTTTGATATAATGTTGGTAAACATTTGTGATAAAGTTAAAAAGTTTATGTTTACCTTTCTCCAGCCATTCTAGTCTTTAAACGCGCCTGGTACAGAGTTTAATTGGTCTCCGATTTTTTCCATAGGTTTTTCGCGTCTTTAAAACTAAATTGACTATCAAACTTGCCACTTTTCGATGGGTTTCTGAAAAAAAAGGGTGATCCCACTTTAAAGGCCTACTGAATAGGGCGAATGAAGTTCATCCTATTCGAGCAATTGCTCCGTCAAGCGAGGAGATTTTTGTTCCTTACCCAACAATGGATGAAGTGGAAGCTGCCATCAAAAAACTGAAAAATGGTAGATCACCAGGTATCGATGAAATCCCTGCAGAACTATTTCAAAATGGAAGAGCAGCTCTGGTTTCACGTATATGTGATCTGATTCTTGCAATCTGGGACCAAGAAGAACTATCTGCTGTCACTGTTCCGCTACATAAAAAAAATTACCGCCTGAAGTGGGCGAATTATTGTGGCATTACACAGTAGAACACTGCATATAAAATACTAGCTAACGTCGTACTTGCTCGGCTCATCCCCTCCGTCGAATATATCACCGGCGACTATCAGTGTGGTTTTTTGCCCCTACCGTTCAACCACAGATCTATGTTTTACCTTAAGGTTGATTCTGGAAAAATGTTGGGAGTACAACATCAGCATTCACCAGCTCTACGTTGATTTCAAGCAAGCATATGATAGTTAAAAAAACTTTATAATATATAATTTTATTCCAGAATAATTTTTATTTATTTTACAAGTACTTTCGCTTATAACGTCTTCAGGTGATTAGGAAATAAGGTGCGTTTATACTTGTGAATGAAGCAAAAATTATTGTGGAATAAAATTAAATATTATAAAGTTTTTCTAATTATTATAATTCAATTCCACCAAGAAATTACAGTAGAAAGTGTAAATTTTAACAAGCATATGATAGCATCGTCCGCGACAACCTCTGGTCCACATTCATATTGATATTGCGCTTTTTCAACATAGACCAAGCGGTATCAAGGAAAGTCTCTCTCACCTTGAAAGGAATGCTAATCGACTTGGATTATGCATCAACACCGGAAAACTAAACTTTTAACAACATCGAGGAACATACCTCTTGGCAATCTGAATACAGACGACAATAAAGTAGAACGTGGAGAAAACTTCAAATACCTCGGGTCTGTAAAACATCGTCAAAAGACATGCAGGCAGATATTAAAGCCCAGGTCTCTGCTGCATACAGAGTTTTCTACGCATACTCAAAACTTTTGCGATCAAAACATCTTTCGCAGTCGTGCAAACTCACACTTTACAAAGCATTACTCCAACCTGTGCTTACCTATGGAAGTGAAAGCTGGACACTGACTTCCTCCGATTGTAGAATTCTATGAACATTCGAGAGGAAGGTTATACGAACCATTTATGGTCCATATAAAGTTGCTGAAAATTAGTATAGAATCTGAATGAATCATGAAACCAGACAGTTTCTTGGAGTCTGCGATGTAATCGGATTCATTAAATCTAACCGGATTAGATGGTTTGGTCATGTAGAAATGGTTCCATTAGATAGAATGATAAAAAAGCATCCCAACAACAACCAGATGGTGTTCGTCGAAGAGGAAGACCTAGACAACGCTAACGTGATAACATCATCCAAGACCTTCGTGATATAGGATGTTGAAACTGGGGTCAACTGGTCATATAACGAGATGATTGGAAGCTGATTGCACAGACGGCGAAATCCTTACATAGGATGTAAACGCCAGAGAGAGAGAGAGTTATATGACTTCCTCCCGTCTTATATTATTAATTATAATTATTTTTAGCACATCGTAGTAAATCAACCAAGTTATTTACCTCTGTTGAGCTAACCTTGAGCTCTTAAAAGTAAATTATTCAGTCACACCAATTTTTGATAGCATTGGAATGACATCTGCAGCATTGGGGTGGTAATATCCTAGTCAGGAACAATTGATATTAATATGAAAAAGTGGTCTGATTGTCAGATTTTACTTTTAATTCATAAATTTCTTCTTGCATCAATGAATAAAGTAAAAAAAATGCATCAAAAAATCACCCAAAACAATTGTGACCAAAATTTATATAAAGCCGCAGTGATATTTAAGTGTTATGTAGTGATAATGTAGATTATTTCAAAGTCTCTTTCGCTTATTATAATTTCAACACACAACATGTAAATATTGCCATATTCTTATCAGGTTTGCTAGGGCGAGAGTAGAAAATATAATAAGTTCTTTTATGTGGTAGGGAGGAGTGTCGTACATAAATTTCTTCATTTTGTGTTGAATGCGACTCACTACATTTGAAAATGATCCTCTTGCATTGCTATTTTTGGAGACTGTCTTTGTTAAGGAAGTTTTCTAAAACTGTTCATATTAATATATTAAATCCACATTGTTTATGTCTATAAAATATTTTCACTACCATACTTCCTTTTTTTGCATCGAGTTCCGTATAGATTTGTTTTTTACTCTACAGTTTAAACTGTTTGTATTAGATTATGATTAGTTTTCTTAAAATTCAGTTATTCCGCTATTTTTTTCGTGTTTAGTCGTCATGTTTTAAAATGAGATACTTTTTTTTACTGGTAACTGTTTAACAAACTATTCGATGCTTTGACCATCGTAGCAATATGGTTTAGAGTGCAAAAGGTTATTTCGAATCTGGCTAATTTTGGAGCGGTTGCTGGCTTTTTTGAACCCCCAATTATAATGATTAGATTTATTTTTTACTTGGTGGGATAATGGTAAAAAATAAAAAGGGAGTTGGTTTCTTAATTGGTGTACTACACTAACCCTCAAAATTATATTCTTTCAACAAATCTGAATTTGTTATTGATCAAAGTTCTTCTCGAATTGGTTTTTAGTGGGGTTCAGTCCTTAAAATTTATTGTTATTTATTTATTGATTAATTTAGTGACCATCCAAAAAGTCAGTTAAAATAGAATCTCAACCTCAAAATTTACCTACAATACAACTTTTGTCGCACCCTATTTCATCACTCAATCAATACGCCTCTATTACATGTATAAAAGCAAATATTTCGTATTTTTAAGTTCTTTTGAGTGATAATTGTCTATAAGATGTAATCAACTTCTGATTAAATGGAAATTAAGATGAAAAAAATTCCAACACAAAAAGGAAAACAACATAAATGTAAATAAGAAAAATTTCGATAGTAAAGTTAAATAAACTTTTTTTAATTTATTTATTTTTTTTTTTTGAATCAATATAAAATTATATTTTCTAATTATTTTTATGAAGAAACTTTCTTACGACTTATCTTAATTAGTTAAATAATATCGGAAGAAAAACAAGTAAATAGTAAGATTTTTCTATTAGTGTATTTTTGTTGTTGTTCGGGAAGTAAAGTAATCGAAGTTTAGATTAAATCATTAACAATTTTATTTGCTTTAGTTATATAGACTTTGGTAATTAGGTTCTTAGAAATATATATGAATTCAGGTGTTAAAAGTTGATACTTTTCTAGAATCGATTAAGGATATAACTGGTTTATGGAAATGAAGTTCTTTTTAAGTAAACAAATTTGTTTCAGTTCTATACCAAAGAAATTATAAAATAATAATAAGTAGATTCATACTACATACTACTGTAATCTTTAGATATATGAACTATTGTAGTAGAATAGATTTTCTGTTTTAATATTGATACACAAATGTTCGTCCAATTCATAAAAGTTTTAATTTTGTTTTCATAATTAAATTAATAAAAAATAATTGAACAAATAGTTTTTAATACACAACACCCATTCGAAAAACAGATTTAATCGTAATCACTATGTGGTCAACATTTTATAATTTTTTTAAATGGAACAAGCTGTGTTATGATATATCTACCAATTAATTGTTTTAAATTTGTTTAATAAAATAAAATTGAACGTTTAGGTTCTTGACATAGATAACTTTTAAGAACTAAGTCTCACAAATATATGCGTTCTGAGGTGTTGATGTACGCATTTTTCAAAGTTTTGAGTAAAGTATTCCATTTGTACAGTGTTGGGGTTGACAGTTTGGCTGTTTACACAAACCGATAAACGAGTTAAATGGAGAATATAATATGAATGATGCATAATGAATCTAATTAAACCCAAGCACTGGCAATTGGATGATGGTAATTATAAAAACCACGAGTTTTAGAAATAATGTGGCAGTGTTGTAGAGAATCAAGATTTGATTTTAAATTTAAGTGATAATTCAAATAGTACGCCTTTGAGCAAAGTCCAAGAGAGCCGGGATTTTAATCTAACGATTACTGAGCTTTCATAACAATTTGGCCTTTGATTGGAAAGGGTAGCATTTTTGTATCAGGTATATGTGTTTACGACTATCAGGGATACCAAAATCCTAACTTTTTTTAGATTTTGGGATGACTTGACCCTTAAACTTTTGTGACTAATTCTAATGTTAACCTTGTGTGTCACAAGAACACATATAGATCAAGTACGACATAAAGAAGGTAAAAACTGCGTTATAAGGTTTCTGATAAATTTTTTGTAGGTCAAGCTTTTTTATTTATATGTAGTTGAGCCAACGAAGTCCTTTTGCATTTGGCCAGGTACAATTAAACGATATCATTTAAGTGAAATATCATTTCGAGTGAGATCTCACTAAAATGAGATGTATGTTTATACAAGAGCAAAAGTGAGGTGAAATATAAAAATAAAAGTAATAAATCATTTGTAAAATTTCGCATAACTTGCTCAAGTGAAAAACCTATTTAGACGTACACACTTTTGTGATAAAGAAATTTAAAAGGGAAAATAGGTTTTCATCATTTCCCTAGCATGAGAATCCAGAAATGGCAAACTGTTGAAGAATTCACACTTAGTTAAAGAATTTTCTTTTGTTCCGTTACCCAATTTTTTGTAGGCTTTCGTTTTTTATAACGAGTCGCATTGGTGAGAGTAAACCGTGGTTTAAGGGTGCCGTACTTTTAAAAAGTAAAAACGGTACCCTATTGGTAAGATTTCGGTGTCCATCTGAATTTCTACATAATCGATTTTCTCACAAATTATAAGTGCTATGATAAATATAAATATTAGGATTATGATTTTTTGACTTTTTTTTATCAAACCTACTTTTCTGTATTAAAATTCGATGAATTTTTATGTGCATGCTATAAATGTTTTAATAAAAAAACAAAAAAAAAAAATCTCACCCCGACATGAAAAATTCAAATTTTCTTATAATTATCGAAAAACACACGGAATTTTAGTAATTGACAATACAAATACCATATATACAAATATGTTTAATGAAATTACACTAACACTAAAATAACGATTGCTAATTTACTGACTTCTAAAATGCTATGTATTTTGAAATTAATGTGGTTTTCGTTTGGTAAGTCGAATAAAAAACAAGTCGATTTTTTTTCCAAGTTTTTTTTTCAGAAAAAATATGAAAGTTTGTTTTTAGATATGAAATTTTGTCAAGATTTACCCTTCAGTACCCTTTACTAATACTAATTAACGCGACATTTTTTATTTTAAAACTGAGATAAGGTCATTTTTTCACTCACATAATCAAAAACAAAAAAATTGCTAATTTCAATTTCAGTTGGTCCGGTGACCAAATCTAGATTTTTTCGATTAAATCTGACATACCAAACGAAAACCACATAAGGTTCAATTCGAGAATTTTGTCGGATTTGGACAAGCAAAGCTTCGAGAATGTGCAAGATTTTATCGAATTGATGATCTAGATGTTCCAACCTCAGTTAATTCAATGTTTACAGAGCCACATTGAGAGAAACAACAATGTTAAAGGTCAAATATAAAATTGGCCTAAATTGAAGGAGTGGTCTCTAAGTTTTGACAAACATATAGGCAACAACTCTAGTTTTGAACAAACAAAAATTTAAAAAAATATGTATAGCAAAAATATAGAAAACACTGAATATCGAGTAGAGAAAAATAATAGAAAATAGTTCAAATTGCATGCGATACGTTTAAAAGTAGAGAACACAACCGAAGGAATAGTTAATACATTCAATTTGATATATGAGAAGCAATAAGAATAATTGTAGCTACTATCATTAACACTGGAAAACGAACTGGAGTTGTAGTAAAGTAACAAAAATTATTTAAAGAAAACGGATTTGTTTACTCCTGTTTGTTAGTTGCGAGAACCATGTTTTGATCGAGTCTTTCGATTAGTAATGAATAAGAAGGACTTATAGGTACAACGAATTGAAAGAACGTTTTGTGTATGGTGAGTGAAAATATGTGATAAATCTGGATAGAGAGATTACAGTAAATTTGTTTTCAACCTACACGATTTTTCAGTTTCCAAACATTAGCTACGCTAGATAGAATTTAAGGGCTAACTTGGTGATTCTGACATTTATTCTGATCCTAAATCTCGATATTGTTTAGCAAAGATGGAGTTTGTTCGTTCATACCGTCAATATGAATAGTCTGATTTTTAGTATTTCAATCAAATATATAAAAAGAATGAGTTCAACAAAATATATTAAATATGTATTGCAAACATGTAGAAAAGGTTTGCAAGTTCAAAAATAACAGGATAAGAGAGCCTACAGTAATTAATATACAAAGGAACAATTAGTGTGTGGAACACGTCCCCCCCTATACGTTTCTTCGTTGATTGTCAGAAAAATTTGAAAAAATTCATAGAGATAGGAAATTTGATAAACCCTTAACGAAAAATATAGCGAAACTTCAAGTGATTTTGTTTCTATGTGTTTAGGGGATGGGAGTGGGAAAGGGTGACAAATAGGTTTTTTGAACCGCATGAGTGGGATGTCATTTGAAAGAGCACCAAAATTAAGAAGCATTACAATTTTTTTAGAATTGTGCGATGCACCGTTTTTGAGTTATTGTCAAAAAAGTGCAACAAAAAGTTGGTCACCCTGATATACGTTTCGTCGTTGATTGACGGAAAAATTTGAAAAAATGCATAGAGTTAGGAAATTTGATAAACCCTTAATGAAAAATATAGCGAAGCCTCAAATGGTTTTATTTCAATGTGTTTAGGGGATGGGAGTGGGGAAGGGTGAAAAAAAGGCTTTTTGCCTCGCATGAGGGGTATCATTTAAAAGAACACGAACCAAAATTAAGAAACATTACAATTTTTTTTTTAAATTTTACGATGCACAGTTTTTGAATTATTATCAAAAAAGTCCTATTTTTAGTGAGTGTTAACACCACCCAACCCCTAAATTTCGTCGTTGATTAACAGAATTGAGTCGTCCCTTAGCTACCATAAACAGCTATGGATACCTAAAGTAATATTTTTTATATTATTTCGATCAATTTAGATGAGATTGACATTTACTATTGATATTTACGATGAACCATTTATTTTTTATGTGTCTATGGTCTGGCAATATTAACCCTTTACAACACAACTTTATGTTAATTATTTTGATATTGTTTTCTTTACATTCACGGAACCCTTGACGAGCGAATTTTATTCGCACTTGTCTGACTTTTTTATGTATGTATCGCTCACCGATTTCTCAAAAACGGCTTGTTCTTTTTGAGTGATTTAAATTATATTATGTTAAGGTAAGTTCCAAGATGGTCCCATATATTTTTCTATGGCGTGAAAAATGCCGTTTTTCACAAAATCGCTAAAAACTGTGTTCTTTATATATTTTGGATTTTTGAGATCAATTAAACTCAAGTAAGTAAAGAAGTAATTGGAATATTTTCAATTCAAAGGTATGGTTTGAAGTTTCTCAGAAAAAAACTACAATCCACATTTTACGTGTTTCGGATCGTGTTCTTTATAATTATTCACCGATTTCTCAAAAACGGCTCACTCGATTTGGATGATTTAAATTGTATTCTATTAAGGTACATTCTGGGTGGTCCTATGTTTTTCTCTTTGACGTGAAAATCGCCATTTTTACAGAAAATTGGAAAAAATGTATTTGCGATGATTATTTCGAACTAGTTTATTTTATTTGGATGGTTTGAGCTGCATTATATTGCTTTAGATGCCGAGGTGGTCCTATATATTTTTCCATGATAGAAAATATTCCGATTTCTTAAAAAAGATGGAAAACTGTGATTACTCGATTTTCATCGATTATAACTTGCCGGGATTTTAAGTTATTACTGCAAAAACGACATTTGCTTTTATACATACTAAAAATGAAAAAGAAAAAATTTAAAAAAAAAATAGAACTGACTTCAGAAAAATAAACACAAAAAAGTGAAAAATAACTCGCTCTTGTGGCTATCTTTTGATTTAAATACAGCTATCCTTTGATTTATTTATGTTAGTATACTTACATATAGTATATTCAGTACATATAACTAAAGCCAAAATTAAGCCCTTAAACAAAAATATTATATTCCCGGGTGGGAGCTACCAACATTAAACAACGAACCAATCTCGGGCCCGTTTAGGCGAGCCAACCTTGGTTAGTTAACTTTGGTTACAGCCTGGGCCAGTTATAAATGCCTAAACTGAACCAAGATATAGTTTATTATATTACGCGTTATATCGTATAATGCATTGTAACGCTTCTAATGCGTCAAATGCATTGTAACGAGTCTAATGCACTGTAAACATTTGCAAGCCATACTCAAGTTACTCTTTTCACAACCTCTCCCCACACATTTAAAGGAAGTCTGAAAAAAATTGTTTTAGTATACTTGACCCAAGTCGTATTTGCCAGACTTGGCCCCAGCCTGGTTTGCCAAACTTGGCCCCAGCCTGGTTTGCCAAACTTGGCCCAGGACATCAGTCCACACTTGATCCAAGCTTGGGCCATTGGAAAATGTTAAGCCTGGCCCAAACCCAAAAGCTGGGGCATGGGCTTGGCTCAGATTTTGTCTCTTTGTTTTTTTTTACTCGGATTATAGGAGTTTTATGTTATTGTAATTATTACAATTGTTATAGTTGTTATAATGGTTATTATAATAAAAGCTATTTATAGTACAAAACTGTTCGAAGTCGGTGCCGCAATAACAACTTCTACAATATAATAATTTTGTTTAAAGGTTTAATATTTTTGGCGGTAGTAAGAGAGTACTAAATTAAATAAATCATAGATAGTTCTGTATTATAGTCTCTAAAAGCCACAATTTACTTATTTTTCACTTTTTTGTGTTTTTTTCTGAAGTCGGGAACCGACTTTCTTTTAAAAAATTTTCTATGTTTTATGGATATAGATAGTAAAACGAAAGCTTATTAAGGAATCGATTTTGGTTTAAAAAATCGAAATATTTAAAAAAAAATGAATTGTCGACTGCTTAGTTTTTACATTATTACCAAAAACGTGTGTTTTTTCCAGTACTCCCCCCCCCCCCCCCCTAACTACGAACGTTACAAAAGATAAAAAATTTAAAAATTCATGGTTATAGGAAATGTAAAGATTTTACACAAACTGTAGCGGTATATTTTAAAACTTTATTTTAAAAGGGTTGAGAAAAGGTATTTGAAAAAAAAAGTTTTTTACTTTGTCAATTTGGATTTCGAAAGGTTATTTTTTTTGCAGGTCAACCCAATATTTGGGTTTCAATATGAAAGGTTATTTTTTTTGCAGGTCAAAACAATTTTGTTTGTAATTTTCAAAAGCGCAGTTGTTGGCCTATTTTCGAAAATGTGAAATTGTTTTTCCCTTCCTCTATCTACGAACATTACCTACAAAGGAAAAAATTAAAAAAATTCAAGGTTTTAAGAATTGCGTGTAAAAAACGAAAATATTTTTCGAATTGCTATAATTTCAGCTGTTTTTTTGAGGAGGTTGGGAGTAGAAATTCACAAAATTACAAATGTAAATTACAAAATTACAATTTGTAAAATACTCTTAACTATTTTGCTATTTTCGCTAAGCAACTGCATTATGTATACAACTTCATCGGCTCACCATTCCAGGTGAAGATTGTAAGAAATTTAATCTTTTATTAGATTATGTTAAAAATAAATATTTAATAAATGGGAATTTTTGTATTCAATTTCTAAACATTACTTTGTGTGAACTCATTCGATAGGAATATTTCTATTAAAGTCAACATCCTAAGTCACTAGCATATAGTAATTATTGATTGTTTCCAATGATTGTTTCCAAAAACTACATTTTTTGTCAAAATTGTCGTACAGATAATCTAGTATTTCGCAGTAAAAAATATTTGAAAAAGTAAACCTTTCTATTCGGCAAGAGGGCCTTGCTAAATTATATGCGTTAAAACGAAATGATTTTTAGCCAATGGATCTTTCTTACCAATATTTACGTTTTATCTGAACAGTCCTGAACAGGGTTATCAACCATTACACAACATAAGCCCGAATAAATATTATGCAAACCCGAAGATTTCATTAAATTTCCCTAAATTCGAAAACAACCTCAAAGCAATTGAACATATGAAAGCCTTAAAATTCCTAACGCCGAGGTGTTAAAACAATGGTCTGTGAGCAGAGTTTGGTATAGTAAGTCTGGAAAGTGGTAGAATAGCACCGGTTTTAAAACTCACTTCTGCATTACCACAAAAATTAAAAAAAACTCGGGGTTTTTTTTTCTTTCTTTCCCTTCGAAATAACATTTTTCAAAAATTTTAAATTTTACTTCGAAAATCGTCTCTCAAGAGCCTTTGGAGTCGCTGATTTTAAAGCTGACATCCAAAATCAAGTAAAGGTGATTCCAGCCTCTAAAAACTACCACAAAAATTAGCAGAGATACAAAAAATTAATGATTTGTAGATCAATTTATAGATATAATTAAAAAATTGCTGATGAAGGATTGGTTGGTCCCTTTTTTATAGTAATTTTCGTCGTGTTTAATTGTCATTTCAGCCGAGCAAACCAGTTCAATCACTGTTATGTCAGTAGTTCCAGGTGGCACGCAACTATTGCAGTTGATTTTGTAACAAAATTTACAAGCTTGTGTAACCTATTCTTTATAGCCTATTCTTTCTACATCCACATATTATTACACATATAATACTATTGCATGTATATCAGTTGGATTTAATGTTGTGGTTCTATCGTGATCTGAATTTGCTAATAAAGTAATAATCATATCCAACAGTGCACTTGATGATAGTAAAGATTTTTTCAACGGAAACCGTTAGCAGGAGGAGGAAATGTATATATTTTATCCGATTTTTTTTTATTTGATGTTCTGTGTATTTTCTATCTGGCGCGGCGCCATTTTTCCTTAGCAGTCAACTTCTCATTTTATTTTTTGTTTTTATGGTTGTTTAATTCTAGCAAGCATTAGACTAAAATAACTAATAATTGATCAACATCCTCAAAGTTCTGTTTGAACGAATCCGCAATATTATGTAAATTTATTGACTCTAGAGTATCTCTATTCAAAATATCAGAAAACTTTTTTTTTCAGCGATTATTTGACATTCACGTTTTATTCACCAATATTCAACAAATAAAATCTTTCCAACAACACAATGGCACAAACACTAATATTTATGTCTGTTACTACGTATTCTTTTAATAATAATAATAATCAAATCATAAAACACTTCGAAATTTAAATAACTTTGTTCTCTATGAATGAAGGAATAAAGGATTAGATACACATGAGACCACGAGATTAATTAAAGCAGTATAATGTGGGAAAGCTTAGAAGTACTATTAAGTATGTATATAGATTTTCATTCAAAAGCAAGAACTAAGTGGAAGAGGGAATTTCAACTGAAGAGGGAATTTCAAAACATCAATTTAGTTTTTTCCACGGCAACAATCTCATACTTGAAAATGAAATTCTTCATCATACAAATTCACTCAACTATCAAAAACGGAAAAAAAGAAAAGTTTATCCGCATTTTATAGCACGTCGCATTGGGGTTTAAATTTTTTTAATTGCACCTTGGATTCGTGATCCGCACGAAACCTCCCGAGAAACGATTTCCCTCAAATTCGGTTGTTGTTTGTTCATATTTGGTTGTAGACAACCGAGAAAAGACAACCGAATTTGAGTTTATTGTGACAGAAAACATTCGATTGACACTAAAGCGGTTGTAGTGACCGAATTTTCTCTTTCAGTGGTGGTTTTGAGGAGTTCGAACCAACTTCAATTGCTTTTGGACCTCAGATTATCAATCACCGATTTCCTAGGTGAAATATTTGAGGTACTTTTGTATGAGGGAGCTTATCCTGTTTTTCTCATGTTTCGAGTTAATGTAGGGGACGGGTTAGAGCTGATGGATATTCCTGAAGGTCTAAAGAATTTTAAAATGAAAATGTTTAAATCGGAACTGTTTCACCTCTTTTCCCACTTCTGACACCAAATGTTACGACTCTGCGTCCGTTCTTTTGGATTATTGAGGAAAGCTTTAAAAATAATGAGACAGTAGTTTGCTTGTGAATGATCTCTGATATTTATTACACGACTTAACAATAATAGCCTAATTTTACAGTCAGCTGCAATCACCAGTTTCTACACTGGAACACCCGCCAAATACTTTTCGCTTGACCCCAGTCACTATCCGCTGTTCTGCAGTTCCTGTAGCTGTGTTTGTCACTCTCTGCTCCTCCAGTAGATCTCCCAGTAGTTACCGTGACTTTTTATTAAACAACTAAATCTGTATTAGTTATTGCTACTTAGGACTTAACACTTTTATTTCTTCACTTTTGATAACTGTAATCACTTATAGTATCGCAATTGGAATTAAACTGCTTACTCAAATAACCGTTTGATTGTCATACTGATTTAAAAAAAAAAAATGTCAAAAATTTAAAATAATTTATGTTGATGATTAAATAGCAATAAAATTATTTTATATACAATCTTTCCCTTGCAAGCTAGTAGACTTCTGCATTCGACAAATAAATCAGTTTATTTTATTTGAATTATTTCGTTCCACTTAAGCTTTTTCAACCTGAACAAAAACTAGCCGTTGTCTTAGTACGGTTACTGCAGTATGGTGCTACTCTTTGCAGGTGTATCACTTTCATCTTAACTCGTGGACTTTTCTGTGTGCGGTAGATGACGTCATTATTCCGTTCTTTAATGGTATATGACCCCTCTCAATCCTGTTGTAGTTTGGGTGATCTTCCCTTAGTTCTTTTTGGGTTGTACAACCATACCAGGTCTCCTGCCTGAAACCCTCTTGAAGTCAAGTTAATGTCATCCCGTGTTTTTATCTTATCATTGGCAATCCTAATATGCTTTCGAGCTTGGCTATGAATTCTATTCGTTTTTTCTCTTAGATGTTCTACATAATCGTTTTTAGTGTATGCCATGTTTCCAGGAATCCCAAACTCTATGTCACTAGGAAGATATATTTCTCTTCCAAACATTACGTTGGCTGGTGCTTCGTGTATCGTATCATGCACTGGGTCCTAATCCCAGTTTCTTTGATTTACTTCCACAACTTTTGATAAATGTTTCTCCATGGTTCGGTTGAACTGTTCTACCATGCCATCGGACTGCGGATGTAAGGATGTGGTTCGTTTTTTTTAATGTTGAGTGTTTTACACATTTTTAGCATTAGTTGCGATGCAAAATTCTTCCACTGGTCGGTATGTAACTCAATCGGTGTCTCGTATCAGCAAACCCATTCATCAACCAAAGTTTCGGCAACTGTTACGAATTCTTGGTTAGGTATTGCATAAGCTTCTGGCCATTTTCAAAGAAACAAAACTTTCAAACTTTCTGCAGAAAGTCTCTATTACACTCGACGGCAACACTAACTGCTCTGTTACCTTCTTCCCGTCAGCAGACTCCCATTTCCTTTTTAGAACTCCATTGTTAATAAAAAGCTAGTCCTTTGAGCCCAGTATCACTTGACTTCGGTACTCATAAGTGCAAGTCCTTCCACTCTGGTCTCGTATTAATACTTGCTGCTGATCTGTTCGAACATGATCTGTTCGAAAGAAAAACGGTTGCGCGTATAAATACTTGTGGAATTGCTTCAAAGCCTTGATGATAGATAGCAACTCCTTTTTTTAACGCAGTAGTTTTCTATGCCTATGGAAAAATTCGACTTATTTACTGGATCAAGTGTTTCATGAAAATCGATATATTTAATTTGTTTTTTATTTTTTATTTAAATATTTTAATAAAACCGCCAGACAGACGGAAATTTTTGTTTGCTTATGTCTACTAGTTATGACCCAAAACGTCGAGATTTGATTGTACAATTGTTGAAACTTGTCGAAAATTATTTATACACATCTCCGGCACAAATAAAAAGAGGATGAAGTTCGTAATTCTAGTACTGAAAGCATATACAGCGAATTTGTGGTGTCTTTAACTGTAATTTACAATTACTACACCTCATAATTGAGGAGATGTGATAACTGAAAATTGAGTGATGATGACTTTTTTCCATGCACATTCGCTTGACGATTTGTCTTGTTTCGTTATAGAAAGTTTTCTGGGATTCAGCATAAATTATTCAGTGGCATATTTTCGGATGAGTGGAAACTCGCAAATGTAGCTCTCTTTTTTAAATCCGCTATTAAATGTGACGTTTTAAATTACATGCGAATAACTATCTTGTCTACCATCCCTAAAATTTTTGAAACAATAATATAAAATAATAGATTTGGGTTTATTCTCGATGATATCCCTAAGACAGCATGGTTTTGTAAGGGCCTCTTGATTGCATTGATCATTATGCTGAAAACTTTCAAATTTTGACGTATATTCTTTGAAATGGTCAATATTTTAAGATAAAAAGTTGCAAATCTAATATTGTTGCGGTTACTACGGGTGTACCTAACTAATTCCTGTATTGTTTTGCCTATTTATCAAATATGTTTTTCTTGCTTTTTTTTTTATTAAATCCGATTTAAATTTTAAAAAGTTTTAAGAAGACCTAAATAAATTTTGGCATGGTGACGGCTAAATAAATTACTTTAAATATTAATAAATGTGATATTATGAGTTTTTGCAGAGCTAAGTCATTTGTAGATAAATCGTATGATCTATGCGGAACAGAAATTAATCGAGTTGTGTGTTACTTCTCTGATCTGTTTTTCAACCGACACATTAATTCAATAATCGCCAAAATCAGTTCTATGTTTGGTATGTTAAAAAAAATAATAATGTTATCTACCATCCAACAATGAAAATATATTTGTTAGTGAGTCCGTTCGATACAGGAAAACAATACAGCAAGCAATATTCCTTTCTCGAATATTCTTCGACTAGCTTCAAAACCTCGATTGTTTGTGGAAAATTCTAGTATAAATACAGCGTCCAAAATAATACACATAAAATGTTTCTATAGTTAAAACTTTATTCACAATTAAAAAATAACATTACTTCTGTTTACACGGTTTTGTGTTAATTAATTAATTCTGTCTGAAAAAGCTATTTAAATATTATTCTGTTTCATCTAGAAACATCAATCGTATTCTAATATTATTTTATCCGGAATGTTCTTTAAAACAAAATAAAGAATAATAAAAATAAGAATGGATTTGTTTTCTTAATTTTATACAAGGCATTTCATTTAAATTGAACTGAATGGCATTTTATATTATAATATTGACTATTAGATTAACATTATTATTATTTCTGTGCTTCTTATACTTTTCCTTGTAAATAATGTTAGTGAATTGTCTAGCGTCTATGAATTTGAAGCATTTGATAAGCTATAGAGCCTTTAACTGACAAAAACCCGCAAGAAAGAAAACTTTTTTAACTATAGACTTATTAACAAACTTGTAATTCGTCGGTAAGTTAGGATTTATAGGCTCTTTTAGTGGTTGACGACTAAAATCTTCTAAACCACGCAAAGAGCACCATTCAGTTTTAGTTGATAATGTGTGTGACAACTATTTCAATGGTTTTTTTTAGAGTCAAACTTCATTTTTGCTAAAAGGCTTGCAGCACTACCAAAGAAGTTTCATTGAATTTGTCAGAATAAAAGAATAAATTAGTTTAGTTGCAAGCATAAAAATCCAGTCGATAAAAGATTCACCAAAATTTTTATTACTTACTTGACACTTAAGATGTGGTTACCAATTGAAGCATGTGTGTAATGTAAAGTATCGATCAAAAGACCCGCTACAAAAATGGTCTCGAGTGTATTATTTAGCGTCTTTGTCCTAAATAAAATAACCGGGTGTTACTAAGGACGACAAAAAGTTTCTTTTTAGCTGAAAACGTTATGGTGTGTTCGAGATGTTTTAATAATAAACAATAAAACGATGTTGCTACGGTTAAGTTTTTAAATATGTATATTTAAAGTATTTATTACTTTATATGTGGTTAACCTTGTTAATTAGCGGCTTGAGCTATACCAGCTAATCCAGGATTACAAATAGTGCCAAACTTGATCAGCTGCCCTTAACACTTTAATAAGTACGAAGAAATAATTATTGCACCACAGTTTTATGTTTTCTATGTTTTAGGACAAAAATGTCGCCAGGTCATCTTTATATAGCACTAAGCTTTGTAGCTTATTACAAAACTCAGGTCATATAACTCTATGTGGCATGCTTCAATTCATTCAGCCAGACAACTTTGTGGTTGCTGTTTTTTGTTATGTTATTATGCAGGTTCCTCATCGATTTTACCCAAAATAGTCTACCATTAATTGAGCTCTTCAATCTTGTGTTATTTTAACTCCATCTAGAAAAAGATTTTAAAGATGTTGAATTAATTGATTTCAGTATGATCGTTTCAATGCAATGTTTTTTGTCAGTGAACAAACTTTCTTGTTGTTGAGTTTCCATTTAGCGTTGATTGATAACTCTGAACAGAAAATTTATCCATTACATCTGACCAATTGTTGTGGAGTAAGATATTATGTTTACTAGAGAACGTTTGACACCAGTACCAGTATACCAGGAGATGAATGCCGATTTAATTACTTACGATTTACGATTTCAAACCACCTTCTAAACTGTATTATTGTGAACAATCAAATATCGAATGAATGTTAACATGAGGGAACAGACTTCCAAATCTTGGACTAACAGACTGTTGAGCTGGTTATTAGTCTGGTTTTATCTGATTGACTGTAAATCAATTAATTTGTTAATCAAGCTTCAGTTCCTAGACCAAAAATTTTAAGACTCTATACACCCATTGATTTGATGTATTTGAATTTGTTTCCACTCGTTTATTGCACTGATCTAACTTTCTCCGGCTCAAAGGACCTATATTATGAATCAACAGAATATTTGTTGACTTCCTTGTGTAATAATTAAAAATAATTTGTAATTTTATTATTTTGTAATTTACTTTAATTTTCTTATTTAATTTTGTTCTAAAAAATGTTGTTTTCATATTTCATTTTCTTGACCAATCCAAAAAGTAACAAACTCAACCTTTATACCTGATAGCGTGGTTTAAAAACAAAATGTCAACAACTGAGCTGTTAACTATATGTTGGAACATATTACCTAAAGAAGGCGCTTTTTTCGTCTCAGAAATTTTTACAGCAATTGCGGAAGAAGAGATCCAATCTAAGTCAAAATACCAAGCCAAAAAAACGCCGCAATCCCACAAACTTCCCAACCTATTCGCACCACCAAAAACCTCGTTCAAAAATTCAACAAACCACTTAATTACATTAAGATCCGATCACACTCAATACTATTGTTAAACACAAAATAATTAAATTTTAAGTTATTTTAATTAAACAATTTCATTCACATACAGATACACTTCGAGATTCAATAACAAATTAACTTTAAATACAACAAAAAATTAAATATAAATTTATTTCACACAAAATAAAATAAATAATTTATCAAGTCCCATTTGGCCAATTGAAATTCAATAAAATAAAATTTGTTTAAAATTCCGAAAATGATCTAAAATTCCTTTCACAAAATAATACAAACAAAAAAAATTGAACAAAGAGAAGAGAATGAGGACATAATTGGTCGAAAACTGCTTGAATTAATATAATTTCATGTAGCCATTATTTTCCAAAACTATAGATTTTATTATTATTATTATTATTTATATTGGTTACAAAAATACTGCATTAATATTATGTTGTGTAACGTACATATAGAGGTAGAATGAAGTCTTTAAACACACCGGTCACAAACAATTTATCATAAATACTAAAAACATTATCCAAATAATGGTGTTCAATGCGAAATGGTCTTGTACAATTAGGTAATATTAGGCTGTATTAGAAGTTGTAGTCGTATTTTTTGGTTTTATGTTTGAGATTAGTAACGAGATTAACACACAATGGAAGAAGAAGCTATAAAACTTCGTACCAGCAGATAGTATAAGAATAATCTACCAAAAATCAAGTTTATGAATTGGAAGCCTAGATCTGCCAGTGCTTTAAAAGAAGGACTAAATCTACCAATGTGTTCAACATGCAGCAAAAACATTTAATCATACCGAGGTTCACTTATCAATCACAAACCCCGGACACTTTGTGCACGAGTGTGTAGTGAAGCGCTCTTCGTTGAATAAACAACGAAGTGGCATAGCAGGCCGCGCACCTAGATGAGATTTATTTAGTCTCAAGCTAGCTTCAGCCTATGGGGTCGAGAAAGAAATCCTGCTGTTCCATTACAAATCACAGTGTTGTACGCGTATATCTTTGCAAGAACGAATTAAACGAAAGAGCGAATTGGAATACGTAGACTTTGGCGACCTCATATGTGAAAGAACCGCGATCACCACGTCCAACCCCATAATTTTATCCCATTCATACGCTCGCGCACTTCATCCACTCTCACACATACACACCGCCCATACCCCCATACACTCACGCTTGTTTACACATTCGCCACCACACACACCCTCATACGCTCATGTCTATAGACTCACTCATGCACTACTATCGTCGTCGAGAACAAAGATTCCATTGCAATAACACAAATGAATAGGCAGAAAATTTCTACTCTTCTTTAATATGTCGACATTTATTGTTCTTTTGCTATTGGAGGTTCATAAATACTTTCGGAGATATCCAAACAAAACGTTGACCTCCATTTCCCACCGTATCCTCTTCGAAGTTATATTCAGGAGTCAATTCTACAATGGTTGGTAGTCAAAGATTAGTATTGTCCATGTGAGCCAGTAATCCTACATGAGCACCATGCCAACGATGCCAATATGAGGTTTCATCCTTATTGTAATACGTCAGATCATCAATACATAATTCTATTAATTCTTTATAATGCATAAATGGGCTATCATTGGCTGAGATATCCCAACGATTATGTTAATGCCATTTTCCATATCATTGTCGCTATGCAAAGATAATGATGTAGCTTCACGATTACCCATTACGTTTTGCTCACTATCGCTGGACAATCATGAGCTTTTCTTTGATGACATTTTCTTCCACTTATACTTTAACTATCTGCTGCAAGATTTAGTATATATTTAATTGAGAAGAAATTTATTTAATAGTTAGAATTCATTTAATAAAGAAAACAAAATACACGTATATGTTCATAGCGGCTTCGTATTTATTCTGTGAAAAATGTTTACACAATTAAATTAGTTGAGTTACCAAGAAATCATTAAAATTAACAAGAAATTACTTCAGTTTGGTATCACTAAAAAAAAAACCAAACCAATGAAATAAATTTTAAATTTGTTGTCTAGATTTCACTGTTAATTTAACATTTTGGTCGAAACCATATGAAAACGTTGTCCTCATATCGGGAACGAAGGAGAGCCCAAACACAACAAAGTAAATGTTATACCGCTTTCTTGGTGACTTAAGGTAAATTACCTGTAAACAAAATGGTAGTTCGATGGTCTTGGTGGCAACAGCTCTCCATCCATTCATATCTACACATCCACACATCCATGCACCAGCTATCTCACGCCTACGTACATACATTGATCTACACTTATACACACATATGTCTATAGACTATAACTATAACTATAGACATCCACATCCATACACATATCTATATAAAAGTACATAAAAAAGAAATTCAAATGACTCACCCCATGTTATGGCCGATCCCCGCGTCTCCACCTTCTTGGGTTTACATTAGCCCGTCATGTCCCTCAGCCGCAAACAAAATCAGAATTTAACAGGTTAGCAGCCCCTCGTACCATGGTATTATTATTTTATCTTCTCCTCGGCTGGACACAGTGCGTATTTATAAAACAGGTTTATCAAATTCCACATGAAAAGTTAGCATATAATTCCTTCTTTATTTTGTATTAGGTAATAGGTGAACATTTAATTTAATTCAATTTACACTAATTAATTATGATCTTATGCCAATTAAACTAAAAAGTAATCCACAAATGATTTCGCTTATTGTTTATAATTTTCCTAGTGGCTATTTATAGTTATTGACACGAATTACATAAATTTTACTAATATACAGCACAAATTTTAACATTCAAAATAAATAAAGTTTAATAGTTTATATCACATATCTTAGCGTTTAATTAAGTAAATTTTAAAAATTTATATCACAGCGTTTAGTATTCAAGAGAAAAGCATAATTTATATCACAGAAGAAGATATTCAAAAGAAGAGTATAATTTATATCACAGAAGTTTAGTATACAATCGAAAAGTTTAATTTAATTATTCTATATCACCGGCGGTTATTATTTTGCATTCTACATTACCCCAGAATACACAATCATTTCCAATTTTTGGGTGTGGTTTTTCATTATCTCCAATAGCGCCAAAAAAAATCATTCCAGAATCACAAAATCAATCTGCCGCTGTTTATTTATCAGACGTCAAACTTCAACAACAGCTGTGATCTTATGTTTTGCAAAATTGACTAAGGGCACTCTATTTCTTCAACCACGTGTTTATAGTAAATTTAACGCCGTTAACAAACAATATCCAAACGATACGTTTGTTTCTCGGGTATTTTCTTTCGTTAATTTTTAGTACCCAATAAGGAATTTACATAGCTAACTTGTATCGAAATTGGAAATGAATTACAAAAAAAATGAAAACGAAATGATTGTAAGAAATTATACTAAAAACAGGAAGCAAAAAAAACTTCAAAAGTTCATGACAATACAGCAAACGAGAAATAACCTACTGCTTGATTTTTTTGTTGTATTTTTGGGAAATAGAGCGATTCCAATTTAGGGATATTGCACAACTGTTTCAGGATGAATACCAACAGAAATTATGGCGATAGACGACTACGAATTGAATATAAGAAATCATGTTTTAAAAGAGCGAACACAACTACAAAAGTCTCTGTCAATGTAACTTTAATGCGTGTGGGAAAGAAGTGCGACTCCAAATTACGTAAATTGACAATCAGTTTCGTTACAAATGTCATTCTTAACAAGATCCTAAAAGATCTTCAAAGAGGGCACTCTTTAGAAGCTTCGACATACACGGCATGTTATGCAGGCGAAGTAGAGATGCACTTCATAATTGCCTTGACGTTCATATGGCAAACAATTACTGAAATCATAAAACTTGTTTTTGTAATCTTGCAGTTAAAACGTGATTTGAAAAAAGATCAGAAATAAGCTTAAGCTGAAATCTGCCGTACTACTATCTGGAATGCTACTGGAAAAATTTTTGTTTTTTGCGTTCAACGGTATTAGCGGATGTTTTTTAAGTTTAGGCTAAGCTTTTTTAATAATGGCCCATTTGATCAATTTATTTTTTGTTTTAAATTTCGTTATACCAGGATTTAATGAGGAGATGTTGTAGCCCATGAGAATTTTAATGGTGTTAATCGTTGAATAATTAAAGAATTTTCGAATAAAATATAGATCAATAAATCAATTCAATGGTATTTTTTATAAATTTATTTTAGAGTTATGCTTATCAACTTTGTTGATCGTTTTGTTGATCCTTTTTAAAAATATAATTTCGCAACCATTTGCATTTGTTCACCTAACCGTTAATATCTAGACTTTCAATCAATCACGATTACCAATTTAGTTGTTGGAAATCAATATTGATTCCAATTTTAAAGTTAAGGCGTTTGCGGTGATATAAATATAAATTTTGTATTTGTGTTGGAGAAAAAATAAATGCATTATTCTAGAAAATTAAAATATGCATTTTAAATGATTTCAGTTTCACATCCAACATTTATAAATTTTTAATTTTTTTTACTTTTTCATAAAAACCACAAAGGCTTTAATCTTCTTTGTTTGAAATTGCATAAAAAAATATACATATATATTTAAGCAAAAAAAACTAATGTCAACATCATTATTGTGATAAAGAGTTAAAGCAAAAATTGTCTGTGTTGCCTTTGTAGGATCCTTGTTTTTCTAGAAGGATTTTTTTATGATGATGATCATCATCATTTTAATCATCATTCTCTCATATAGAAACAAATAATGATATACATACATATCTACATTTTTTCCTTGAATTAATGTTTTTTTTATTGAAGTTAACATAAAGTACAAAGTGATTTCGGGATGGTAAAAAACTAAAACGTTACATGTATGTCGATTATTTTTAAATTAACTGAAACCGTAGAACTGTTTTAGCATTTGTTTGCTTACTTTAATTATTCTTCTAACTGAAAAGTTAATGTTAATTGTTGCGGTCAATGATAAGTTCTATTTGTATTATTTTTATACCAGAAAATGTTAGAATTTAATTATGGAACTTGTTTTTAATGAGTTTGATATGTTTTCAAATGAGTTTATGTCTCACATTTTGTTTGTATATTGGTGTGTGAAGTGGTAGCTATTTAAAAATCGTTTCGTTTGTGAAATAATTTACGTCATTATTTGTTTGCTATGCACAGATTAACAATTATGCTATTATTATTTTTTCAAACCTTTGTACATGATATTGGAAATTGCATGTCTAAGTTGCAATGGAACATATAAATGGCTGTCATCCGTAGATGTTCCTCACTATTATAAGCATCCCAAAAATTTTGACGAGCTTTCTAGAATAGATTTTCGTAAGTTGTCTGTGTACTGTTGTTTTGTTTTCAGATTAAAATAAAAGTTGAATCGAAAGAGGTAGTTTGGGTTTATTTTTAATGAAGCTCAGACGTCTCTTATATTTACTGTTTTGACAGTCATGACAATCATGAATGTTTTGATTGTCTTAACTCTCTTGCTTACTGTTTTGAAATTTTTGACTCTAGCTCCTCAAGATTTAGAAAATGTCTTGACTTGCCTGATGGTATTGATTGTCTCACCTGATTTTCTTAACTGTCTTATAACTCTTGACTGCTTGACTGTTTTGATTTTCTTGACTGTCTTTATGGTCATAATTGTTTTGACGGTCTTAACTGTCTTCACTACCTTGACTGTCTTGGCTACCTTAACTTTTTAGGCTGTCTAAAAAAATGACTGTCTTGATTGTCTTCAGTGTATTGACTATCCCGACTAGAATTATGTAAGGGCTCAGATCTGGACCGGATGCTGCTTCCCCTACTACTAATATGAATCGGACCATGACCGGATCATTGAAAATTGGTTATGTACTACTATATACATTAGAAAAATAATGTTTACAAAAAAGTCTAGTTTTATACTTACCTATATGTAGGCATCACGCAGAGAAGCGATAAATAAAGCATATGTGAAATTTTGGGAGCTACGTATATCTATAATGGATATTACTCTAGTGAATTTCTACCAAATGAAATTTATTCAAATGAAATAGGGCTCAGATCAGGACATTGAAAAATCGTATATGATTCTGATCCGGTCCTGGTCCGGCATTTACTACCAGTTATGATATAGAGCTTCAAAATCCGGGCCGGATCAGGGAAAAACGGCATTCCCTAGTAGTGAAATCAAGTGAAATGAAATCTGATATGACCGGATGCAAATATCCTATTAGGATTTACCTTATTACACCCTGATCCGGCCCGGATCATAATAGGCCAAACCTGAACAAATTGCTTATCGGAATCTTGAAAGTTTTGACCTATTTGACTGTCTTAATTGTCTTAACTGTTTTAACAGTCTCGACTGTCTTTATATTCCTAAGTTGCTCAACTGTTTCTACTGACATGACTGTTTTGAACGTCTTGAATCTCTTGACTGTCTTGACCGTCTCGTCACTTTTGACTGTCATGGCTGTCTTGACGGTCTTGACTTTTTTGACTGTCTCGAATTTCATCACTTTTTGAGTATCTAGACTGTCTACTATCCTGACTGTCTTGACTGTCCTGCCTGCCTTGACTGTCTTGACTATCCTGACTATCTAAACAGTCTTGACTGTCTTGACTGTCTAGAGTCATAATAGTCAGAAAGGTCAAGACAGTCAAGAAAGTCAAGTTAGTCAAAACAGTCAAGACAGTCAAGTTAAACAAGACAGTCAAAAGAGTCAAGACATTCACGACATGTAAGACAGTTAAGACAGTTCAAACATTCAAGATAGTCAAAACCCGTCGAAAGATAGTAGAGAGAGTCAAGACAGTTTAATCAGACAAAACACTCAACATAATATACACAATCAAGACAGTCAAAACAGTCAAGACATTAAAGAAAAACAGGTCTAACAAAAAAGCCAAAAGATGCTAGACAGTCCGAACTATCGCGACCGTCAAGATAAGCAAGACTGTCAAGACAGTCAGGCAAAACAAGACAGTCAAGACACTCAGAACATTCAAAACTATCAAGACAGTCAAGGTAGTCATAACAGTCAAAACATTCACGATATTCGAAACAGTCCGACCCAACAAAACAGTCAACAGTCTTGACTGTCTTGGCTGTTTTGTTGACCGTTTTGACTGTATAGAGTGTCTTGACTGTCTAGACCGTCTTGACTGTCTTGACTGTTTTGACTGTCTACACTGTTATGACTGTCTTGACTGTATTGACTGTTTTGACGGTCTTGATTGTCTTGACTGTTTTAACTGCCTTGACTGTCTTGACTTTCTTAACTTTCTTTACTCTTTTTACTGCCTTGTCTAGCTTGACTGTCTTGTCTAACTATTGTTTCTTGAATGGTTTGGCTTTCTCAAATGTCTTGACTTCCTTTATTGTCTTGACTGTATTGACTGTCTTGACTGTCATGACCGTCGCAACACTTTTGACTGTTATGGCTGTCTTGACTGTCTTGAATTTCGTTGCGGTCTCGTTTATCATCGTTTTTTTGAATATCAAGAGTGTCTCAACTGGCTTGACTGTCACAACTGTCTTCATTGTTTTGGCTGTCTTGACTGTTGCGACGTTTTTGATAATCTAGAGTCTCTTAGCAGTCCTGACTTTCTTGACTGTCTTGGTTGTTTAGACTACCTCAAATGTCTATAGTGTCGTGACTATCTTGATTGTCTTGAATTTTTTGACATATCTGATTATCTTGACTGTGCTAACAGCTTTGTCTTTCTTGACTGCTTTAACTGGTTGTTAACTAGCTAGCTTGACCGCTTTAACTGACTGGCTCGACTGTTTTGACTGTCTTGACTGTGCTGACTGTTTTGATTGTCTTGACTGTCTTCACTAACTTTACTGTCTTGCCTTTCTTAACTGTCTTGACTGTCTCGACTGTCATGACTGTCTTGACTATTTCGACTGTTTTGACTGTCTTGACTGTCTTGACTGTCTTTACTATCTTGCCTATCTTGACTGTCTTGACTGTCTTTACTATCCTGCCTGCCTTTAATGTCTTCATTATCCTGACTTTCTTAACATTATTGGCTGTTTTGACTGTCTAGATTCTAGAGACAGTCAAGACACTCAAAACAGCCAAGAAAGTCAGGCCAGTCAAGACCGCATAGTTAAACAAGACAGTCATAAGAGTCAAGACATTCACGACACTTCAAACATTCAAGATAGTCAAGACAGTAGAGAGAGTCAAGACTGTTTAATCAGACAAGACACTCAGGACATCCAACACAATCAAGGCAGTTAAAGCAGCCGAGATAGTAAAGAATAACAAGTCCTACAGAGCCAAAGGAGGCCAGACACTCCGAACCATCACGACCGTCAAGATAAGCAAGACAGTCAACACAGCCAGACCAAAAAAGACAGTCAAAACCTCAAAACAGTCAAGAAAGTGAAGACAGTTAAGATAGTCAAGACAGTCATAACAGTCAAAACAGTCATGGCATTCGAAACATTCAGGCCAAATAAAACAGTCAAGACAGTAAAGACAGTCAAGACAGGCTAGACAATAGAGTCGATTGTCTCGACTGTCTTGACGGTTTTAGTGACGTGACTATCTTGACTGTCTTGATTGTCTTGATTGTCTTGACTGTCTTGACGGTTTTGACAGTCTAACCTGTCTTGAAAGTCTTCACCATCTTGACTGCCTTGACTGTCTTGACAGTCTTGACCGTCTTGACAGTCTTGACTGTCTTGACTGTCTTGACCGTCTTGACTGTCTTGACTGTCTTGACTGTCTTCACTGTCTTGACTGGCTTGACTGTCTTTACTGTCTTGACTGTCTTGACTGTCTAGACTGTCTTAACTGTCTTGACTGTCTTGACTGTCTTGATTGTCTTGACTGTCTTGACTGTCTTGACTGTCTTGACTGTCTTGACTGTCTTGACTGTCTTGACTGTCTTGACTGTCTTGACAGTCTTGACTGTCTCGACTGTCTTGACTGTTTTGACTGTCTTGACGGTCTAAAATGTCTTGACTGTCTTGACTGTTTTGATTGTCTTGACTGTCTTGAGTGTTTTGACTGTCTTGACTATCTTGACTGTCTTGACTGACTTGACTGTCTGTACTATCCTGCCTGCCTTTACTGTCTTCATTATCCTGACTTTCTTGATATTATTGACTGTTTTGACTGTCTAGATTCTAGAGACAGTCAAGACAGTCAAAACATTCGAGACAGTGAAGAAAGTCAAACCAGTCAAGACGGTACAGTTAAACAAGACAGTCAAAAGAGTCAAGACCTTTAAGACACTTCAAACATTTAAGATAGTCAAGACAGTAGAGAGAGTCAAGACTGTTTGATCAAACAAGACACTCAGGACATCCAACACAATCAAGGCAGTCAAAACAGCCAAGATAGTAAATAAAAACAAGTCAAACAGAGCCATAGGAGGCCAGACACTCCGAACCATCACGACCGTCAAGATAAGCAAGACAGTCAACACAGCCAGACCAAAAAAGACAGTCAAAACCCTCAAAACAGTCAAGAAAGTCAAGACAGTTAAGACAATCAAGACAGTCATAATAGTCAAAACAGTCATGGCACTCGAAACATTCAGGCGAAACAGAACAGTCAAAACAGTCTAGACAATAGACTGTCTTTACTGTCTTTCTTGACTGTCTCGACGGTTTTAATGACTTGACTATCTTGACTGTCTTGATTGTCTTGATAGTCTTGACTGTCTTGACGTTTTGACTGTCTTGACTGTCTCGACTGTCTTGACGGTTTTAATGTATTAACTGTCTTGACTGTCTTGATTGTCTTGATTGTCTTGATTGTCTTGATTGTCTTGATTGTCTTGACAGTCTTGACGTTTTGACGGTCTTGACCATCTTGACAGTCTTGACTGTCTTGACTGTCTTGACAGTCTTGACCGTCTTGACTGTCTTGACTGTCTTGACTGTCTTGACTGTCTTGACTGTCTTGACTGTCTTGACTGTCTTCACTGTCTTGACTGTCTTGACCGTCTTCACTGTCTTGACTGTCTTGACTGTCTTGACTGTCTTGACTGTCTTGACTGTCTTAACTGTCTTGACTGTCTTGACTGTCTTGACCGTCTTGACTGTCTTGACTGTCTTGACTGTCTTGACTGTCTTGACTGTCTTGACTGTCTTGACTGTCTTGACTGTCTTGACTGTCTTGACTGTCTTGACTGTCTTGATTGTCTTGATAGTCTTGACTGTCTTGACGTTTTGACTGTCTTGACTGTCTCGACTGTCTTGACGGTTTTAATGTATTAACTGTCTTGACTGTCTTGATTGTCTTGATTGTCTTGATTGTCTTGACTGTCTTGACGTTTTGACGGTCTTGACCATCTTGACAGTCTTGACTGTCTTGACTGTCTTGACCATCTTGACTATCTTGACTGTCTTGTCTGTCTTGACTGTCTTAACTGTCTTGACTGTGTTGACTGTCTTGACTGTCTTGATTGTCTTGACTGTCTTCACTGTCTTGACTGTCTTGACTGTCTTGACTGCCTTGACTGTCTTGACTGTCTTGACTGTCTTTACTGTCTTGACTGTCTTGACTGTCTTGACTGTCTTGACTGTCTTGACTGTCTTGACTGTCTTGACTGTCTTGACTGTCTTGACTGTCTTGACTGTCTTGACTGTCTTGACTGTCGTGACTGTCTTGACTGTCTTGACTGTCTTGACTGTCTTGACTGTCTTGACTGTCTTGACTGTCTTGACTGTCTTGACTGTCTTGACTGTCTTGACTGTCTGACTGTCCTGACTGTTTTGGCTGTCTTGACTGTCTTGACTGTCATGACTGTCTTGACAGTCTTGACAGTCTTGACTGTCCTTACTATCTCGATTGTCTTGATTGTTTTGACTGTTTTAACTGCCTTGACTGTCTTGAGTTTCTTGACTGTCTTTACCGTCTTGACCATCTCGACACTTCTGACTGTCATGACTTTTGTGACTGTCTTGATTGTCTTGGCTACCTTGACTAGACAGTTAAGACAGTTAAGACTCTCTAGAATCTCAAAAACGTAAACATGTCAAGACGTCTCGACTTTTGTTTTTTTTAAGTTTCTTGAGTGTCTTTACTGTCTTAAGTATCTGTATATTGTCTTAACTATCTTTATGGTCTTGACTTTTGTTAACATTTCTAACCGCCTTGATTGTCTCAACAGTCTTTTCCTTTTGGAAATTGTCTTTACTGTTTTGAATGTTTTGAATTTTCTAACTGTGTTAGACTGTGTTACTGTCTGTTGTAACTATTTTATCTGTCTGGACAATGTTGACTGTCTTTCCGGTCTAGTCTGTCTCGAATTTTTTGATTATTTTAACTGTCTTCACTATTTGACTGTCTTGACTGTCTTGATTGTCTTGATTGTCTTAATTGTCTTGACGGGACTGATTTGACTACTGTTTTGTCTGGAATATCGTAACTGTCTTGACTGTCCAGACTTTCGACACTGATTCTGCTCTCGCGATTGTGCCTAGACTGGTTTTAATGTTTTTGCTATCATGGCTGTCTAGACTGTCTGGATTATGTTGACTCTGTTGACACTCTTGACAGTTTTGACTATCTTGACTGATTTGACTGACTTTCTTGTATTAACTGACGTAATTTTCACTGAATTGGCAATCATAAATATCTTGCTTGTTTTGATTGATATAAATCTTTTATTATTGTACTCGCTCCCTTATATTCGTAAGTTCCAATTATTCATATTGTATTTCTGATTTTAGGCTTTTTATTATACTATAATGACGATCTTAATTCCTGGACCTAAGCTGTAGTTTATACTATACTCGGTGTTTCATTATTCAATGACAATTTAAGTATCCGTTTCTTTAATTTGACGATAAACTACTGAATTGTTAACTCTACAAAATTTGCTACACATCAAATAACAATTCGAATGTAAAGCTACGTCTGTTTGTATTTAGATGGAGAGTTTAAGTATGCCACGAAGAAGTGCACATTTTAGAAGCTTATACCCTACAGTCAAATAATCGTAGAATATTTAACTAATCTCACACAATTTGTGTAACACAAAAGCGCTAAATAAAACATCGAAATCCTTTTTTGATATGGTTCTAATGATCGATGAAATTGTTCAACACAGGCAAATTTCCTTTTGTTCAAATTAAACGGTTTAAATGACTGGATTTCGTTAGTGTCAAAAACGACGAGTTCAAGTAATATAAATGTTTTAAATTTAACCCAATTTTTAATTTATAATCAATGCCTTGATTTTCTTAACCGCCTTAAATTTCTTAACTGTTTTTAGTTTCTTATTTATTTACTTTATGTGCGGTCTTCATTATTTTAAATTCTGTTTTGGTCCAAGACAATTTTATTATATTTTTTGCAGTTCTATATAAAGTTCAATTCCGCTCCCTTATTTGCAAGATTGCTTATTTTACTCATTAGGGAGTTAAAAATAATAAGCCATGACAACAATGAAAGTTTTCATGGAAACAGAAATTCTTACGATAGATTCAAACAAGTTTGTACAAAAACCACCTAGACTAAGAATAATACTAAAAATTATAATTTTCATTCTCTGTAAATGATTAAATTTAGTTTTTAATATCATAATTATATTGTGGTCGTACAACAAATAGTATATATACCTCGGAACAGAAAATGTCATCTCCCTCGGAGATATGTAGCCCTCAGACTTCGCTCTCGTACTCCAAACCCACCTCGGGAGAAAAACATGCATTTCTCACCTTTGGTATATAATCTACTATTATTTCTACAATGCCTCGTCGTCATTCTTGACTGTTTCCAATATTTTAGATGTTTCGATTTTATCTATCTTTCGATTTTATCTAAATTTATCGTTCTTAAGATGATTTCACTGGATTTGTCTTGAATTTTTTCAAGTTTTGGCTCTCTACAGTATCTTGAAGTTTTGCCTTGTTTTCTTGTTTTTCCTGGCTACTGTTTCGGTTATCATAACCATCTTAACTGGTTAGACGATTTATTCTGTCTGTTGAGACATTTCTTAAGCTTATGTGGCATACTATTACTATGATGCTATTGATGGATAATCACTAATATTAGCAAAATTATAAGAAGCAAATTGACCAAGAGTAAATCTATCACCTAGGTTTTGATGAACAATACAGAAAATTCTTAACTCCCACTAAGTGTGTAAATATGAAACACTGAAATATTAAATAGAGCAGAAACGATATTATATTTTCATATAACTTAATTAATTAGTCAAAATTAGTCCTGTATTTCTTATAGAACTGAAAAACCAAAAATAATAGTTTGAGAAATTATTTTCTTTTCCTACAGTTTTTGGTTAATGACTCAGAATTTTTTTCATCTACCAACCTTGAATATTAAATATTTAAATAGTTTTGTTCTTTAGATTAAGACATTTAGGATCCTTAATCGATATTTATGCGAAAAAAATTCAGATAATATTGCGAAAAGAAATTTGGTTTTTTAATTTTTTAGCAAGTTTAAATTTTGTATACTAATACTTAGTCGCTTGTCTGACATCTAGTCTAACATAACCTTAAAATTTTGTATTGAATCTCCTATTAACATAATAATATTACTTAATTAAAATACAAAATAAGAAAACAGCAACAAACAAAATAATTTTCGCTTATCTGTAGGTGTAATGGGTGTTGTGTCGTCAGATAACAGAATCATCGTGGGCGATTATATAATGGCACCATCAACAACATCATCATAAACTAATTTTTTATTTTAAATTTAATTAAATTAATTTTTCATTTCGTTAATATAAAATTCAAAAAAACAACTATTATTTTTTAGAATAATTTTTACATCTAACATAAATCAATTTTAAACAATCTTATGATATAATAAATACAACAACAACATATATATTTAATATTAATTATTGTAAGTAAAAAATTTAAAAAAAAAAAATAACAAAAATTGTCCATTTTAAATAAAAAATTTTAAATAAATAAACGCTTTTAATTATATATTTTATATTTTGTTTTAACTTTTTTTTTTTTTATTTTTGTGCTGTTCACAAACCTACACATATATCACAAATTATGCTTAATATTTTATAATATATTAAAAAACAAAAATAATTATTTTTTAAATTTTAAATAAAAAATAATATTCATAAAAACACATCAAATTTATTGATAACATAAATTATTAATAATTATATTCATTGGATGGTTGTGTTTTTTTTAACTCATTCGTCTGATTGATTTTTATTTGGTTATAAACGAATTTTATATAAAATATAAAAAATTAACAAGTAATAATTAAAAACCAACGATTATTTAATTATTTTGTAAAAAAAATTTATGGTTAGTTCCGATTACCGCTACCGAAAAAAATTATGCGTTGTTTTTGTTTATTTTCGTTATTGAGTTATTTATTATAAGTTTCTAAGATAATTTGAATCATATGGTTAGTTTTTTTTTATTTACTCATATGTAAGATTTTTGTTTCATTATTAAATTGTAAATATTATGATAAAAAAATATTTGTAAATCCCCCAAAATTGACTGTATTTTATCGTTATCGCTCGTAATTTTCTTATTATTTTTACTGTAAAAAACATATCATCACTCCATATTAAATTAAAGTATTCGTTTTGATTATTTTGAAAAATTATTTTAAAACTCATAAAATTAAAGGATTATTGATTGAATCTTTTTTTTTAATTCAATCAATAATCCAAGAAATAAAAATACTTAATTTATACTGTAGGACATTGGCTATATACCTTTAAATAAAATTGATTTAATTTTGATATTATTGCAACTCAACCCCTATTATATTTTGTATGTGCCTGCTATTTATTACGTTAATATTAAAATAACAAAAACAAATAAAAAATATAATAAACAACAAATATCAATATGAAAAAAAAATAAGTTATTGGATTGTGATAAGTCTATGATCTATTATTCTACACACACATATAATATTTAATTTTAAAATACATATTTTACAAAAATTAAATAAATTATTAATCAATTATTTCATTACCTAAACCAAAAAAACATAAATAATGCAGAATAATTTTAAATAATTATTATGAAATATATTGTAATATACAAAAAAAATGTAATTTTAAAATTTAATTATAATTATTCCAAAAACCAAATAAATAATAAAAAATATAATGTTTAAAAAAGTTTTCAAATTTTAAACCAACCGAATAAAAATAAATAAAAAATCTTATTATTTCGTTTTTTTTTTTTCAAAATTAAAATTAAAATTTAAAAAAAAAAAAATTTTATCTTGAAATAACAAATTTTAATTTTATTATATATCATCTGACTCTTTAAAAGCATAAAAATATATAAATATATTTTATTTATTTAAAATAAATTAAAGATTATACAGAAAATTAAATCAATCGTTTCAACAACAGGATTACCACCAACATTACCACCAATTTCAACATCGCAACTACTGTGTGGATTAATTGGTCAATGTTATGGAAATAATTATGAAAGGAATCAAATTGTTTGTAATCAACAAATACTATCAGGACGACAACCATATACGAGTAATGTACAAATTGGAAGCATAAATCGTTCAACATCACAAAAAAATAGTTTACATTATATAAAAAATTTTTAATAATATATATTTATTTTTTTTTTAATTAAATTTTTTTTATATAATTATATGTTTTATGATTTTTAGTATAAAAAAAAACAAAAGACACGGAAAATAGTTATAATCCTTGCATAAGAAAAGTTTATTGTAAATGTTGTGATACTTTTGTAGCAAAAAAAAAATATTTCTTGGTAACATCATTTAATTCCGCTTTCGTCGATGCAGTTGCCGACAACGAAAATTTTGTTGATCATTTTAGAGCAATTCTTTCAGTTAAGGTGACCATAAACCGACAAAACTCAAGCAATCGGCATTTTGCCATTAAAAATGAAAATATTTATTAAACATGCCGACACCCTTACACCCGTAGTTTGACTTTGCTCAAATTTTAGAAAAGTTCTTGTTTTGGCTTATATGTCATTCACCAAGACTTGTAATTACAAATTTCTCCGGATAAAAAACGCTAAGGTAAGCCGGTTGCTTATTATACAAGTTTTAATTGATATTTTTGTCTAAACTAAAGTCTTCATCTTTGCTGTTAGCTATGTAAACTTTTTTATCTAAAATCTTCCCACAATCTTTCCAAAATCTACGTCATCTCTAAGTGATTCATCACGTGAAGATTTACAATGTTCAAAACTTATGGCCAGTGCGCAAAACGAATTTCTCTTATCTGTTGCTATATTAATAAACATTATACTAACACCTAAAAAGTGAATTTCCCTTTTGTTATTTTTAATTTGGAGAAGTTCCCAAACAGGACCCAAACATTTTCTTGACGCCAGTTTATTTCAGATGTTTTTTTGAAATTTAGTCTATGGTCAATGACAATAATTTTAAGTTGTGGCGTAATTTTATCGTTTGTTGGTCAACTTTTGTTCTTTTTTATAACCAATGTGCTAGTTCATGATCCGTTTCGTTAAGTTTTGGCTAAACCCTCACCATTGTGTGAAGCTTCATTTTTGTAGTGCAGCATTGATTATGGTAAACATATTTGGCCCTCGTGGGTGTTATACTCCACAGTTCCTGCTTTGAATAGTACGTTTTAATAAACACTTCTACATGAGCTGGCTTAAAGTTTCGCCCGTAATAATAGTTTTCACTCGCTTCCTTAACCATTTTATAACGTTAAGGCATCACAAATAGTTTTGAAGCACTCATGAACGGCTTTATATTACATCGAGTGAACATATAGGCATGGCCATGCATATGCACGCTTTCCTGTATATATCGCTTATTTTTAAAAATTTTCGCGTGTTTTACTCCATAACCTACGAGTGGTCTTTTGTAGCGTTGACCAGTGTTTCTCCTCAGAAGGACACCGTAGCGTCCTTTGATTTTTCACCGGTTTTGCTTTTAATTTATTGCTTGTTTTCGTAGCAAAGCTATACAGGCCACCAGAACTTAAAACTATTAAAAATTGGATCGTTTCTTTGCCGTTATTAATTGAAGTTCTTAAATTTTGACTCGAATATAAGGCAGTTATATTTTCCTTTCTAGAGGCACCTGTGCGTTCTTGCCCATTTTAAAGCGTTTTTTGTTGCAGCTGGCTTCCGGGCTTCGCTTGCCATTATTATCGTTTTATTCAGAGAAAAGTTTCTTTTAGCAATTTATCTCTTCTAACATAAAGGCTGACAACAACAAGAGTGTCGCCCACTAAAGCCCTAATACTCTTTAGCTTAAAAATTCTAGTTTGAATAATGCAGTATGGAAGGCGTTGTAAGGCAAGCTGCTAGGTGGCATCAACAGTTGGATACAGACACTGATGATTTTTAAATTGTTCCTTCTGTGAGAGAGCAATCCTAATTATAATCTTTTTCTCTTCTATGGGCTTTTTCTATCTTATATATTAATACGCTAAAAAAAACTTTCTGGAGCCTAAGGCTTTTTTATTCGAATTTTGATTCATTTCAAATTTTCACTGCTAACTGATATTAGTGTAACTTAGGTTTTAAAGATTTTTGGGATTTTTCGGATCATAAATAAAAAAGTTATAGACGAATTAAGATGTATTTTTGAATTTAACGGCCTCCCTTTAAACAATATCAAATGGAATTGCCCAAGTCTTTTCTTTATTTTTTTATTGTTATTATTTAGTATTTTATATTTTCTTTTCAAATTTAGAGACGTGTTATTTTTCTTTGTTTTTTTATTATTATTATTTTTTTTTGATTTTCTTTGATTTAATTATTATGGTGTTAATGGTGAAATGAATGTTGTGAATGAATGATGATGGTATGAGTGAGTTTATACATTGATTTAGTTAGTATTCTATATTTGCTTTTCAAATTTCAATTTAGTTTATGCATTGATTTAGGAGTGGATAGACGTGTTATTTTTCTTTGTTTTATTATTATTACTATTTTCTTTGATTTTCTTTGATTTAATTATTATGGTGTTAATGGTGCAATGAATGTTGTGAATGAATGATCAAATAAGCTTACTTGAAAACTTATTTGATCGCTAATTTTTCATATATCCGAACTGTTCAGCTAGAGTTCTGATAATTTTTCATTCATATATTTAAAAAGAAAAATTAAAAATTATATGCTAGCATTTCTCATTACCACTTTTTGAAATCATTGCTTCTACGTCAACAAAATGTTTTCGCAAAAACTTTATTTATAAGCATAGCGAAGCACTCCGGGCCCTGCTAGTTTGTATAATTTTGTTTCGTTTATTCCAATTTTAAAGCAAATTGTATTCTTTCCATCTAATAGGTTGTATTCAGAATACTTCCAAATTTTGATGCGTTATAATACACTTTTCATCGGCTTCAATTGTGTTTTGTAGACCTCAGACTATCAAAAATGATTGCCAATAAAAATTCTTTTATTTGTTACTGTATGAAAAATTGTTGTTAAATTGAGGGCACTTGTTTTCATTATGTCCTTTTTTGATTGTTCAAGAGCATGCTAGACTAATTATGCGTGAACGAGAATTCATATATATTGATCCCCAATAATAGATTTAATATAATATTTTTCCCCATTTTCCTCATCAGTCGATTAGTGAAAACACCCAAACTGTCGAGATCCCGCGTTGTCATAATGACAGACTGTCAAATTTATTTTTCGTCTGAATTTCATATGAATAAAATTTTTTACCGGAATCAATATTCTCGGGTAGCCTCAATCAACTTTTAAATTTGACTTTTAAATCGCTTAATATAGCAAATTCTACTCCCCACAAATCCCACCGCTGCTACCAATGATACGAAATTTGATCCCTATCATCACGTAGGTCTATTTTTCTCAATCATTTTTAGGGTACCGTAGTTTGAAAAAGTAAAAACTGTACTCTATTGGTAACCGTCCAAATTTCTGTATAATCATTTTTCTCACAAACTATAAGCGCTTTCAACTTTGTTTTATCTGTATTTTATCGACATAGATAAAGGTTAACATTTTTTTAATGCATCGAGTTTGATTTAGAAAAATCGAAAAAGTGTGAAATATTTCAAAAACTAATCTAATAAGTTATCAACTGCTTAATTTTTACGAAAATATACTCCTCTACAACTACAGACAACGATTCTACTCTTGATAAATTGCACAACCGTACTACATCTACAAATGATATTATTTACAAAAAAACTCATATTAAACATGTACTACTAATTGACATTGAGTGACGAAAAAAATTGCTTAGTTACTAATAAAATGTAAAACATTAGTTGATTGATTTGTAGCACACATAAATATTTTATGTTTGTTGAAATGAATTATTTTAATTTAAATGCTGGATTTGAAATAAAATAACAAATTATATTAGAGAATTTCTTAATATCTGAATATTCTGGATTTAGAGTGAAATTCGAAATAAATTATTACCAAAAACGAGAAATGTTGTAAAGATTGAATGAAATCTACAGCGGTCGGCTTATCATTTAAAATATTATTTGGAAAGGATTGAGAGTGGAATTTTTCAAAAAAATTTTTTGACCCAGACGAATTTTAAAGGTGATTTTTTCCAGTCTAAAACAATTTTCTTTCGTTCTTGAATTATTTCTAAAATTGTGTTTTTGAGAACAGCTATTCTCGTAGAATATTATATACACGGATTCTTCAGCCAACGAGTTATATTCGGACTTGTCCGAGTTTTTCTATTTTTACAAGCCATGTTTGTGAAGTGCATGTGCAGAACTCTTTTTTTTATATTTTTAAGTTGCTGATCCATTACTAGATTGTGAGTTAAATACTTGATTTTTTATGAGAAAAATTTCCAAAGTTATTAAAATCAGATGAAATACCGAACTTCGAATATAACAACCAACCTAACAGAAAATATTTTTTTTTGCTTCAAATATCTGTTTCAAGCATATTGCACCTATATCATATAATATATAACAACACAACACTGTTATATTTTCTATTATTTTTGATTAAAAAATACTTTAGTTTTTAATATGAAAACCTGTAACACATAATCATTAGTAAAAATTTTTAATATTTTATTCAAAAAATTTATTAAAAAGTTTTCCAAAGTAGTAAAAACCATAAGAAAGAAGAAATATAGTTAAGCAAGTAGAAATTATGTTTTAATGAAATATGTAAACTTAAATTATATTAATATATGATGCTGTTAAGGTAATTTTATAACTTATAAAATTATTAGAGGTTAAACTTTAAAGAAAAATTTTAATTAATTCATTATTATTTGTTTTTTTTTTTTACGTAGAAAGGATATTGATTTTTTTGAAAATGTTCATGTGATAATTTAATCAGGATTAAAATTTAAGCTACAAGTAAAAATTACATTATTTGCTTACAGTCGTCCATTGCTTTTGTTTGTTATTAAGAATTAGTCCTTTGGGTTGATCCCAAAAATTCATAGAATTAAACTGTCTTAGATATATTTTTCTGCCTTTCTTGAAACATTCTTAATTCTAAATTGTAGTCTTAATCCTTGCAGAGTAATGATGTCCATTTTTCACCCTTTAGCTTCTGTTTGATCCACGTTCCGATTTCATAGTCTAGTAATTTTTGACGTCCAGGAAATATTTTATTTTGAGTTCTGTTTATTAAAATTTTTTATAAAATTTGCTCCAAATATTTTGGCTTTTCGGGTCATCATCAATGTAAATATTTACCCCTAATATTTTTTAGGAAAATAAATATTTAATCTGATGATGAGTCTAAAGGTTAAAATATTGGAAACATTACCTGCCACATTCTATTTTGAGCGTAGCTGAGGAAGAACTTAAACGAGAAAAAACAAATTTGATAGACTCTAAATGGATCCAGTTTGAAATGAAACTATTGAAAAGATAACAGAATACTTTATAAGGTTTTTACAAGCACGAAACACTAGGTTTAATAAGAAAACCCAGAGAAAAATAATGTGGGGTTGCCTATGAAACGTAAAAAATTAAGTTATAGCAAAACCAATAGTAAAACCAACCAATAGTAAAACCAATTATACATTCTTGATATATCAGCTGTTAGCCAATTCTTGTGTTTTCGAAATCACGCAAGAGTGCTCCGTAAACTGGGTTGAATTTAAGGACTAATCATCATTGTGTCATTTAAAGAGTACTTTTGCTTGTTTCTAATCTAATGTTACATGATTTTTATGTAAAATGATGTATTCTGCGACACTTTGCATATCTAGATCTACATGCACTGGACTGATATTTAGTTGATAGGCACAAAAGTATAAGTTCTAATTTATCACAAATAATTTTCTTTCTTGAACAGTAATTTTTAATTACAAAGGATTAAGTAATGCTATTTATCGTAAAAGTTTGTGTTGACAATTGACGACATGGTTTTAACATATTTTACTTGACTTTAGGAATTAAGAAAACTGATACTGCTGGTTCGCGTAGAAAAATTTTCTAATATTTTAATTTGTACACCTTGGAATATTTTTTATTATTTTTGATAAAAACTCTGAATAATCACCAGAAAAATTGGGTAAAATTAATAAATGGAACCGAAGTAAAACTCTTGCAAGAAAGATTGTTAGTTTACAGTTCATTTTCGGCTGATAGTCATTATCTTTAAGCATTATTAGCATTATCATGTTGAATATCTGAAATTTGATATATTAATCTCTTCAGTATTTAGGTTATCTCTCTTTTTAGTTACTATTTGTATCAACTAACACTAATCGCAGCCCTTACTAAGACATTGATTAGACATTTGGTGTGTAGAAGTCACAAGCGGTGACCCTTGAGTGTTGTTTTTTATGCCAGATCGGCATTTCACTTTAAGAAAAGAAAGGAAAAAACTTGAGAAATCTGGTATTCTAGATTGTATTGGCTTTAGTAGTATTGTCAAGGAATGGTTTTTAGAACCCAAATATGCAAAGATATAATTTGGTGATTACGAGTTAAACAGTAGACTTATTCATTACAAATAAGTCTAAAAAATTCCCATACATTATTATATGACGGTTTTATTAGTTAAACGATTCGAATATTCTAGGTTAGCAAGCTGGACAACATGTAGTATAAACATCACAAACAAAAACAACGTGAGAATCGAACAATCATAAGTAACTCTAACACGGTTTCAACAAATCATCAGAAACACAGGAGTGTAAATGACTTGTAGTCTAAACTTTAAAACAAAGAAAGTATGTTTGCAGTTTGGTTACGATGTAAAGCTTAAATCTGCTTATAACAAATTCTTTTTTTTATATACACATCCTACTCAAACTTTATCAACATATATCAATAAAAATATTGATTTACTGACAAAGAGTTTGGTGGCATCGAAAAAAAAAATCAGCCGTTGAATGTAGTATCTTTTTGCTACTTTAGTTCAATTATTTCCCTGTATTTGTTTCATGAATGCGATTTTCCATCGAAGCTAATATTACAATAAAAACCTAATATGAAAACAAAGCCGTGAAACAAAAATTATGACGTATTAGCATGGTGTTCAAAAGAATTTGTTATCCTTGCAACCTATTTAGGCCTAAATTTTTTTAATCCAAAAAAACTAAACATGTGTTAAAGAATATTTTCAATTTTTAGCAGATTTGACGTTCGTTTACACTATATATCAAAATGTGAACCATGTTTTTTGTATTAAAACTTTATATCTCAGTTTTAAGTTTTAACACATATTCCACATGCTAAAAGTCTATAATTGTCCACAATCACATTTCATGTAATCCCACCACTGACACCATTTGCTACGAGAATAATTATTTTTTTTAACTCTGATAAAGTTTTTAGACTAAGAAGTTAAAACAACTTATTAAATCTTTACGAAACAGGTTAAGTACAGGAAATATTTTAATTTTATGCTATTGAAATGGTTCTTGTATTCCAACGATTTATGTTGTTTATGTGCCAAAATAATCAGTCTGCATCATTAGGGTAGCCGTTAAAAAAAATTAAATTTTTTGTACGGCACCCTCCCATTTCGGGTCAATACCCATAAAAATATTATTTGCAAAAATTGGAAACAATCATTCAATTCTAAGGCGTGCCCCCGGCCACTTAAAGTTGAGAGGTTTTGTTCTGGCCCTTGAAAAAAATTTGGATTTTTTGTACGACACCCTCCCATTTCGTCTCAATACCGATAAAAATATTATTTGCAAAATTTTAAATCAATCGTTCAATTCTAAGGCGTGCCCCCAGCCACTTAAGTTGAGAGGTTTTGTGCTGGCCGGGGCACGCCTTAGAACTGGACGACTTATTTCAAATTTTGCAAATAATATTTTTATGGGGAACGAAATGGGAGGGTGTCGTACAAAAAATTTAAATTTTGTTGTTAAAGGCCAGAACAAAACCTCTCAACTTTAAGAGGCCGGGGAATGCCTTAGAATTGAACGATTGATTTCAAATTTTGCATATTATATTTTTATCGGCATTGACATGAAATGGGTGCGTGTCGTACAAAAAATTTAAATTATTTTTTTTCAGAACCAGAACAAAACCCTTTAACTTCAAGTGGCCGGGGGCACGCCTTAGAATTGAAAGATCGATTTCAAATTTTGCAAATAATAATTTTATGGGTATTGACACGAAATGGGAGAGTGCCGTAAACTGTACAATGAAAAAAAAATCTAGAGTAACCTAAGGGCGACCCCTAGTGCATCATATTTGTCGTTAATTTTTGCTCTGAAAATAAAAATTGATTGTGTTATGTTTTAAAGAATCAGGAAATATCAACTCCACAAAACATGGGATTAATTCATTAAATCCCATTTTTGACACCATTTGTTCAGAATTAATCTTAGAACTTTAATTTAGATGGATTCAGATAATCTCTCAACAATGTCTCCCAACTCTATTGATATCTGTTGTTCCTTTGTGTCCAAATGAAGTTTAAATAGTAAGGATTAGTCAAACATTTTAAATAAAACCGTTTGGTACAACATGATAAAAAAATTATCATAACTCATTATTTTTTTAACGATTGAATATCAACTCAAATAATCGTAATTATAACATTTCATTTGTCACAAAAAAATTGAAATTCTAAAAATCAAAATTCTAAAAATCAAAATCACAAAAAATTATAAATTTGTAAATCATATTTTTTCACTATTAAAATATTTCATAAATTTAATTTCGTATAATTACTGTTTAATGTTATGTAAATTTTTTGTATTAAAAATATGGAAAAAAATTAAATAAAAATCGAATTAAACTGCTGAGTATTTTATTTGAAATATAAAATTAAAATAAGGGTGAGTTGATAATTCTGTAGTTTCTATATAATTATTATTATATTATATTTATTGTAACATGAACGACTCACTATCAACTCACCCCACACAAGAGTGTATAGATTTTTTTCCCCATTTGTTTGAAATTTAGAAAAAAATAGAGTTAATAGAATTTTTTTTTCTCGAAACTTATAGAAACTTTAAATGATTTAATTTTCTTATTAATAAAATTTTTGAAAAAAAAAAAAAAATTAAAAACTTTAATGAGTCAGATGATTTTAGAATATTATTAAAAATTTAAATGATTTTTAGTAGATAAATTTTTTTTTTAAATTTTAATTTTAAAAATTTTTGTGCATGATTTAAATATTTTTTAATCTTTTAACCTTAATAAGTGGAAAATTAAAAAAATAATGTTTTTGAAGTGATGTGAAATTAGTGAAAAAGATCAACAAGAGTGGATATATAAATGAGATGGGATCTCATACCAGCCCCCGAGTGATTGTAACAAAATACAGCTAAAACGTTCCAATTTTATTATATATTAATAAATTTATTTTTATGATAATTTTTTTTTTGTGTAAATGTTTTAATTATTACCAAAAAATAAATAAAAAAATAAAATTTATTATAGATTAGAAACGATTTATCAGAATTAGTTGTGATAATTTTTGAATAATAGTTTGATTTATTTTTGGTTATAAAATTAAAATGTCATTTTTAATACATTATAGTTTAATGTAGATAAAAAAATGATATAATTAAAATTAGTTTAATGTAGATATAAGTATAAAAATTATTGTAGAGATTTAAAAGTGAAAAGGTTTGAATATGTTTATAAAATTTATTTTTTTTTCATACAGTAAGTTTCTATAAATGAAATTATTATCTTTAGAAATCTTACCACCCTCTTTTCTTTCATTTCACTATTAAGTGTAGAAAAAAACTTTAGTAATATATTATCTTGACCCTAATAATCGTAACTTTACAACCAGAAAGAAAAATAATAAAAGTGAAATAAAAATGTTGTAGCAACATAATTTTTTTTTATTAGCCTGAAGAAAAACTTATAAATAGTAAAGTAGTCATGAAATTATATATTCTATTTCTTTTTAATAGACAAACTCATATTCTAATCAATGGCATCAACCAAATCATTAAAATAAACTTTAAAAGGATTCTTGCATAAAGGTTATAGACCGAGAGCCCGCGATGACCAGACCTTCGTTATTTTATAAGAGCTGAAAGTTTTTCTGCGCCAATTCCCTACTAAGGTAGAAACGATTAGCGACATATGAAGTTTGGATCATGGTGGCTTTGGCATGGAGCAGGTAACATAGCGGCCTCCAAAGTTTCGTGAAAGGATAAAAGGTATTTTTTTATATATTCTTCGGGATAGTATTAGAGGTCACGTCACCCATTGCCAGACACTTACTATCGTGGTAACCCTCTGCCAGACACCCTTAAACTTTAACAAATTGATAATGTTTAAGGGTTGTCTTGCAGGGGGTTACCACAATAGTAAGTGTCTGGCAATGGGTGACGTGACTTCTAATACTACCCCGAAGAATTTATAAAAAAATTACCTTTGATACTTTCACGAAACTTTGAAGACCCCTTTGTTACCTGCTCCCTGCCAAAGCCACCATGATCCAAACGTAGTAGGGGGTATGCGCAGAGAAACTTTCAGCTTTTATAAAATAACGAAGGTCTGGCCGTCACGGGCTCTTAGTCGAATTCTAGAAAATGTTTGTTCTTTATTATATTAATTCTTTCTTTTTAACGGGACGCCCTAATAATCCTCTCATGTGTTTTTAACTAAAAACTGACATTAGAAAAGAATCGTATTTTATTGGCAATATGTATATTTTACTTGATCAGAGCCAAGAAGTTGTCAGCAACAAAGCACACGTTGAGTGTAATTTGGACGATTGGCACTTTGACTTAACTCAACCTGTTAAACTTTGATGGTGATGACTGGAAAAGTCACTAATTTAAATCTCGTTCTAAAATGTCGATGGTTGGCACAAATTTTTGTCACTTGATGGAGTTTTAGAGACGCTTAAACGTTTTGGAAGTGTCAGTAAAATTTGTTCCGTTATTACAATAAATATCACTATGTGTACCACGAAAATTGTAAAATCTCTTTAATGTTGCTAAGAATCTCTTCATTCATGGAAAAGTAATGAGTTTAACATCAGCCACTTTGGTTCCATGCATAAGAAATCAGATACCTACATCTAGGCATTTTTGACGTATAAACGACAATCATATGGTATTAATGTTATTAGCATTTTCAGAGCTGGGAGTTTATTAGTCCAAAGAACTCAGAAATAATTTTAATTGGTGTTGAAGAAACTACGGAAATTAAAAGCAGGTCGTAGTATCTTAATCGATAAAAGATAGAATAGTTCTCAAATATAGCGATAAAGTTCATAAATTTGTAGAATTTTTAGGCTAGGCAAATTTTGGAACCGAGAAAAAGAATAAGCTTTTAGCAAACTTTCCACACGCTTTCCACACGCTTTAGTTTTAAGTTGTCATTAATAAGATAGAACATTTCCATGTTCCTGCAAGACTCTGAAGTAGATCACTGCGGACATGCTGTTCGTGAAGAGCTAGCAAATCCAATTAACACAAAATCAAACATTCATGTAGGCTTTCATAATTCAAAATCCAACAAAAAATTCATTCAGGTATAATTTAAAACAATTTAGGAAAAGAATTACAATGAAGGGTGATCGTACAAACTCTGCCATTCTGAAGCTTCATCTTCCCGACAAGTATTTCGTCTTCTGGATTAATAATATATCTACGATTAACGACCATACGTCTTTTTTAATCTACTCGTTTTCAGTTGTAACTTTTCTTCTTCACAATTGCTAAATTTAATGTTGGCGACTTCTTCACTGGCTGCATAATTCTTCTACAAAAATTGGTTCGTATTATTGTTCTTCTTTTTTGCCAACAACGGTTTGAGGCAAGTATTTTCCATGGGACGAATGGGACTTTCATGGTTTGATATTAACTAGCTTTAAACAATACTTACTCCAAACATAATATTTAAATTCACCCAACAGACAACGCAAATAATTCCAGGGAGCTTTTGAAATTAAAATTTTCAATCATCTGTAATAAATCATCTTGACTAAATTTAGTGTATTTTGCGAATTTTGGCTTTTTTGTGGGCATTTAGGGGAAATTTCTCAAAGCTCAAAATACTCAAAACACTTAACCCCTTTATTTTTATTCAGACCTCTCCTTGATGAATGTCCTTTATTTCAACAATAATATCATAGAAAACCGGTTCTGATTATACGTGTAGGTGGTTTTCCATTTTATATTAGTTTTCAGCTTTAAATTTTATCTGGTCCAATCCGACAATGCCCGACAGTCGTTTATCCGGGAGTCAAATTCATTTCGTTTGCCAGTTGTTCGATTTTTTCGACTCAAGATTGAATTCTATAATTTTATTCACCATAGAATGTTTTTTTAGAATTGCAGTAGAACTTTGTTTCCAAGGTCAATTGCATTCGACGTGTCTCGTTGCCACAGATCATTCGAAATTTTATTTAAGCTCGATTGAAATCTTTGTAGAAATCTTTTCTCATGAACTGTTTCATCCGTATTTCTTCTTTCATTTATCTTTGCTTTATTTTTAATTATGTCTATTGAAAATAAAAAAAATGTTGTACCCAACAAAGCCGTAAATCCAATGCGAGGTTTAAATATTATTTTAATCTAAACAAAATCTGGCAATACCAAACCAATGTAGTTCCAATGTTGAATCCAAAAACATCTTAAACAACTATAAAATCTACTGATGAGATTCTGCGATGACCTGTTTCAAAAACGACTAATTGCTTTATCCCGGTTGAGCCCCCAAAATTCAATATGTTATTTGCTCAAAATTCAATAAAGAACTCATCCAGCTATAATTAATAATCAACCAGGAAAAAATTATAGTGCAGGGTGATCCTACATTCATTACTTGTTTTGACGTACAGTTATTCGTCCCAATATTTCTTTAACTTCTAAAATAGTCTAATAAATAATGGTATCACTGCGGGCATGCTGTTTGTGAAGAGCTAGCAAACCCAATTAACATAAAATCAAACATTGATGTGGGCTTTCGTAATTCAAAATCCAACAAAAAATTTGAACATATAAAACCATAAAGGTTTAAATGTTCGTACCACTTTGATTTTGTTTGTCATAAATCAGAGAAAATAAATCGGCTATTGTGGCATCTGAAATGTTATTTTATTTCGGTTATTTTGGTACGTTGATGTGGTGAAGTATATAGAAAATTTTAGAAATTTTGTTCTGCATTTATAGTCTATTTTAATCAGCTCTCTCACATGAGCTGTAAGAAAGATTCTCACTCCATAAGAGTTTAGATTCAAGACATCTAAATTTTTCAACATTTGATAGAAAAATTCAAATATCTAGCAATCAAATATCTACAATTTATCTAGCCAAAGGTGAAAAGTTATTCAATCGAGTTTATTTTCAGTTATTTCTAGCTCGCAGTTTACCATGTATATTCATGGATTCTCTTCTACAGCGTTTAAGCCACATATAACTTTCTCACATCCATCGTGCTTAGAACCAACTCTTCATAAGAGACAGAAGTAGTTTGTGCGTAAGAAACAACATTTAACCGACAGCTGCATCTTAAATTCATTCTTACTTACTAATTACTTTGCTGAGTGCTAACTCTCTTAACTTTCTTTGTAACTATAAAGCTTTTGAACTGAGAAAGACACATATTGTCGTAGACTGTCAAATGAAAAAAAATTAATCAGGTTTCCTTTCTGGGTTTTCGGTCACAAATTTGCTTATCCAAAAAATCTTATAATCTGCTGCTTAGTGAATAAAAACTGAGTTATTTAAAAGAATTATATTTAGAGAAAACATTGGCACTTTTTTTGAACGGCCTGTACAAAATTGATTATAGATTGTTAATTTTAGAATCATTGGAATTAATTTAAAAAAAACTAAATTGTGAGGGTTTCGAATTTTGTATAATTAAATTTAAAAGTGAGTTTTTAAATTATCATTGGACACTTGTTTAGTTACGATATTGGCGAAATAAAGTCTAATCTAGCTTGTTCTCTGTCTAATTTGCTATTGCATTTAACTTAACGTAAGACTCCTGAAAGCCCACAAAATAATTACATTCCTAAATTACATCACACATTAATAAATTGTTTTTTTTTCAAATCTTGTGATATTATTCTCTTCCTAAATTTTTTTAAGGATAAATGTCATAAAACATTTAGTTTGTTTCTTGTAAACTCAAAAATATTCAACCACTAATTAAGTTCTAGGAAAATTTTTTCCATGTGACGAGTGAATCAACAAGCTCAATAACTCCTCAATCAATCGAAAATTTATTATAAACCATCCAGCTCGGAGGACCAAATTTTAAGTTATTACCAATAGAGCAGAAAAAATCATTTTTGGCTATCAAATTAACTTTGGCACAAAGTTTGTTATGTTACTCTCTTCCTATCTTTTTGTTAGAATTAATTTCAAGTATTTAGTTTGTTTATGTAGCGTTTGACAAGAAGTTCTACAACTCCACAATCAATCGAAATCGTTTATTATAAACTATCCGGCTCGATGGACCAAATGTGAAGATATTACCAATAAAGTGAAAAAATAACTTGATTTTGTTTACTGATAATGGATAATAGGCTTTGATGTTACTTCTGCCGTATTTTACCTGTATCTTGATATAAAAATACAACAATTTTTTATTCTTTCTAATTCAACATTGTTTGAGAAATTATCTACCAAGAATAAACTTCCTAAATTTACTGACATTTAAACCTTATTCACTTTTGAATAAATAGTATTAAGTGTTATTTCTTTGTTTAAAAATAAATTATTAATAGTATTGATACTAATAGAATTAGATTAAAAATTTAAAAAAAAACTTATAACTAAAACTTATTCTAGATAATTAGAAAAATAATATTAAATCATTAGCTAACCGTTCTATAAATTATATAAAATCTGTTGTTTAACTGTTTAAAACTGTAACACGATAAAGTATTTAATTTATTTTGTAGAATAGAATAATAATTATTATTAAAGTTTTATATCAATAGACAAAGTTTTTTTTTGTTGTTGTTATATACATAAAAGCTCATCATTTTTATCTCATCACATTTTATTTAATTTTTGCTTGTAGCTTTCATTATTCCTTTTTCTAGAAGTTAGTTTTTATTAAATTTTTACAATTTGTTTTTTGTTTTGTAAATTTATTCTTTTTTTTATTTATTTCAAAAATATTATTGAAATAATAACAATAACAAAAGCTTTTTATAGCTTTAGATATACAATTTATTTCTTTTTTAATCTCTGGTTTTGTTTTTTTTTTCTTAATTCAAAAGAGAAAATAAACTTAAAACTTCAAACAATCGAAACGAATTGCAGAATAATTTTTTCAATTCATTTCATAAACGTATAGAAAAAATTATGAATAATAACTTATTTGAATTTCATTTTAAAATAATAATAGAATTTAGTAAAAACTTTTTTTTTAACATAAATATAAAACTTTTTTTTTAAATCTAGAAATTAAAAGAAAATAGAATTTTTATTAGAAAAATTTCAGATGTAATTGTGTGAAAATAGAAGTTGAAAACTATGAGGATCTGAAGGATTCGAATAGTTTTCAATAATTCATGAAAACTTTGATTGTAGATCAAAGTTTGTGGTGGTGAGGTTTTTTAAAATGTTTATGATTCAGAATTTGAGAAAAAAAGAATTAAATAAAATAAGTTAAAGAACATAATTGTTGATTTATATCCATAAATACATCAAAAATTATTGTTACCAGCATCGTTGGTTTATCAGCAACTTCTCTTCCTTTTATCTTTGTGTATTGAATTTATCGCATTTGAATTTAACAAAAAAGGATTTCATACTAGTTTACTTGAAAGGGAAATGCTAGCTTACATTTTCGTATAATAAACTAAACTAAATATGCTCAAACCTCACCTTATAAGGTGAAGTTTTATATTCGAAAAGTTTTGGAGCTATATTTCAAGAGTACCACTATTTTTGTGGTTTTTTTCATAAATGGTTCGAAAAAAAATAATTCTTATATCCTTGAACAAATGCTCCAAAATGTTCTAGAAACCTATAGCTGCAATTTCGATCAGTTTGACCTATATATATTGCATTTTTGAATTAAATCTAAGTTTTGAATCAAAGTTTACCGTAACAATATCTATAGTCACAATTGTTATGGATCGCATAGTTTTGACTCATATTTCTGGATGATTCGGATTTCTCAAAGTAATAATTTGGATTTTTCAAGGAACATAAATAATGAATAATTAATAACTTGGATTTCTCAAAGAACATAAATAATGAATGCCGCTGCCAATGTAAAATATTTTTTGAACCTCTGTAGAATCAAAACAATTTTGAAATTTGAGGTCCACTCACTTTCTTGTTATGATTGTACAGTAATTTATTATGGTCAAACTGCTCGCCGCTTGAAAATTACTTGGATGAATTATATTCTGCAGGATTGGATTATTATTAAAACTTGAGTGAGTAGCAACAGTAAGGTACCCCGTCGTGTCGTTTGATTTTTATGAAATTCGGTACATTAGCTTCTGTTACGATTTCCCATAGGAGTGTAACCTAACATTCGGTAAAACAACTTTTTCGTCGTTTTTCAATTGGTTAAAATAAGGCAATTGCTGCATCGATTTGCCACACGTTTGTGACCCATACATCACTTCCAGTCTAATTAATTTTATCTGAGCAACAAAAATTTTAAAAGTCCGTCTAGATAGTCTTGAAATTGAACATATACAAATCAAACAATGTGTGTTTAAAAAATAACAGTTTTCACCAAAAAGTTGAAATTTTTACGATTTAGACGACTTTTGGTAATCATTTCAAGTCACTATATGCTAAAAAACTGATTAATTTTTGTTCTTCTCTTGCTTAATCAAGCCTGTTGTGGCATGTAATGAAGCGCTGCTTCATTGTTAACCAATGAAGTGGCATAGCAGGCCGCGCACCTGGATGAGATTATTTTTGGCCCCAGACTAGCTACAACCTATGGAATTGAAAGAAGAATACCTGCTGCTTCAATACAAATAATCATATAGTACGCGTATTTCGAATGAAGACGGATCAAAAAAAACTAAGTGAGATGAGAAGACTCTGGCGACCTCTTTGCATGAAAAGAACCGCGATCACCGCGTCCAACCCCATGCTTTTTGCCCTTTCACACACTTTCGTACTGCATACCCTCTTATATGCACACCCACACGCTCACACACACCCGCACAAAGACACGTACCTCCATATACACCACCATCCATACGATACCTCCAGTATTGAAATCGGTTAAACTTAGAGCTTTTGTTGACGTTGCTTGATTCAGCAAGGGTTCAAGACAAAATTGTATCATATCGCAACTTGGTCGACACATAACAATTTCGGTCCAGTTGTTTGGTTTTATTTCCCTTTTTTTTTGTTTACAACACATGTCTTCATAATTGCTTTCTGACCCAAATTCTTTATTGGCTAGTTTTTCACAACGTTGATTATAACTGATTGTAATTTAAGTATACGAATATCGTGTAGATAGGTAAACAGTTGTACGAGTGCCGAAATACGCAAATTATCAGAGTCGTCAGATTCAGGCGTGATGCTTCTTATGCGAGGTCCCAAATTTAGCCAAAAATTCTTTCAATAACTCTGTTATTTTAATTTCAACTAACTTCATTGTTCCGAAGTAAGTTTCACCTTTCAGTAATTGTTGTAACTTAGTTTCAAAAGAAGTAGCGTAACAATCAAAGCGGTTCACTCTAATCTTGATTTTATCATACCCTATATTGTTAGGAGAGTAACTATAAAAAAAATTTACAGGGGAGCAGTAGTTTATGCACATCACTTAACGTTAAATAACTGCAGATGTGGTCAAAGTTATCAAAAGGTAGACTTTAAAGTGATGTTGCAATCATTTCTAGGATTTTTCTTCTTTAGCGTGATTATAAAATTATATTGTTTTAACAATCGTTGTGGTCTGGTGGAATACTATATTGTATTATCAAACAACTCTCAGATAAAGGTAGCTTCCTTAGTCTGCCAAATAATATTCAATAAACACTTAAATTTATTTTTATTTTAGATCAATCCAATGACAAAAAAAATAATAATTCAATACAACAAAGTATATTAACTTACCGGTTTATCGACTACATCTGTTATATATGAATAATTTATTTGTTATAGTCAGACAACCCACACTACCGTTATAAGACACGAGGTCTAATTTATCCAATATCTAGTTATATTGAAAATCAACTAATGGTATTTCCCAAGAAAAATTTGAATAATTACTTGACAATAAATCTTATGATTGTTAAATGCAGAATTAGTTTTGCATATAGGACTGTTTCCATCCACACATCCACATTCACACACTCATACACATAACCACAAAAAAATACACAAAATCATGTGAGAACCAAATTGAAAAAAAAAATCTTTCTTTATTGTCAGACGTCAAAAAACTAAAATCAGCTGATTTCCAAAAATGACAATCGAATAAGAGACCCTCTATACGAGGCTAGGCGTATTTATAGGCAAACAAAATAACGATCGTGGTGAATTAATTTTTTTTATTTTTCTTTAATTATTTCTCCCCACTTGGTGTCTTCACTATTAATCTGTACTAAAAAATGGGAAATAATTATAAACAGAAACTTGGATTATATAACGATTGTAGGAAATCTACATGGGAATAGCGGAACTACGAATTTATGATACTGTACAATAGTTTTATGCTAACCCTATAGCAATTCACGATTGAATATAGGAAATCACATTGGGAAATATCACACAACTGTTTTAGGATAATAATTTTTTTAACGGAAACTATAGTAGATGATGACTGTGGATTGAGTATAAGAAATTATGCGTAAAGGAAAAATGAAAACAACTATGAAAATTTCTGTTAGGGCAAATTTGATGTGTGAGGGACACTGGTTTGAATTTCACTCATGAAGTTTGAATAACCCTTCATGACAGGCATAAATTAAGTTTTTTTGAGAAATTAATGTACGTTGATTTATTTCAAAATGTTGGAAATTAATTTTACCAGGAAAACTGCCAAAAAACACGAAGAAAGCGACAGTCTTACATCTTTTCCTTAGAATCATAAAATATGAGCTGCTATTGTTACTATGAACGCTTAATATTTGCAGACTCAAGTAATATCAATTTGACTGCCACAGCAGGCAGCCCAGCCCGTTTATCCATTATGTTGTAAAACGAATTTATTAATCAATCAATTTTAACAAAAGTTGATATTGCCATTTGCTTAATTTGAAATTTGCTTTAAATGTGATTGGTTCATTCTTTTTTTTTCTTTTGATGGTTACATTCCGTACACGGATCTTGCCATGTGTATACCCAAGATCCATTTGCCCATTTCATCATCAATTAACCTAAATTATGATATGCTCTAAGGAACACCATAGTAATTTTATCGTCGTAGCAACCATGTTGCTGTTGAAGCATTCCATCATCACTCAAAGTTTTCAAATACAAATCTTTAATTGTTATCAAACCAACCGATCCAGATAGATATCGTTAAATTTATTCATAAATTATTCGTTAGACCTTCGTCTAGATTGTTGAAAAAACAATCAGAGGTTGTCAGTGCTCAGCATTCACTCCCATAAGCAAAAAGCATTTTAACATGCAAGTCGATCAACCTCTTTATACGCTTTAGAAAGTATAGTGAAAGACTGGTCGGCCTGTAGTTTTTTTTTGCACAGTAGTTAATTTTTCTTGGCTTTTAAATAAGAACGACCCTCGCGTTTTTCCATGCTTGTATTACATAGTAAAGAGCTATGCACACTACAAAGATCTTTGAGAGTCTATCTCATGTTATGTCCAAATAATGTTGTATCAGCAGACTGCCTTGTGTGGACCACATTGCCTAGTTTCAGAGTAAGAATTCTCAAAGGCCCAGACTAGCCGATCATTGATTTTGTCAACTTCCTGATCATTAAATGCTTCCGCTCAACCTCTGCAAAATGTTTAAAACACACACAATCTGTCTGTCGTGATTTGCGGTAAATACGACCTTCAGCTGGGTTCGTCTTCACTAGAAAAGCAATATATTTGTGAAGACTCTTCAGCTCTTATTATCTGCTAAAAAACCTGGACCCTATAGAGTGATGTCTATGATTTCTTGCCATCGTGAGTAAACAAAAGTGTGCCCTCCGCCGAAATTAAGTATTTTCCAATTAGTAGTACCCAAGAACTCTATAAGAGACTGGCTTCTACTGTTGTTATTGGTACTTACACAGCTCCTCATAATGTGAAATGACGTCATCATATGATCTCTACACTATTTTGTAGTTTCTTTAATAAAAGAAAAAGTGCCAGCTATACACTGTACCTAAAGTTGGTTCCACGTTACAAGAGAACCTGTCCTTTAAAAACAGCTAAACATTGCCAAAAAGCAAGCAATAGGTTTGTGGTAACTATTTCTTGCATCTAGAGGGGTTTTCCACATAACAGCCTTAGCTAGTCAATGGAATTAGCTGATAATTAGCTAAACTAAAAACTCGCTTTTCTTTAATCAATATTTTCACCAGACTACCAAATTAGAGCTCCAGTTCTATGTGCTATATGCTTTTCCACCAAACAGACTAACTAGGTCAGTTCGTTTTGTTCACAATGTTAGTTTAACTGTTTTGCATTATCTTATACCGTACGATCCCGCTACGACTAACTCCCTTAGAGATTAAAATTTTTCAATTTTATCAGTAACATTTTCTTAAAACTCTAGTAAAAGTTTCCCAAATTACATTTTGGCAACAAAGGAGCCAAATTTTCATGCAACCCCAACTCAATTTTTACCGTTTAAACCGATTTATAAGCTGGATGTAAGTAGAATAAATGACTATACAGTCGTGACAGAAAAGAAATTAAACCAACCTAAGGAAATAAGTCATTATGAAGGTTCAACTTCAAAATAATTATCGCCTCGGTGCTATAATTGATAAGTATGACAACCGTAACGGAATTTCAAAAGACGTCACTGATGAGAAAGGTACGAATCCGGTCTGAAATACGAAAAACGAAGAGTAGAATTTTTCTCTGAGCAAAATTTTGCTCGAAGAAAAATTCGAATTTTGAATGCGTTCGTTAAATGAAAGGTTCATATGTTTGTGTTCCCTTTTACGTGATATTTCCCGTTTAAAACTTCTTTTAAAATGAACATCGTTAAATAGATCTAAAAACCAAGGCGCATTCTTTATTGCTGTTTAGATATGTCTACAATATCTGTTTGTCTGGTTTTTGCTTTTAATTGTGTCATAAATTATAAGAAACATTAAACAGAAAATAAAATTTGTTTGAGAAGGCTAATGTGAGGTCATTTGAAACAAATTTTATTTACCGTGTCCCGAAGTGTAACATATTATAAAAGGACGTTCAATTCTTTTAAGACTAATTTCAGACTTTTCAACCACACAAATTACCTAATAAAACCGTGAACCACTGTTAGCTAATTTGAGGTTAATCGATTTTTTAACTTTCCGAGATGATAAGTATCTGGATTTTCGATTTTCGAAATTCTCGTTTCAAGACCCTCTGAAGTTGTTTTGGGCCATTTATATCCGAAAGTCTGTATGTGTGTATGCATATATTCATATCATTTTATGTGGACCAAAATTGGTGACCCCCTCTTCAATAACAGATTTAAATAAAAATCAGAGTTTTTTTATTTACTAATTCAAACATTCAAACCTGAATCATAAACATAAGAAAAATAACTCCAAAAACACTAGAAACTTACCAAAAAAAAAAATTCTAACAAACATAAATAATAAATTAAATAAAATATATAATCATAGATTTAGTCGATATAATCAATCAATGTGTGTTTGTGATTAATATTTATAATTTTTTTATTAAAAATAAATTGTTTTATTTTTTTTTTTAATATCGATCGATTAAATAATAATAATATAATTCATATTCTAAATTATTACTAAAACGATTATTTTGTTGTTGTGTTTGAAGTAATTTATAAAAAAAAAAAAAGTATTATGCTTACCGTCGATACGTCTCACACCAATCGCCAATACTTGTTAAATGTTAAAAAAGTTTTAAACAAATTATTTAGATAATTTTTAGATTGAGTTAATAAATTAACAAATAACTATTGATACACATTTAACAAGTAATTACAACAACAACATATCAAAATCTACAACTACAACCAATCAAATTAAATTATTAAAACTTAATTCCTTTGAAATCCATAATAACATTTATTAGACTAACATCAACGTAGTCAAATAGAAAATTTAATAAATTAAACAAAATTAGGCAATTTAGGATTAATATTTTGTATAAATAGTGAAATTAAATTTGATTCAATTATGGATTTAGAAGTTATAATTCCATATCACTATATATGATGATAGGATTAGGAAATTAAAATTAAAGTTTTTGTTTTTCTTATAAATTTTAGAAATGATGTTTGTAGGTTAGGTTTTAGTTTAATATTATAAATTTATTGAAAAAGGATTTAACGTTCAATAGAGGATAGAAGTTTTTAAATATGTATTGAATGTTATATTTGAAAATTTTATCAACATTGTTTTTTGCATTTGAAAACGGGATTTGTGAATTTCTAAATATATCGTTGCTAAAAATATCTATAAAATGTAGTTTTCTAACTACCTTCTATTAAATAATGCAAATTTGTTTAGGTAGCTACTTATTTTTAATTAATTAATAATTAATTAAAGATGTTCTTTACATTTCTAATGAAATGGTTTGTCTGTTTGACCAATGTAAAATTTATTACATGTACCTTGTATTTATACCAGTGTTTTTGTCTAGAGAACTTGCACCTTTTAAGTATAACTAAACTGCATAAGTATTAGTGAGGAAAAAAGAGCTGTTAATGTAAGGATCGTGTCAAAAAATTAGGAAACATGATTTTTAAATAGTGTCAGAATTCCATGAATTTAACCCTTTCTTAGACCACTAGTATTTCAATGGAATGACAACTGCTTTATTACAATAAATAATGATTTGGGTTGGTTTCATTTGTCTAGTGGATGGTATACACACTAATAAAATATTAATATCGTTACTGAGGTTCTATTAAAATCACAATTCAAACGCCGTTTATATCTGAAGTTAGTACGATGCAGTAATCACGTTGTGTGGTTTTTCAGTGTCAATTTTACTGTATAATTGAAGATTTTCTTTTACAATGTGTTTCTCATTTTGTAGAAACTGCTGAGATGTTCTGACCGTAGAGCTAGAAAAACATCGTATTATTGAAGTAATACTTCTTTACGCTCGTTGTACACATTTTGATGGAGTGTTGGTCGAGAAACCGGGTCACGCTTTTTTATAATTGATTTAGAAATTTCGTCTCTCGATAAAAAGCCTTAATATTTTTTAATTGCGAATTCCATAATTGTGCATAAACAAACTTTCAGATGGCGGCGTAAATTAATTAGTTTACTGTCAAACCTGCTTTATCGACTTTTAATCATCCGTGTAGGGCCCATATAGACTATCAAATATGTTATTGAGCGATTATTTTGTTCCGGTGTTTGCCGCAATGGCGCTGCAAAAAGAAGAAAGGAGAATAAATTCCAAAAAAATTATATGGGATTTCATACAAAACACAACTTGAATAATTTTACAAATTATCTATGAAATTTCTCATTTTACTACAATTAAATAATTTAATAGTACATTATGATGCTAGGAAGTAAAGCTAAAGATTTTGGACGGATGTGGAGTTTGCAAATCGAGGCGCTAGCCGAGATTTGCACCCACATTAAGTCCAAAATAGCTTACGTCCGTGCATCATATACTATTTTTTATTCGCCGCAAGCAAAATATTTTCAGAAAAGTAAATAAATTTAATTTAAGTAAGTATATAAATTTTCATAAATTTTAAAGTAAAAATATGTGGAACAAGTAACCTTTGACAAAATATTTATTATTTTTTTCAAATTATTGTGTAGCTATGACAACAAATGATAACAACTATTTTAATTGGATAATGAAATTTTGAATTTGAGGGTTGCTTTGATAAAGAATTTTATTGTTCATAGAATTTAAACAAATACAAATGCTTTTTACTTTTTTGGACGTAGCTATGACAACAAAATAAATAGTTGAAAAGTGATACTTTAAAGCCGCAAATCACAGTAATAAACTAACACTTTAATATGTAGGCGAATAAAAATTTCTTTATGAACTATTACTGACTATATATTAAGCATATTATATACAACATATTATTTTCTTCTGTCCGTAAAACAAATACGAAAATATGTTAAATTTTTCATACAACTTTGTATGAGAAATTTTGGCAATTTTTGTGTTTCTTTTTTGAGCGACTTAAGAATAATTATAATTATTATTTTATATATAACGCTTAATTACGCTTAATATATACTCGATAGGATAGTTTTTATCTCAATTAAAAGTTAAATATTTTTTAATTGCGAATTGAATGTTAAATGTGGTTCATAAACCATCTTTCAGATGGCGGCATAAATTAGTTAAGTGACACAACTTAATCATGGACTTTTAAGTGTGTGTGAGCGAACGGCGAAAGAAGTATAATATCCACCGTCTGTTCCAACTCAGACCCTACTTTTTACATTTAAATTAACTTTAAATGATTTCTATAAAGTTTTCCTTTGCTAAAATGTCATTTCATGTTTTAATTTTGTTTATTTTTTAATATTTTTTTGGGTGGTGGACATTATCTTGAATTGAAATTAACCTCGTTGCAGTAGAAACATTTTTTAGAGACCATTGCGAAGTTTACATTTTTAGGACAATGTATTAGGTTTAAATAAGTTTGGTGTTAAAGTTTGTATAAATCATTTGTTAGCCTGCACATAATTAAGAGAATTAGTAATTTAGTATCCACAAAAACGATTTTAAAATTTTCTTAACGCTGTCATCTAGTTTAATCTTATCTAGTTTAGTCTTACTTAGTCTAATATAGTCTAATATTTTCTTATTTTGTAGGGACTAGAAGAGTTTTGAGATCAAACTTTCTCAAAACATGAGCTAAACCATGTGGAATATTCATTTTCTGTTACTTATCGTTGGTCTTACAAATTTCAAATTATGTACCATCCTAATCGCTTGTGTGAGAAATAAAATTCTCTGTAATGCTAAAACTTTCTTGCAGTATAACAATATTCGTAATATTTTACATTCTATTTGTCTAAAATTATTAGAAAATAAAACTATTTCATATGCAAAGAAAAAGAAGCTAGAAGGTCTACAAGAAACCTAAGCCACTTTCTTAAGACAATCAAGAAAAACACAAAACATTCTTGCTGTTTTTCCAACTTCAAAAGCATTAATTCAGATGTTCTCCGAACAAATTCTCAAAAATTCAATTGTCAACGAATGCATCTTTGAAAGATTTATTCAAACATTTACCGAGTTGCTTACTCAATTCAATCACTATAACAATTGTATATTAGATGAAATGGCAAATTGTGTTCAAAAAATTTTAAATGATTTTGTCAATTGGTTTGATAAAAACTTTCACAGCTGGTAAGGTCGCCATGTACGAAATAAATCAAATAATAAAAAAAATAAAATAATAATTTCATACTACCAGTAAACATCGTAATATCTCGTTTGAGAGCACGACTTGAATTAGAATCAATTGTTAAGAGTATTTCGAATCATGAACAAATCTTGTTTTTTGGCATAGTTCAAAAAACTTCAAAGATATTAATGATACGTAATGGTAGCAAGACTTGCTACTGTAATGTGTCTTTTCTAAATGCAAATCAAAAGTTTAACTTCAATCATTTATATTTTTAGTTTCAATTTTTGTGAGTTTTTTTAATGATCATCACTTAGGCTCTAATACCCAACACATATTTGCAAATGCACAATACCTTCACCAATAATTTCACCAAATTGCTTCAATACTTTGTGTAAAAATGTTATTCCATAGTACAATTTTATGTATTGTATAGGTTTCTGTCTAAGTTAAGAAATTGTAGCAGTTTTCATTATTATTTTTACTAAATTACTAGAATATTTTGTAATAAAACATTTTTTGACAGCTAATTTTTTAATCTTCGAATATATGTAAAGTGAAATGAAAATATATTTAAAACAAACAAAAAATTGTTTTCTTTAAACTTTGGGGATTGATATAAAACTTCATCATAAAACAATTTTGGAATTTTTTGAGATTTTTTGGCCAACCTCTTCCCATTGCGACTGTCAGATATTTGAAAGTCTATATTGGACGGCGAACGTATTCACGGGAAACGTTTTTTGTAGCGAATTTAATGCGTATAAACAATTTTTTAAAAAAATATTAATTTGTTAGCATTTTCTCCGTAGAATTCGATAGAAATAGAAGGCGTTGAAGGTAAAAAACACAGTTTTCATGTCGTTGTTAAACTTTATGATTTTTTTTGGAAATATCACCATGTAGGAAAACTCGTCAATTTAAAAAAGTTGGCCGCCATTTTTGAGCCGCTATTTTGAATTTTAATAATTTGACACCCGCTTAAGATTGAGTGACTGTAATTATCTTATAATACATTTTTTTAACTTAAATTCTCGTATAACCTGATCTAATCAGAAGAACACCAGTTCGATTCCCTAGCTGGAATTGAAATAAAACATATAACCTGAAATTTTTTCTTGGACAACAAACGTCATCATTCATGTTGTAGCGAATTTAATGCGTATAAACAATTTTTACAAAATTTTAATTTGTTAGCATTTTCTCCGTAGAATACGATAAAAATAGAGTGCGCTGAAGGTAAAAAAAACGCAGTTTTCATGTAGTTGTTAAACTTTATGATTTTTTTTGGAAAAAGTATCATTGTTTTTTTTTTAAATAAAATGTGATGTGTAGTAGGCATTACAATATGTGTCACAACAACACATAAAAACCTTTTAAGACCAAGGTCCCACAACAACATGCGTCCTAAGGATGTTAATGGACGCAAATCTGTTTTTTTTTTGTTTTGTTTTAATATTTTTTTGTTAAATAATGGATAACTAAACCATAAATCCTATCACATATAAAATATAACATAGGCCAATATTTCGTGAAAGGATAGGGAAAATAAAAATAAAATAAGAGGTAAAAAGCAAATTTGTTTTAAAAATTTGCAGGAAAATAACTAAAATTGGTTTGCCAATAGTCCAGCTAATGGCATAATCCCTGATTGCGGGACGCAGTATATTTTTCAATGATTAAAGCTCAGATATATAGTTATATGGAGGCTCGTTTCTTCGAGCAAGCTACAGCGTTCCAGCATCAAGGAATATTCATTAGCTAAGATTGAGAGTGCTACCGTTGACTGAATACAGTTCATCTGCCAGCACCCCTAAGATATCACCTTGGCTAGTGATATCTCACTGCTATTGCCAGTGGTATGTAATATCTCACGTTAACTCATATGCCAATAGCAGGAACTGGAGTACGCAGGGTTGTCACACCCGTGGATCAAAAAATAGAAAAAAATTAACAAATTAATAAAAACTGATCCCTCCATGCGTAAAATGTAGGAAATCATGTAGGAAAACTTTGCGTATGACACTTTTTATTTAAAATTTTATGTAGATTACGAAAATATTTTTGATTGGCAAATCTCGTCAATTTAATTGGCCACCATATTTGGGCCACCATTTTGAATTTTAATAATTTGACACAGGCTGAAGATTGAGCGACTGTAATTATCTTATAATACATTTTTTTAATTTAAATGTTCGTATAAGCTGAATATAACCTGAATCTGATCAGAAGGACGTCGGTTCGATCCCCAATCCGGAATTGCGATAAAACATTTATGTAAGATATAACCTGAAACTCGGTTTTCGAAGTGGTTTTTAACCTTCAGCACCCTTAAGCACTCACATCGATACTCCTTAACTGAACTAAATTTAAAAAAAAAACGTGTCTTCGAAAAATTCGTTTTAAACTCTAAAACCCCTCAATAAGGAAGAAAACTACCCTCAAAATTTTTTCAAATTTTTTGTTGCATTATCTGCTTTACATTTTTATTTCGATGCAATTTGTATTTTCAAAATCATAACAAATTAACAAATTTGTGATTTTCACAGTAACGATCTTGTTCTTGTCAGATTCAGAATATTGTATAGAATTTCATACCACCTTGGTATTTCGAAATACGAATTTCGCAATATTGTTAACTGCGTGTAAGAGTAGCAACCATAACTATTAACTTGTGCTTTTCATATTGGTTTGTTTTTGTAGTCTTTTAGATCAGATTCGCCAAGTTGGCGTCATCAACTAGTTACTAGGTTGTTCAGTTTTGAAATTCATGCTTAGTGATATCCTTTGAGGCACCAATATTTTACCTCAGAGCATCAAATTAGTAAAACTCTCCATAAGATACTTCGTATCTTGATATCTTGATCTTTATCTTACACCAGTGGCAGCAATTTTACCACTTATCGAAAAATATATTCCTTTAGTAGGATGAAGAACAATGTAACATTTTTCAATTATTGTGGCATGAGCTACAATTATTTAACCAGATCTCAGATCTCAGATATCAATAATGGATATGTCTGCAATTCAATTTCTATTTGTAATTTTTTTCAATATCATTTAGACGTAAAGTATAGTGTTCATCGGCAAAGTTGACTGTTATGGGGCTTAAAATTTCATTTATTGGGAAAGAATTATTTATTGTGTTCCAAAACTTTCGCCTTTTGTCGTTTGATCGCTTCTTCAAATAAAAAAAACAACAAAAGTTCAAGCTGTTTTGTTTTGTACAGAAACTCATCGGTGTTGAGATAACAATAATTTTTTTTCTCTGCCAAAAATGTCCCAGGTAAATGCTGCATAACGTAGAACACGAGCACTTTGCCATCACTTTTAAAAACCGGGTTTCAAAATAAACTATTTTAGATGTTATTCGCTATAATAGTGCAACATCTAGTAGAGCAGTCATTGGTTCTTTTAAAACGAATATTTTCTGTCACTGTTCCACAACCAGAAAGAGAAACATGATAATTTTGTGTGATTGAAGGCTAATGGTGTTAACAACTAAGATAGAAATTGGTGCAATACCAACTTTTTTCATGTTGAATCTATTTTCAAATATTTATTTAAAAATTTGTATGTTCTAGCATACCTTCTAACGTACTAAGACTATAATAAACTGATTGAACAGCCGAAAAAATTCACACCGAATTGTTGTGGTTGTTGAAGACTAAATAAACAAAGAACTTATTTTATAACAAGCTCATACCGCAAATTGTTCTCAGGTGCACCGAGTCTAAAATGATGATTTTCATAAATTTCATACCTTAGTGTTTAATCCTGATCCATTCGTCGATTATTCAATTACTTTAAAAACCTCAAATTTATTTCGTTATGGTTCTAAATATTTAAAATTTAGTAGATACTTACATATCGACCAAAATATTAAATGACTTGTTATTTCCGTCAGATATCTAGATTAATTGTGATCCTTGATTCAATTCACCAAACCAAACATAATAAATGAAACTTTTTCTCCAGCCAATATGTCGTTCCACGACCATTAACCTTTCATAAAGAAAAAAAATATAATATGTTTATCAATTATACCAACAACAAAAATAACATACCATTTTCTAAATCAAGAAAAAAAAATATAAAAAACACGAGGAAATCAAAATTCACATATTTTCACCATTTGAATTGATTGATAGATGTATGTATTCCAGTTCTTTGGTTGCCTCGTCGCCATCATATTTACACAATTTTATTTCTTTTTTTTTCTTATTCATCTCAATTTCCGTGTTATTCTCCCTATTTTCATAGCATTGTCCTCAATTTCATGCGTAAACTTTAACGTTTTATCCAATTTATTTTTTTCTGGATGTGGTATGAGAAATGATTGGTGCGATATTTCCAGGCATTTTGTTTTCCTTACATTAGTTCTTATATTTTTGATAAAAAAACAGTAATAAAAAAAAATAATAAATGAGATGATATATATTACATTTATTTTTATTTTTACAAAAAAAAAATAAATAAAATAAATCGAAGAAGTTATCATAAAAGAAAGTTTTTATAAATATAAAAAAATTAAGATTCGTGGCGCCGGTAAACTTTTCTTTGTATTTTATTTACCATCTTCAAAAACTATATCAATTTATAAGAAAAAAAAACTGAACAAAGAAAATGAAATACAAAAATATGTGTCTGTTTTCTTTTATTATTATTATTATTATTTTTCTATCTTCCATATGCGGGTGGACAAAAGAAAATGTCCGAAGTGAGTTTTTAAACGTAGGAAAACTAAACGGTTTTTCTCGTTGTTTTTTTAAAAGAAAAGTTCATGTTTTTCCTGATAATTTGATTTTAATAGTTGACTTACTTATCGAAAAATTATTTAATTCACTTACTTAGGAAAATAAGCTGAGAAAAAGGTTTTTTTTATTAACATATATTTTATACTTTTAGTTACCTGTACCGACTTCAAATAAATTAAGAATCAACATCTTAGTGGTAGGTTAATTGCTACACACTTTAACACAGTCTTTCTTAAATTTTCTGATAAGCCGGCTTGCTTGCATGTATTTACTTCTTTGTTTTAAGAAGTTGAAGGTCTCATCGTTTGTAATAAGATGTCTGAACTTTGCTACCATATCTAAAAAGATCTCGGTCTAATTGACTGACTTGACAAACCTCAAGAAACCTCAAGAAAATTAGAAACGAAACCTATACGAGTGCATCAATTTATCCAAACTAGTATATTACATAAAACACGTTAACATACGGAATTAGGATCCCTGTGTCCACTACCATTTAGTTAGGAGAAAGATGGTCCAGCTGTGCTACCAACATCCTTAACAAAAATTAATTAACTTTTTCTTTGGTTATATGAGTTATGACGGTACAGGTAATTTCAAAACACATTCGCATAAAGTGCTACAAAAAACTACAACTGAATATTATTCAACAGTCATATATTTTCAATTCAAACCTCGATTTTATCAAATTTCAATATTAACGTAAAACGTTACATTAACAACAAATTTAGGAAATTTTTTAATAAAAATGCAAACACCAACTCCACGAGCTCGCACAATACCTAACCTAACGGTTCAAAATAGATGCATTTTAGTTTTTACTTTTATGCATAACACAGATTTTATTTTTCATACAAAAATAACTCAAACACAAAAGTAATGTGACCAAAATAATTTTTCTCACCTGCCGATCACCGATCATGAAATTTAAAAACGAAGCTCGAAACGAATATGAATCAAAAGCGAGTTTTAGAAAGGACAACAATAGCAGTGCTATGCCACTATCATTGCAGTAAAAAAAGAATTAAGTTTTTCGTTGATTATATACCAAACCTATAAAAAAAAATTCGATCCGGAGTTCTGACTATATATACTATATATTTTTAGGGTTATTAAATTCGAATTCAACCTTGGTTTGAACCCAACACGTTAGGGTTTTGACATAACTTCACAAAACTCTTCAAAACCATTAAACCCGATTTTGGCGGTTCCTTTTTGGTTATGTTTAACTTCTGACGTGATCGGGTTAAGCTAAGGTCAAATTCAGATTCAACAAACTAAAAAACATAGAGTATCTATAGTTAGACCCCAGGCCAATTTTCTTTGTGTGGCTGTTTTTAGAGTGAGTTATTTCCCGAAAAAATCTCAAAATCTAGATTCGGGCTCTTTCCGAAACAACGAAAATTTCAACTCATGAGATTCGAGATTTCCCGATAAAAATTCTCGAGATATCGAGAAAATATTTAAAAATCTGTATAAAGTTCTAAAATCAGAATAAAAGCGACACATAGTTGTCCGATCTAGGAAAATTGACTTCGTCGATGTTTACTGGATTGTACTAAGTGCCCCGATCAGTCTTTCAACGTTTTGTATTGTCTTAGTATTCTTGAATGTTTGTAAAAAAGACGAAATTGGTGCGTTTTTATTTCCTTAATTCAATCCATTTTAGAACACGTCTGGCGAAATTCAGATGGCATACCAAAAGTATATTTTTTTGGTTTTTCAAAGATTCAGAGTTTTTTCCAAAACATATTCAAACTCTACACAGGTGTTTTGTTGACGAGAAAACCCCATTTAAATATTTACTTAGCAAAAATTTGCCAGGATAAGAAAGTATAAAACCAAAATTAGCCGGTTACATACTCGCACGTACCGACACACCACATTTAACTCAAATTTTGTTCAAACTTTTGTACCGACACACCACATTTAACTCAAATTATGCAATTTATACTTCAAAAATTGATATTTAATTCTTTTTGCAATTAATATTTGATGAAAAAATAAAAACTGCAATTCCCGATACAATATTGATTTCGGAGACAAATTTGCATAAAAAGTTACGAAACACTGCAACTGTATATTGTTTAACAGTAGTAAATGTTCAATTTAAGCCTCGATTTTAAATTTCTTTTTAAAATAAATTTAGAATCTTTTTTACTAAAAATCCAAACACCAACTCCCAAAATTTTGAGCCGAGAGATCTGGCTGATTGATAAATCCAATTCAAGATTCAACTCAGTTTTGGTAACCGCTGCAATAAAAAGTCGATCATCAGAGCTCTTGTAACTTCACGATATCAACGTTGTACGTTTCGGTTTGGTTTGTAGGTTATTCTTGCAAGATCTCCTTACATTTAATGATTTTCTAAATTTTATGTTCCAATTTTTATATTGTAGTCCAGTCTCAGCTTCAATGATCGTTGTTTTAACGAACCGAAATAAATCCAACTATGAAGTTTCATCTCTGAGCTTTTGCAATAAACATTTAGCACGTTTATTCAACAAAAAGTTGACTGAGAACAAATACCCGCTTTTATTCGTTGTATTAATTTTATGTGGTCAAACTTGCCGTTATGTACAGTAGCATTGAGTATAAACAGTTTTTGTTCTGCCTCCGCCACAATATGGTAGATAATTTTGAAACGTTTACCCAGTGCAGTGCACTGTAAATGTAGGAATGTAGTATTCAGTCTCAATATGAGATCCCAAAAATTTACTTTTACATGCACTGAGCTAACTTCTGCTCGAAAAATCGGTTTAGTCCGCCAACTTTTATTCATTGCTTATATGCAATTCTTTCTGAGTAGCGCAACCAGCACAACTAGAGTACAATAAATAACAACCTTTGTTTTTCATTTTTTTTTTTTTCAAAATTGGCGGGCTTACTTCTACTTAATCTTCTTCTCGAATGCTTTCTGCTCGAAAATATCCTTCTGCTCGAAAAATCATTTTAGCGTGCCAACTTTTATTCATTGTTAATATGTGATTCTTTTTGAGTGGCACATTAAGCACAACTGTAGCACAATACAGCACAACCTTTCTTCTTTGATTTTTGCAAAATGGTGGGGCTAACTTTCATTCGAAAAATGGTTTTAGCGTGGTTTAAATTATTCTGTTGGTTATACGATTTTTTTCAGTAGCACAACCAGCACAACTTTAACGCAATACAGCACTTCGTTTGTGTTTTGTTTGTCGCAATACAGCACTTCTTTTGTTTTTGATTTCTTCCAAAATGGCGGGGCTAACTTCTATTCGAAAAAAATGATGCTAGCTTTGTAAACAATTTCTGTTAGGGTTACGAAATTTTTGTCTAAGTAGCACAACCAGCACAACTCGAGCACAATACAGCACATCCTTTGGTTGTCATTTTTTTCAAAATGGTGGGGTTAACTTCTGCTCGAAAAGTCGTTTCAGCGTGCCAACTTTTTTTCATTGATAATATGGAACTGTTTCTGAGTAGCACAACCAGCACAACCCTAGTACAATACAGCACAACCTTTGCTTTTAATTTTTTTCAAAATGGCGGGGCTAACTTCAACTCGAAAAATCGTTTTAGCGTGTTTAAATTATTCTGCTGGTGGTACAAATTTGTTCTTGAAAAGCACAACTAGCACAACTCTAACACCGTACAGCAGACCCTTTGTTTTTATTTTTTTCCAAAATGGTGGGGCTAACTTTTACTCGAAAAAATGATTTTAGTGTTATAAAATGTTTCCACTTTCCATTCATCTGTACCCTAATTTGATTAAGATATAATCTGAATTTGTTCGAATGAAGGTTTTTAAACGGACAAATCTGCCAAATGTTTTTACTTATAAAAGTATCTTACTAAAATGATATTAAAAATAAACAACCAGTTAATTGCATGAAATATTTCTCAATTCTTAATTTAAAAGTCTGAACACGTATGTAAGTCCAACCACAATGTCACATAATATGATAAATTGCATTGCAGAATAGATAGTCCGAAGAAAAACGTCTTAAGCATTAATCATGCTCTATCGGTTGAGATAAAAAACTTTCAGGGAACTTTTGACAAAGGATTATAGTAAAAAAAAATTAATTTCATCAATTTCAAAGTGTGCAGTGTGTAGACAAATTAGTTTTATGGGTTTTGTACATAACAATCAATTCGGGCAACGACAATAAAAAACTCAAAAATATGACTTCAAGACTGACTTTGATTATTTTACGCTCCCAGTTCATAAATTAAATAAAACTGTGAATGTAATTGAGGTAACAGACGTTAAATAGTCCTGAAAAGTATGACTACCAACTCTCGTATGTTCAAAATTTCAAATTATTTTATTTTAGAATCTTTTTACAAATGGTGATAATTTTACAATTGTTCCATATATCTTTGTACATCATCTTCAGATATTTCTTTGCCCAGGTCGCTCCCTCTGTAGTCCTTCAGAATACTCTCTGCCGTCCTCTTAATTTTTAAAGAATTTGATCACCAGACAATCTCACGTTATAACTATAGGTATGATTGAAACTGTGGCTTCATACATAAGTTTCAGCTCATTTGCTAACAGTTCATATTTCCTTGATTTCGTGAGCTCCGTTGTGGCCAATATTCTCTTGTTTGTGACTCTAACCTCAATTAATATGATACTATTGGTTTTTAAGTCATGGATCAGTAAGTCTGGTTTATTATGTTCTATCCGATTTTCAGTGTGTATTGTTACGTCTGACTTGATTCTGACCCTCTCATTGCATATAACATTCTCCATCTTATAATTGTTTAGTCTCTTTCAAGGATTTAGTCCATGTCTTTTGACAAACATGAAATGGATACTTCTAACAAGATGAAAAACGTGTTCTAGACAGAGTTGTGAAAATTTGACCATTTTTGATTTTCCTGAAACTTGGCATATAAGTAGTATGGACAAAATAAAAAATACAACTTATTTTAAAAATTTTTTAAAGTGCATAGTTTGAGCAAAGGGGGCACCCCAACATGCATGAAAAATGAAAATTCTGCCAATCCGATGTAACTTAGAAATTGAATTGCTCAAGAACGGCTATACCGATTTCATTAAACTATTTTTTGTTTGATAGATGATTAATTAGTCGTTTGAAAAAAAATTAATTTATTGTTTTTTATAATTAATTTTTAAATGAAAATATTATAAAAACTTTTTTAAAGATGGCGCTGGGGTCAAAGATCAATTGAAATTAAATTAATTTTTTTTCTGAAAATAGTTCTATCCTTACTCTAAAATATATCAAATTTACAAAGAGGTTTAAATTCTTGTTCTTGAGATATTTCATTTTAAAGATTTTTAGTACGGCTGAAATTCGAATTTTTCTTCATTTTTTCAAACAACTTCCATTAACAAAAAATTTTAAAATCAATTAAATTTTAACTTTTTTTATTTTTTAAATATAGTTCTTACCTTCTTTTAAAATATATCAAATTTACAAAGAGCCATTAATTCGTGTTCTTGAGATATTTAATTTTAAAGATTTTTAGTCATGCTAAAATTCTAATTGTTCATTATTTTTTCGAACAATTTTTATCACAAAAAAATTTAACCACTGAAGTTCGAGAAAATAATGAACAATTAGAATTTTAATCGGACTAAAAATCTTTAAAATTAAATATCTGAAGAACACGAATCAACACCTCTTTCTAAATTTGATATATTTTAAAGGAAAGTTAGAACTATATTTAAAAAATAAAAAAAGTTAAAATTTAATTGATTTTAAAATTTTTTGTTACTGGAAGTTGTTTGAAAAAATGAAGAAAAATTCGAATTCCAGCCGTACTAAAAATCTTTAAAATTAAATATCACAAGAACAAGAATTTAAGCCTCTTTATAAATTTGATATATTTTAGAGTAGGGATAGAACTATTTTCAGAAAAAAAATTAATTTAATTCCAATTGATCTTTGACCCTATCGCTATCTTTAAAAAAGTTTTTATAATATTTTTATTTAAAAATTAATTATAAAAACAATAAATTAATTTTTTTTCAAACGACTAATTAATCATCTATCAAACAAAAAAAGTTTGATGAAATCGGTATAGCCGTTCTTGAGCAATTCAATTTCTAAGTTACATCGGATTGGCAGAATTTTCATTTTTCATGCATGTTGGGGTGCCCCTATGCTCAAACTCAATGTACTTTAAAAAAATTTTAAAATAAGTCGTACTTTTTATTTTGTCCATACTACTTATATGCCAAGTTTCAGGAAAATCAAAAATGGTCAAGTTCAAATTTCGACTTTTTCACCTCACGTTTTTCATCACAATATCATTGTGACGTTTCTTATAATAAAAATTCAACATTCGTCCACAACTGGTCGCGAGATGATCTACACTCTTGGGACCTTAGAATGGTGGCATTTCTTCCCATCAAAGAAAACATTACGGTCTTGTATATTAGTGTACATACACTCTTGTTGTAGAGATATATTTCCTTTAGCGAGCCAATGGGGATTGTCTTGTTTCTATAATTTTCTCCTCACATTCAAACAGAATCACGTGCATCTTTTTTTGTTTTATTCTTTCAAATCGCAAGGAACATTGTTTGAGTACCACTTCTTTTTTGTTGCAATTTTCTTCTGTGAAACTGTTTTTATTCTTGACATGTTCAACAATAAGTCCGAGATGCGTAATATCTTCTTTTTCGTGCTCGATTTTCGACTTTATGTGGGCTATTAGCCAAGTATTTGTGTAGATCTAACAACATTATTTCAGATTTATCCACAACACTGATTAATCCTCTTCCAAGTTGGGTGCGGTCAATATATAACCGAGCTATGCTAGAAGCTTGCCAAATATTTTTGTATTCTTTAGAACAATTTAGAGTGGAAATTGCAAATTCATTTAAAGCTCTAAATAGATTTCTTGCGTTAAGTTTTGTTTTGGACAGTTTCTATGCCCTACCAAATAATTTTCGAGTCAGGATTATTTATTTATTTTCAACCATAACCAAATTTCTCGAGTCCTCTAATATACCCAAATACTTGTACCCTTTGACGGTATCTATTATCTCTCCAAAGCATCCAATGTGGTTAACATTACAGGCTGATTTACTGTTGTTAATATCAAACCCTATCTTCTTAAGTGTCTCATCTGATAATCTACACATCTCGACCAATATTGAATCTTCTAGTGCTATCAACTCAATGTCATCTATAAATATGAAGTGATTTCTTCTTCATCTTTAAATTTGAGTTTAGGACAGTTTTAGTTAAGTATCCTACTTAACGGTTCCATTGTTAAACCAAATAAGATCGGAGACATCGCATCACCTTGGCAAAATACCCTTTTCTAATTTTACTTCTCCAATGTCTGTTTTTGCACAAATGAGTCTAGTTTTCTGATATTTTAGCGAATGTTTAACAAACTCAATCATTTGAAATGGTAAATTAAGTTTTTCTAGACATTTTATTAAATAAGCATGTCTTACCCATTCATATGCCTTTTTAATATCAATCCAGGATGTTTTGAGCTCATTGTTATATCTACTGTTAATACTATTGTTTAAAAGTGCCTGTTCCTTCGCTCCTTGACACTGTTTCCTCGTTCCCATCTGGTTTCTCGAAATAACATTATTCATGATGAAGGTCTCCTCCATAAAACTCGCCATTACTTTACTTATAATCTTATATAAATTTGGAAGACATGTGATCGGCCTTAATTCTTAATTTTTGGAACATTCCTAGTTTATCCCCCCCCCCCCCCTCTGCATCCTAATAATGAAAAAAAAATTTGCGGAAATGAGGGGGTCAAAAGTTATAAAGGATCAAACTTTCAATTTTACCTTGGTCCCCCCTTTGATTTTTTAGAAGTAACTTGATTTGATTTTTGATTTTTCTTTTTTTTTTTCTCGCTTCTGCGACCCTGCACAACTTCGATCAAAAAAAGCACCGCCCCCCGAATTTCCCCCGCGTCGCCCCAACGCCCCAAAAGCTCCCAATAAAAGAAAGCGGGCGGCGCAGAGACGCAGAGGCGACGTGAAGGGGGAACGGGGGAGAAGTGCGGAGGGGGGGGGGGGGCGGTGCTATTTTTGATCGAAGTTGTGCAGGGTCGCAGAAGCGAGTCAAAAAAAAAATCAAAAATCAAATCAAGTTACTTCTAAAAAATCAAAGGGGGGACCAAAGTATTTTTTTAAAATTTTAAAATTTTAGTGTGTGATAAAATATAAATAAATATTAAATAAAAATAAGGAAAAAAAGAAAAAACCAGAGGGGGGACCAAGGTAAAATTGAAAGTTTGATCCTTTATAACTTTTGACCCCCTCATTTCCGCAAATTTTTTCTTTCATAATTAGGATGCAAAGGACTTAATCTTTCTACTTATCTGAAAAAAATGAAAATTTATTTGGGGGGATAAGCTAGGATTGTGCCATATTTTTTATGAAGAAATTGTACTCTTGGTCATGTCCTAGAGTTTTCCAATTTGGCAAATATTTTATGTAATTTGCAATAACACTCATCAAACGTTCGTCACTCATATCAATTTGCAGCTGAACTAGATCCAACATATTTACTCCTTCTTCAAATGAATCAAAATCTTCTTTTTGGCTCCAAACTTCCTCCCAGAACTGCTTTGTCTCATCTCTCTTAATGTCTTTATTGACCTCCATATCTTCTTCTTCCAGTTTCCTATAAAAAGTCCTGCGATTGAATTCCTACATTCTGTTGTCCTTTCGAAAAGCTATTCTCTTCTCTGCAAATTCAATTTTCTTTTTGTAGACACTCTTCTCCTCAAACAATTGATCCCTAAGTTCCTCTATTTTGCTCTGATTATTTGAATGGATATTTCTCTCTCTCTACATAACCGTTTCATTTCTTCTCCTATTTTGTTCGTGACTAATGATGGTTTCCATTTTTTGTCAATCTTGTTTATCTTATTTTGTATTGCCTGTTTCCAATTTGATTTCTTCATAGATTTTGCCGTGACTTCTTCATAGGTTTTTTGACTTGCATAGATGGTCCCGAGCAGAAATTTCTTAGGGCTCAACTACGACCCTGATCAGGTTAGCCATAGTTTGATAGGGCCCTGATCATAAGTGTAACGCTATTGCCCAATCAGGCCCTGATTGGGAAAAATGGACAGGCACTGATCAAGTTTTCCATATAATATTAAATAGGGCAAACCCTAGTAAGGCATTTTGTATCAGGCCCGGATCAGATTGCCCAACTAGGGATCAGATACGAAAAATCGAATCAGGGCCGGATAAATCCAAATAAGGTAAGCCCTAAAATGGTATTCTAATTCTGGTCCGGAACAGGCCCACATCAGAGGTGCTATCTTTGATCGAAGTGGTGCAAGGTCGCAGAATTGAGTCAACAAAAAAAATCAAAAATCAAATCATGTTACTTCTAAAAAATCAAAGGGGGAACCAAGGTAAAATTGAAAGTTGATCCCTTATAACTTTTGATCCCCTCATTTCCGTAAATTTTTTTTACTTAATTAGGATTCAGAGGACCTAATCTTTCTATTTATCTGATAAAAACGCAAATCTATTTGAGGGGATAAACTAGGAATGTTCCTTTACGTCATTCAATCTGACCATCAGATTAAATTTCTGTTGATATTCTTGCAGTATTTTATTCCACCAACCTCTAGGCATTCGTTGAAACCTTTTCTTTACATCCTCTTCCAATTTTCTAAGCCATTTGTCAGGATCAACTTCGGTATTTTGCACTATTATCGTTTTAAAAATTAAGTCTCTGTTAGTTGATGTTGAATTTTCACTGATATTCATCACAGTAGTCGTTTCGTTCGGGGTATTGATAAGGTCCGGGTTGATAAATTCATTTTCTACGTTTATCAACATTTATCTACTACCTCTCGATACTTTGTTTGAATTATATAATCTTCTTCTTTGTCCAAAGGTCGGAGATCAATTTAATTTTGACTCATAGGCGATGAAACTAAAAATTAATACGGACAGAGAAAACTTTGACAGCCTTCTTTTTAATTTAATCGTTGCGCCTACTATGCATGTTCAAAATGTAATTAGAATTGAAAATTTTGATTAAACAAATTTTGGACAAAAAAAAATTATTAGAAATATGATAAATTAAACGTAAACGCAACACATTACCTTGGTTTGAACGGTTTGTCTTTTTTTGACAAGTTCGCCATCCAGTTTGCGTTTGTTGCCTAATCGAAACCAAAAAAATTTTTTGTACTACACCTAAACGGTAGTAAAGCAAAATGAGTTTAAGTAAAAATAGTAAACATACCCAGATACTTTGATGTAGCCTTGGGTAAAACATTTGAGCTCTTGATTTGGTACACCATTAACTACCACGTGGGAGATTGTCTTGCGAACTTGAACCAGTTGTTTATTAGTTAACCAATCAAATTACCGTTTCTGCAACGAGTAAAAATATTTTGATTTTGTTAAAATCAGGCCATATAATGCCAGTGCACTCAATATTAGTACTGGAATATCAGTTAACTTTTTTAGACCAATATAAACTTAATCCTAAATGTCTATTTTTGATTTTAAATGGCTGATTTTGAATATAAATATAAGCGTTTTACTCAGTTTTTATTTCACCACAATAATAAAATTGAAGATAAATAGTAACAAAAAACTACACATAACAAAACCCTTTATATCAATTATTGTTTATTCTACGAATTGACATTGCCCACAAACAAATTAACAGTTATAATACAAATAAATAAAATGTTCGTTCAATATTTATAAAATTTTCTTTTTCTATGAATTTTATAAAACGTTTGACCAATTAAATTGGCATTTAAAACCGTCTGTGGTTTATTAAAAATAATATTTGTTTGGTTTAATGTAGAAATCCGATTGGCCATATAGAAAATTTTATTCAACTTCACACTTCCAAACTCCGAGTATCAACGTTTAAAGTTATTAATTTATTTTTTATTCCTATCATAATTGAATATTTTGATGAAACACTAAAACAGAAATAAAAATTTAGCTAGCATAACAGAAATAGAACAATAGGTTACTAAATAAAAATCAACTAGAACAAAAATAATCTAGAATAAAAAACAGTTCTAGTATTGGTAATAATTAAAACCGACCATCAAACAACAACTCTAGAAAAAACAAAAAAAAATGCTTCAAACAATTACATCAAAATAATTATACTAAAATCAATATCGATATTTATAAATAAAAAAAAATAAAATAATTTAATTAGTTTTTTAATTAATAAAAAAAATATATATATAATAATTTTATGATTTTAATTTTAAGTTTTGTGTGATTGTAATTTTTGATAACTTTTATTAATTATTTAAGTAAATAAACCAAAACATTTATTTTCACTAACAAAAAAAAAATATTAACAAAATTGTTTTTCTTCTATTTTCTAATCTATGTTTTAGTGGACATAACAAATGGTCAATTAACACCAAATAACAATACACCTCTCCTCACACAAGCGCTCTCAGGTGAGGTTATGATAGGTATATATTGTGAATTTTTTTGTTTTTATGTTTAGTTTTTGTAATAATAAAGTTAAATTCAATTAAAATTTAAAAAAAAAACAAATATATATAATAATATATTTGTTGTTGTTTGCTTTCAAAATTCAAAATTAAAATATAAAAACTTAATATTATTATTATTTATCGGTTGAATTGCGATTGATTTCCTTTTTTCGTTTGTCTATTTTAGTGATGAATAATTATCAAGCAGCAGCAGCAGCAGCACAAGGATTCGGACCACCTGCTTCACCACATACAACAACATCAAGAGGGGGGTTTCCAGCGGCTAATTCACCAGGTCCAACAATCGATATGTATAGCTCAAATGGTGCAGATAGTGTAGGGTATGTACAAGCAGCTAGTCCACAACCATCAGGTTTTCCAGCTATTGCCGTTAGTCGGGCACCATTAAATTACAGTCCGGTAGGTTATTTGTCTTATTTAACTTATACTTACATGTTTTGGTATTTAACGGACCTAAAAAATTCTTGATTTTATATCTAACATGCTCGATACTTAAAACATATTTATATACGTTCCGCATATAAACTTCCTTAAATATATCGAGATCCAAAATATCGACTTACGTAATGTTTTTTATCGGTATTATTTGGTATTTTTGGCTTTTTTAACATACTCGGCTAAGCACCCGTAAAACAATATTGAAAAAAATTCATGAAATGTGCATTGTAGCCATTAACATATAGTAAAAAATGGATGCATCATTGCACACAAGTGCAATCACACACATACATTTTCAATTTACAACTTGAAAATACGAAAATACGAAAAATACGAAACCAAAATACGAAATTGAAACCAATATTTAAATGAAATTGGGAATAAACACTAGACCTTCTAGTTATGTCACTAGCAGGAAATAATCGGAGGACTGGGTATCAAGCGTTGTTTTGTTCCAACGAGCTTCAGTCATGTGTGTCCGAGAAGTAATTTCCCCAGTTTATTACAAATAATCAGATATGCAAGCATATGAGAATGTGTAAACTTTATGATTTTTTTGTGCTTCTTTTTATGAATTACCACACACAATTCTGTTTTCATTTATTTTCTTTCCCACAACCCAAAATTAATGTCACCTAGTGGAGGAAAATTTATCACGCAAATTACCAAAAATAATTGATTTTATACGCCCGAAGGTTTAATGGATGTTCGGCTCTACGGTTATTTATCCCATTACTTTTTGGTATTAAAAAAACCACACGAGCTGTAAATTTCTATTTCAATAAAATAGTCAAGCACTTCTACCTGTTGAAGTACAATTTCTTTTTAATTCACAGCAATTATTTTAAACCGTAATAGCGTTCTTACCAAATTTCACTCATCGAATGACGAAACCAACAACTAGCTTTCTTTTCCTTTGATTCACTGATTAAAATTTAATAAAACCAAATTTAATAAAAAAAATTATAATACTCACTAACATGAAACTTGGCTTGGAAATTTTAAGAAAAAACAAATCAATTAACTTAGGCGTTTTACTAATTAAAGCAAAAAAAAACTCCAAGAAGTAACTCCGACCGACGCCTTATTTGAAAAAATTTGAACTGAATACCACAACATTGGTCATGAATTTAAAAAAATCCACAACTTCCAAAGTTTGAGCATATTCAAAGAACGTTTTTTGAAATACACAATTACCACGTTCATATAACAAACAAATTATGAATCGACAACATATCAAAATGAGACAGCAAACGATGAAAATAAAATCATTTGAAACAGGATTGAGAATGATAAAAGTAAAAAGACGATAAGTTGTATTGATCGCGTTGATTCATGCAAAAGAAAGCATTCCTGATAAACGAATTTTTATACGGGAACAAAAGCTTTGTAACACATTGGCACTCAAATACTTTTAAACTTCAACCAAATCTGCAATTGAAAATTTAAACATTAGCAAAATAAAAAGTGCATACACTCGTGCACCATTATGTTTGTTGGGCTGGGCATATCCATATATTCGATGTTAAATGTTAATCGAAAATGTTAATTTTCAACAAAAGGAAACAGAAGATCCGCAAGCTATAATTAATATTGGTTGAGACGTAAGACCCAGTAGGAACTTTTCTTAAGCCTAGGAGACTTTGGTCTAAAATGGCTTCTATTTGTTGATGTGATTAAAAGTTTTATTATTACGGAGCACAATTTATTAAAAAAAAAATAAGAAAAAAGCAAGTTCATGGAATTCATGCATTTAGGAAATAAGCTAAATTTTATTATTTTCAACCATAATCTTGTACTTGTGCGTCTTGTATAATAAATAAATGCATAATTTGACGATTAGGATATTGAACGAAAGGATAAAAATGATTATGGAGAAGATGCTGGATGACAAAACTATGTGGAATTATCATTAATAAGAATTATGCACTCCCAATCACCTGCAAACGATAACTTCAGTTTGTATGAAAAATTGAATAGCAGAGTTTCTAACGATCAAATTCTATCGAGATCGATCTTACGACATTGGAGTTTTTTCCTATTGATGATTGGTCCCAATCGTGCATTTTTTTAATAGCTTCAATACAAGAAACAAACACATTTTAAAAATAAATTACAGTTTATTTTTGGTTGTGCTATAAAAATTTAGACATTTAATAACGGGTTTTAATAACCAGTTTTGTCGATGTTATACTTGTGTAAAAAACCACGGTATTGAAGCTCTAGTCAAGTAGTTTTTAGCTTCAGCAGTGGTTGCGCCCAAAACAAAGCCAAATCAGAAAAACTAATCAAATTGCAAAATTTTCCACCTGGAACCGTATGAGCTTATGTAAAATTTGATGGAATCAAATAAAACTGAAACACGATTCAAATACACAAAAAAAGCAATAGATCGTTCAAAACTAGATTTATAATGTTAGAATTCATTTTATATGAAACAATATTTTGATTTGCAGCAACTCTGTAAAGGTGACATTTTAAAAATTTTCTGGTTTTAGATATTTTTAGGAACATAGTCCGAAATTTGCATGTTTCTTTCATCTTAAGAAAATAATTTTGAATGAACGGACAGTTTAACACGTTTTGTTAGAGTTCTTAAAGCATTCAGTTTAGTTGAAGCTTTTTGTTTGAAGCCAGAAAGATAGTTAGTGTTAGTGTTAGTTTTCAGTTTTTATAACTATCAATTTGAAGTTCTGGAAAATAACAAATTTTCTATAAACTTGAAACCTGACTTTCAACCAGCCTTAAGAATTTAATTATCAATCAACAAAGTATTTTCCTTGGTTCAAGTTGTCCCGCTTTAACAATGACAATTTGCTGAAAAGATTATATTAGATTAAATTCGGTGGTGATATGTTGTACTGCGACCAAAATGATCTATTGTACCCCACCCTACTGCTCCCTGGTGAATACCTAGTTAGAGCACCTCCTCCGATCCAGCCTTCTTTAGGAAATTCAGAATATGGAGAGGGTTAAGTTTATGCAGGTCATGCGCGGCAATATTATATTCCCTCAGATGCAACCTTCTCGCATAGATCAACACTCCACAATCTTTGAGAAGATGGGCTGGGGTCTCTTCTTCCAATAGACAGAATCTACATTCGTCCCTCGGTTCCACCCCAATGTTCTTAAGGTATTTTTTTAGTTTACAGTGTCCTGTTATAACCCCTGTCGGTATTTCCAGGTTATTCCTATTCATCCTAGAGCACATTACTGATCTCGTTTGATTAAACTGCCAATCAACTTCTTGGACTGCCTTAAGCCCGCGGTGTTGCCCCAGGTTTGGACCATTCCATCATAATTTTTTTCCCTTATCCTTTCATGGATGGATTTTGTCGCCAATCCACAAAAGCGTCCCTGACCGCCAAAAGATGTTATAGCACCTCGCCCTGCCAATCCGTCGGCTTCTTACCAGGTATCCAGTAAACTGTAACTTTGTTACTATTATAAGCTTGTTTAGCTTGCTCATACAGTCTCCAACCAATTTGGATGTGATGGTGTATGAGCTTAACGCATTAACTGCTGCTTGGCTTTCCGACAAAATAACAATTTCCTTGTTTTTATAATTCCTTCCTTAGCTGAAGTCTGCGATCCTTTCGATAGCACATATTTCGGCTTAGAAGACGCTTGGGCAGATGCCCATGGGCTCAAAGTATTTGATCTTTGGTCCAAATACTCCTGCACCCACCCCTACCTCGGTCTTTGAACCATCCGCGTACCATTTGATTTCATCATTACTCAAATAATACGAAGTGGATTCACTGTTCCACTCCGCTTTTTTGCACAACTGCGATGTAAATTTTCTATCAAATTGAACAGCTTAATCATTCCGTCTTTAGGAAATTCAAACAAGGGATTCTCCCTTGAAAGACTTTCTCGATATTTAGACTCGATGATTTTTCCCTTTCCCATACCCTGTATGCTGAATCTCAGTATACTTTCCCTTGCTATGCTCTTAACCTGCAAGTGGAGTAGAACAAGTCCAAACAACATCTCCATTGATGCGGTAGGATATGTTCTCATTGCCCCCGTGACGCAGATACAAGCCAGCTGTTGCAATTTTTCCAACTTTGTCTTCCCAGCTTTATAAGTATGGCTCTTTTGTTGCACGTGACTGATCGCTGGTCTCACAATCATGGTATACATCCACCTTAGGATACCTGGGCTGCACCCCCATGTTTTACACGCAAGATTTTTGCATACCATCACACCTCTTACGGCTTTGCTTACCACCACTTCCATGTGGTGTCTCCACAGGAGTTTACTATCGAGAATTACTCCAACATATTTAGTTTCCAATGCAAATTCAATTAAGGAGCCTTTCATTATAATTGGCTTCGAACTGAGTTTTCTTTTCTTGGCAAATGGGACTATCGTAGTTTTACTCAAATTGAGTTTTAGTCCCACAGATGTACACCAGGTGTCTACCAGACTCAGTCCCTTGGTTTCTGCTACTCTAGTTCTTAGCATCTCACACATCCAGTCAGTTGTGGGGCTGTCAAAATTTTTTCCCGCTTAGAGCCTTCTTCACTGCTCCATTCGAAGTGTTATCGAAAGCTCCTTCAATGTCCAAAAAGGCACAGACAGTCACTTCTTTGTTGTCCACTGCCTCTTCTAATTTTTTCGTCAACCTGTATAGCGTGGTTTCCGTTGATCTGTCCGTTCTGTACGCATGTTGACTATGTTAAAGATGTTAAACTGATGGGTCTATGAGACTTCCGCTGGGTGACATCTTTCTTACCTACCTTTGAAATAAATATCACTTTTGCCGTTCTCCATGGTTTTGGAATATGCCCAAATTCCAGCCTGCTCCTGAAGATGCCCAGGAGGTGCGGTAATAGCCACTTTTGCCCCCTCTGCAGGAGAGCCTGAACTATTCCGTCCACTCCTGGTGATTTGTATGGCTGGAACGTGCCTATAGCCCACTTGATACGGTCCTCCGTAAACAGTGAGGCAGTCACCTTCCAGTCCTCTGGGCTTAGTCTTTTTCTTTTCTTCTACACAAGTGCGTATACCTTCCGGAAAGTGTGTTTGTAGAAGAAAAACAGCTCTCTGTTACTCATCCTGCGTATGCGTTCCATCCGGCCTTCTCAACGAAGTTTTAATCACGACACTGTCCTTGGCCAAATATTTATGCAGCCTCGCCGCTACAGGCGACTGACGATTGAGACTCTCCAGACAGACGATTTGAGACTCTCCAGTTCTTTACGAACTGTGCTTTATTGGTATTTCCTACCGTTAAATCTAACACTTCCTGTCTTGCCGGACTTGTGACAAAAATGAGTGTGTTCCCGACGTTAAACACGCTTTAATTAAAATTCTAACAGAAACTCACCTCTTTGGTTTGTATGCGTTTTTGCCCATGTTTTACTGTGAGCATTTGCATCACATCCGATTATGAGAGGCCACTTCTTCTTGTTGCACCATTCCACTAGTCCCTGTAGCTCTGCAGGCGGTATCAGTACCACGTCCCCTGCACAGTATGCTGATGCTACCACTAACTGGCGGCGAATGCCTACTAGTGTGATGGTAGCTGTTTCTTACTTAATGTTCTGACCACAACAGCTGACGCTGCTATGGCGTGGTAGACATTCTACTTGGGCCACGCGCAATCTTCCTGCAACCTCCATTAGATGTTGTCGGAGCCTTCATCTATCACCTCTCCTCCTCCTCGATCCCTACGTCTTCGATACTACTGCAATTATCAGCAGCAGCATTATCCTCCTCTTCCACAAACATATTTGCCACCTCACTGAGTGTCATTAAGGTTGCGGCTGCAATCCCTGTGCTGTGGTGATATCTGATATACTTCCCTCGAGATGCCACCAGTTCCCTTTTCCCCCGTACCTTCTGCTGTTGCCCTTCTAGGTTCATGGACAATGACTTTGTCAAACCAGTGGTTGAGGGTATTTCCCACCCCCCAATAAGCCTATCTTTGTCCTGTCATCAATTAGGGACGTCAGAAGTTGGCCTGTGCCATCAGCTCAACTTCCTGGCAGCTTCCACTCCTTAACAAATAAGCCGGCGTTTCACACCTCTAGCAAAGCAAGAGATTTCTCCCTGGTGTGCCCAGCACTCCATAGAAGAAAGACGATAATCTTGTGAGGAATCGGAATTCGATCCCCCATTTTCGTCACAAGTGTATGTTTACCGACTTCCACTTTAGGTAACACAGACACAAGCCATTTTACTGTCTGCTCGTCGTCGCATTCTACAACCACATAACCAGGTTTGAGGTGGATACCCCCACACCCAAAGTTGGTTCTTGGATTGAGATAGTGTTTCTCTCTGTCCTGATAGGATAAGTGGTTATCCTGAGTTTCTTTGATGCATTGGCTTGCGGCGTCGTGGACTCTCTAGCTCGCTTCACGTTTTCTGCTCCGATGGTTGAGGCCTTCCCTTGGACAGTTCCCCTCCGCCAGGAACCTTAAGTACCACCTGGTACCGGCTCCACTGTGCCCCCGCCTCAGTGGATCGTCCAGCCCTCCAGGCTGACTTAAAGGTGGTAGAGGTGGACCTCTATGTCATCTACTCTTACCAACTCTAATTGGCACAGTGTCACTTTCTGCTGGTACGGAAGCTCTACTGCTCTTGGCCACAGCAGTACCACTTGCCACCGGTACACCTCCATCGTCAGCATGGCGAGGAGATTCGCTCCTGCACCTGCCACTTGTACATTCTCCTCTCGTCAGCGCGGTGACATCCCGCCTTTTATGTTTGTGTTTTTTTTTATTATTTGATTTGATTTTGTTCCCACGAGAATCACGAGAAAGTAGGTCGACCAAGTCAGAGCCCTAACTTGGCAAGGCAAAATACACCTGGAGGTTGCCTGGTATCCAGGTAGCTCCATTCGTGACTGGGCTATTTGAATGGGCCCCCAGCCTAGACGATCATCGGCACGGCACAAATCTCATTACACCTTGATCCAGCCCATTTGCTAATCATTTAGCGTAACCCGCTCTACACCTGGATCATTAAAACACGTGCAATAAAAGAGCACGTAGACCCGGAGGGGATAGCATTAGGGAGTTTGCTGCTGATAAAAAAATATATAATTTGTTGAACAATTTTTGGAAATATCATTGATATTGGTTTGCAAATAATCCGGCTAGTGACATATTCCTTAATCACTTGGCAAACTGTTTTGACCAATGATTTAATCCAACATATAGAAGTTAGATGTAGACTCAGACTAAGATTGACAATACTACCGTCGTTTGCGGTTTATTTAACCAGCGTAACAAAATGCTTCTTCAACTCAGCTATAGTTTTTTTCACATCCAGATAAGGAGAGTGAATTATGTTACTAAATACATTAACCATATGGCATAAGCATAATCTTAGGGTTACCCTTATTTGAATATATCCGGTGCTGATTTGGTTTTGGGTATTTGACCCATAGTTGGGCAATATAATCAGGGTATCTTACGAAATTCCCTTACCTCCGTCTGCCCTATGTAATTGTATCAGGCTCCTATCAGAAGTTAAATATTATTTCTCTATTAGAGTCTGTTTTTTAACCTGATCTAAGTCCTGTTTCATTTAATAAAATTTAATTTGGTTGAAATTCACTAGAGTATTATCCATTTTAGAAATATATAGCTAGAATAGTTTCATCTATGGTTTGTTATCGATTCTCGGCGGGAAGCCTGTAATAATAGCTGTATTTTTGGTTTAAAAAAAACGATGTGAGTTAAACATTTCGTAACTAGGAAAACCGGCGGATGGACCGAAATTTTAACACTATGAGAAACTTTATACATGACCAAAATATTTAATCTGAATTCATTTAGTGTTATAGTTAAGTTGTGTTATTTAATGAATGATATGACTATATACTATTTAACAATCAGTGGTTTTCAAAGTTCAGCTTTCACTACCAAATATTAAATTAGGTTGAAATAACCCCGTGTACAGTGTATGTTTACAGGGCGGCGAATAATATTTTTATCACAGACATTTTCGTAGAGAACTCTGTATGTTGTGTAGACACGGGCTTTAATACCAGCTTGCATCTCATTTTACAATGTGATAACCGATCCGAGATACTTAAAGTTTTCCACGGATCCTACCGCTAGTATGACATCCTTTCTTGATATTGCTTGGTCTTCACTCGATAAACGTAATATCATCTGCAAAACAAGGATTTGAGTTGTCAAAAATGCAGGTTAATGTCTTAATTCAATTATAAGGGCCTGAATTCATCACTTTGTTGAACACATGACCCCGATGTTATGCATAGAAGTAAGTTTTAAGTATCAAAAGTGGTTGCAGATGATTCTATCGTACTCTTCCGTACATAGAACTGCCGAATGCTGATGGTATACATTTGTCTAAGGTTGTTCTTAGGGTAAAACAATAATCAGTGGTTAAACGGTGGGGATAAAATTTGCATTGATAGTTCCATGGGGATTTCATTGACATCTGGTAATTTGGCATTTTTCTGTTTGTAGATATCACCTTTAATGTTTTCAAGTATAGAAAAAGTGGCCAAAACGGCATCCTCATTTGATATTTTGGTGTTCAGAAAAAAAATTTACACTTTCATAAAACGAGTTGCAGGATTCGAGGTAAACAACCACACCATGGAGATCAGACGCTTCAGTAGCATCGATATTGGGACATCAGTATATACACTGTTATCTTTATACCATTATCTGTTACCCAGGTAGTGTTACTTAGGTAACACGAAGTGAACGTAGATTTTGGAATTTTACTACCCTTTGATCTGACCTTAGTTGACAAATACTTATAAGTAACATAAGTAACTTATAACCTATAAGTAATTTAACACAATAAAAATATTATTGAATGGGTAGCACACTTATTTATTGCGTACCCAACAACTAATTTTTAGCTCTCACAATGTTACTTTCAACCTCCATTATCTAACGAGTATAACTCGTGTTTTGATTTTATTAAAGTATCTCAAACTTAATTGTGTGACATCACTGTTTAATTAATTTTGGCAATATTAATCAAGGTCAATTGATGATTATAGTACTGTGTTCTTTGACAATTTCCAAGACTTTTATTTTTGGATTTATATTCTTATAACTGCACAAAAAAAAATCATCTCTCAGAGTTAATCAATTTTTTAGTTTTTTATAATCTTATTTTTTAGAACAGTTAACGGACACTGCTTTAGTAGACGCAGTCGAATTACTTAGTCTTTGCTTTTCTGTTTTTGATTTTATCACTATAGCTAGTTCCACTTTTAATACGTCGTAATCTTTTATTTTTAATCTTTTACCTCAAAGTTCATATTTGTAATTTTTCAGTTCATTTTTTGTAAATACTTGTTGACACGTTTTCTGCATTTGAAAACTGTATTTTTGGGTTTCTATCATAATAAACTTTTTCAATAAAAGATATTCATTCTCCATCGCTACTTCAACGCCAATTGAACAGCTTTCATACTTTTGATTTTTATCGATAGTTTTTTCCTCAACATAAAACAAATTAAAATGCAGAACAAAGATATCTAAATCAGCATCGCACGTGCTCTTTAATTGAAATAAAATGTATTTATACTTCAATTTTGAGTAATAATTGATTTAATCTTCTTGATCTAAAATAAAGAAAAAAATAGCTGATGCATTGGTGGCCCCCATCAATACATCCGAAAACAGGTTGTGCTATAATTTATTAATAGAAGATACTAAAATTTTTTTAATTTTTTCTAAAATCTTGTAAACTAAGTGTCAAACAAATCAGTACTTGAAGTTTTAAATTAACAGTTGTTCAAATCGCTCAATATCGCTCTATAACTTTTTGTTCTCTCTCAGATTATATTCCCCAGACCACTATCAACGTTTCATCATAATTACTTCAAAAACGTAGATTAAGGCGTATGCACTAAAACAGTGATGGCGAACCTTTTTTGCTGGTGGGTCAAAACAAATTTATAAGATTTTCAATTTAGAGTCATGGGTCACTACTAGAATTAAAATAAAGTAGGTTATATGTTTTTTTCATTGATCAAACTTTTATTTAGAAAAAAAATACTAATGTGAAATTTACTGCTGCTTTTGAGACGCTAATTTTTGTATATCCGGTTGATATGATGTTGTCCTTAATTTCACACATGCGTCAGTTATTTCTTTCCCGAGACGATTTCTTTCCGAGGACTTTATGTAATTTAATGATGAAAATTGCTGCTTACAGAAATAAGATGATCCAAACATTGTTAATCCAGCATTTGCTAAATTTTTTATGCAGATAAATGTATTTGGCAAACAATTTCAAGTTTGGAGTATAATATTTTCAATATTTTCTTCGGCTGACTCATTAAAAATCATTTGGGAACTATTGGATTCTATTTTTGCAATCAAATCTTTGAATTTTTTATACATAAACAATAATATTGAAATTCGACTAATTCGATTTCTAAATTATTAATATTCAACCGATTGAAGAACTCTAGTTCCATGTTTTTGAATTTAATTTTATGAGGTAAAGTAGTTTCCAGTTGTTTAAATTGATTAAATCTGATTTTAAATGTTTCTTTGATTTCTTCTATAATTGATACATATTTAATGAATGAATGCTCATTAACCTCAATAGCTTATTAGCCTCCCTCATATTACCAAAAACACCGTTGTTTCAAATTGTGCACGCAAACGTGGAAAATATGTCATAGTTTTCAAATTTAAATCATTTATAAATTTGTCTAATTTTAAAACAAACGATTTAATGTTTTGATATATAGTGCAATTTGCCCTTAAAGTTTCTTATTAAGATCGTTAAGGTTAAAGTGTTGTGTTATATCCCAAAGGAACGTTAGATCATTTAAGCATTCCAAATTTGTTAGCTCAGGATAATTTACACCCTTCGCAAGTAGAAAGAGTTTTATTCAAGAAGAGTAACAAAGCGATTTAATACCACACTACGGCTGAGCCATCGAACGTTGCTATACATTAAAAGAGCTGAATACTGAGAAGAGAATCAATTTCAGATTGACGCTTATTAAGAGCTCGTGCAGAAATAAAAATGAGACATTTGTCACTATTGAAATAATCTTTGAAAATGGTTGCAATCTTTCTTTTGCACAAACTACTGCTTGGTGAATAATACAATGAAATTCCACTAATAGACGCTCAATGTTTTGCTTGAGATGTTTAATAAATCCAACGTTTTTGCCAACCATGCTTGAAGCACCATCAGTAGTTACGGAAACAATCTTCTTTGTATCAATATTCATTGTTTCCAAAGCTTCTTTAAATCCATGCATAATAGGTGCACCTGTTGTTCTTCCTGTTAAATTCACTAATTTTATGGATTCTTCTCTCATTATATTTACATAAAGTTATCATGCGTACTGAAATTATCAGTACAGTACTGATTTTCTAGCTTATGTACTGATATACATATGCGGTACTGATTTTTACTGATTTATATGTACTGAAAGTACTGATTTTGAAGAAAATTGTTAAATATTATTTTAAGTTCCAATTTAAATACGGAAATAAAACTATACGAGTTATTGTTTGGCATGAACTTGTAATAAAAATTACTTGAAAAAAAATACTTTAATTTTTAAATTGTGGCAGTTTTCCACGGAAAATATATATAAAAATTCTAGCCCTGTGTTTTGCCAAGCAATTGTGGCGGAAAGTTGTGTTTTACTAACTACTGGTGTTGGTCTCAAGTCTCAACGAAATTTCCTTAAACTACAAAAAAAAATGAAAACCAGATTTCTCTACTTCGCTTTACACATATTAACCTTTCGACTTAGAAGAGACATATGTAGGTTAGGTGAGACTAAGGATAGTACATATTTTAACTCTTAAAATGTTGTACTGATTTCACTTAGAAAAAAATGGTCATCCTATATTTACAGATTTGTATATTTAACAAGGATTGCAAGCTGTGCTTTATTTTGAGATTCTATTTACAATTAAAAATAATTTTATATTTTACAAATTAATTGTAGAATTAGATTTATTTATGATTTGTTATAAAAATATTTAAACCTCAAATTTTAGATAAATTATCTGAATATTCTCGCGGGTATTTAAAAATGTCTCACGGGTCAGTCCATGACCCGCGGGTCACGGGTTCGCCATCACTGCACTCAAATAAAAACAATGTTTAATAAATCAAAAATTTTACGTTAGACTAACTACTGCTACATATATTGATAAATCCAGAAAGCGTCTTGCTGATAATTATTTTTCCTACTTATAAAAAACTTTCAAAATTTTTTTTTTTTTTTTTTTTTTTTTTTTTTTTTTTTTTTATAAAAAAACTTTCAAAATCGTTTCATATTACTTCGGTGGGGTGTGTGAAATAGATAAGCTCCTCGTGCTGCACCGTGGATTACGCAAATAGTCTATTTCAACTTGGTAGCCAAACATTTCATTTCGAACTCTTGGCTGTGATACAAAAAAAAACAACAAAAAAAAAAAAAAAAAAATAAATATGAACCAAAACCAAAATCAGAATCACAATAACAACGGTACTTTTCAGCACCATAAGACAAAAAATATTGGACCTTCAGTCCGTATTTTGCAATTGAACATTGAAGGCATAAGCAAGTCAAAAACTGAACATTTACAAAGATTATTAAAAGATTACGACATCGACGTTATAATTCTGCAAGAAACGCATGCAGCAGATGAAGCGCAACTTACCTCTAGAGGAAACATTGTTGGTTACAAATTAATTAGTGCTATTTACCATCAATCATATGGATCTGCCACGTATGTTAAGTCAGAAATCGTGAACTGCACGCACGTACTTACACAGACGGACAACGATATACATCTTATTGTTGTTGATATATCGGACACGAAAATTGTAAACGTATACAAGCCTCCAAATACAAGATGGCCAGCTGCTACTCTACCATTATTTTACCATCCAGCAATATATGCTGGTGACTTCAATAGCCATCACACTCAGTGGTCCTACTCAAATAATAATACCAATGGCGTGCAACTGACCGACTGGGCGGATGATAACAACATGTTCCTGGTATATGATACGAAAGACTTGAAAACCTTTAGATCTGCAAGATGGCGACGTGATTACAATCCCGACCTCTGTTTTTCCACAAAAAACGAACAACGTAACCCTATTCCAATATCTAGGACTGTCTTACAAGGTTTTCCACGCTCTCAACATCGTCCAGTAATTCTTGAGGTAGGAATCCAAATTCCACTCGTTAACTCTACTCCTCAACCTAGATGGAATTTTAACAAAGCTGATTGGGATAAATATAGGATGAAGTTGGATGCAGTGATTCGCTGGATCCAACCCATTCCTAAAAATTACGATAGATTTGTTGGAGCCATCATCTCAACTGCAAAGAAATGCATCCCAAGAGGCTTTCGTGAAGATTATATTCCTGGCTGGAGTAAAGAGAGCGATATATTTTATATGAGGAGTACCTTAGTAGTGGTGAGGCAAACGTGGCTGATGACTTAATATACTCACTGGACGCCGCGAGAAAACAAAAGTGGATTAAGGCTGTTGAAAACATTGATTTTTCCCATTTAAGCAGGGAAGCATGGAGTCTTCTTCGGAAACTGGGTGGCTCAAACTCAATTACTCGTACTAACAATGAAATAAATCCAGAGGACATCGCAAATCATATAGTAAATATGTCTCGTGCTTCTATTAATCGCCTTCATAAGAGAACAATTAAACGCAAATTAAGAGAAATGAAGCGCAATTGCTCGTCTCCATCGAAGTATGCGAACTCTTTTAGTAGCGAAGAACTAGAATCAGCTCTGTCCCAAACAAAAAACGGAAAAGCAGCTGGCTACGATGGCATTTTTCCAGAATTTCTTAAGAATGCTGGAAAAAATGTAAAACAGTGGCTAACTAAATTTTTCTCGAATGTCCTAGAAACCGGCAACCTACCAAAACATTTTAAGACTACGAAAGTGATAGCGATACTTAAGCCAGGTAAACCATCCAATGAACCAGGAAGCTATCGCCCGATTGCCCTTTTGAGCACCTGTTATAAATTGCTAGAACGGCTCATATACAATCGTATCGCACCGATATTGAATGACCAGATCCCAGTCGAACAAGCTGGTTTTCGTCCCAATCGCAGTTGCACTGACCAATTGCTCGCTCTAACATCCTATATCGAAGCTGGGTATCAAAAACAACTAAAAACATATTCATCAATCTTACTGCAGCATATGACACGGTCTGGCGAATTGGGATTATATATAAGCTGTTCAATGCAATACCTTGCAGCACCATCTCGCATTTAATTAACAACATGCTGAGTAATCGTGTATTCAAAGTTCATCTAAATAATTCCTGCAGTAGGTCTAAAATGCTTAACAATGGTTTACCACAGGGTTCCGTCCTGGCGCCATTACTTTTTAATCTGTACATTCATGACATTCCTGACACAACATCAAAGAAATTTGGTTACGCTGATGATTGGACCCTGGCCACTCAAAACAAAGACATGGGTGTTTTGGAGGATTTGCTCTCAACTGACCTAGCGATAATGAATGACTACTTTCGAACGTGGAGTTTATTTCCCAATCTAAGTAAAACCGAGAGCTCCTGTTTCCACTTAAACAACAAACTGGCAAAACACGAACTATCAGTTTTATTTAACGGCACTGTCATTAAATACAATCAACAGCCAAAGTACCTGGGCATTACTCTCGATAGAACTCTTTCTTTTAAACTCCACCTAGAAAATACGTCACAAAAACTTAAAACGAGAAACAATATATTGCACAAACTGGCAGGCTCTACATGGGGTGCTACTCCAGCTACCCTCCGAACAACTGCTCTAAGTCTGGTTTACTCAGTGGCTGAGTATGGCGCACCAGTCTGGTTGAATAGCACACATACTCAAAAAGTTGACTGCCAGCTGCATGCTACGATGCGTACTATAAGTGGTACTATCAGATCCACCCCTTTACCTTGGCTCCCTGTGTTAAGCAATATCGCTCCACCTGCACTCAGACGCTCGCATGCTCTCATGCGTGAACATAAAAAGGTAACTAACAACACCACGTTACCCTTGCACGAATATTACGATGACCACACTTGTTGTCGATTGAAGTCAAGAAAGCCTCCACATAAAACTGCCAGCAACCTGCTGGCAACTGATTTTAATATCTTGGATGCCTGGGACACCTCCTGGCAACATTACAACACAACTGGCCTTTCTATTACTAACCCGACTTCTACCCAACCTGGTTTCGATTTGCCACGTCATACCTGGACTACATTAAACCGAATAAGAACGAATCATGGACGTTGTGCTGATTCTTTCTACAAGTGGGGCATTTCAAAGTCCCGTGAGTGTGACTGCGGCGCTCCACAACAAACTATAAAACACATTGCAACTGTGTGTCCAATTCAACGTTACAATGGCAACATCTCAGACATCCATTTGGCAACTCCCGATGTAGTAGCATGGATAGACTCGCTCGATGTAAACATCTAATGTTCAAATGTACTGCTCAATGTTCAAATATTTTACTTTTTAATTTTTACTTAAAAGACGCGCAATCAAATCGATTGTAAGTTCATTTAATGTGTATCCATGTATTGTTTTAGGTAGATTTCATGGAAGAGTCTACCTATTTTTAAGTTTAATTTTTTGGTGTGTCACAAAAAACACCATACGCTAAATAAATAAATAAAATTACTTCGGTCTGTAAGACCTAAGTATTGCATTCATGAGCTCAAAGTGAAATTCTTACCCCCACTTTTTTTGGCATTTCTCGACGTTTCAGGACCTACTGATTCTAAAAAAGCAAAAACAAAAAAAATGTATGTCTGTCTGTCGGCCGGCCGGCCGTCACAACCTACGAAATCTAGAAAACCGCTGGACGGATTCGAAAATTTTTTTTTAAATAGGTTTACTCAATGGGAAGAGCTGAAAGGACGATGTGTTCGATAACTGTACCGGAAGTGTGTCAAAAAATCGTTAAGTGTGTCAAAACAAGGAAATTTGCATATTTTTTGCTTAAAAAACGTTCATTTTAAGTGATTACGAGTAGGAAGATTGAATTTGGATAAATCTTGGTAGTCGGGATTGGTATGTGAGACCAAAATCTAGATTATTGCATTATAAGTTTGTCAAAAAAATGTTGTCAAGTATGTCAAAAGAAAGATTTTTATTTATTTTTTTACCCAATTTTTCGGGAAAAAAATAAAATTAATTATTTGTTTGATATGAAATTTTATTATTATTATTGAGAATTATGGCATTATAAGTTTGTCAAAAAAAAGTTGTCAAGTGTGTCAAAAGTTGTCAAGTGCGTCAAAAAAAATGTAGCTGTTTTATGACGTAAATGTAATTGAAAATGCAATTGGACATAGAAATTTTTGAATTTGTTATAGTTTTTGAATTATTTTTGGAATTTTGAAAAAAGTTTGTATTTTTGATTTTGTAATAATTTTTGCAATATTTTTAGAATTTTGGAAAAAGTTTTAATTTTGTAAGAATTTTTGGAATATATTTAGAAATTTGAAAAATTAAAAATTTTTGATTCTGTTATAATTTTTGGAATTTTGAAAAAAGTTTCTATATTTGATTTTGTAATAATTTTTGGAATATTTTTAGAATTTTGAAAAAAGTTTGATTTTTTTTAATTTTTACAATATTTTTAGAGTTGTGAAAGAAATATGAATTTGTGATTAATATTTTCTCGAAACGTTAAATGGAGACGTTTTTGAGTAGTTTGCTGAGTGTATCATCTTTTCACTAAATTATGTTAATTTATGATGTTATAATTTTCCGGCAACGTATTGATGTTTCGTGTTAGTTTTGTAAAACATATCCAAACAGAGATAAAAAAATATTTGTACTTTAACAAAGAGTTATGTTTGATATACATTGCTGCCCAAAACTAAAAACCATGTCCTCATAAAAGTTTTTTGCCGAAAACTATATCAAAATCCTTAACCCAGACCGAAGTCTTGATATCTCAGAGCTGTGAGATTTCGGCCCCTCCATATTTTTTAATTTAAAAAATGTCAAAAAAATTACCGGAAGTGACAAGTCGAAAGTTGGTATATGTAAAATTGTTGCTGCCAATGTCTCATTTAAATCAGCTTGTTTGCATCATGATTACCCTTCTTACCTCACTCTCCTTTCTATATTACAATAGTTAAAAATTAATCAAGCATAAACATTCACTTTTTAAACAATTTTGAAATCAGTGTTGTCCAAAACATAACAATTGTTTGAATTGTTCCATCTGCATTTTTTTTAAACAAAATTCTTATCAGTCATTGTCTATAAATATAATCAAATTAGATTATCTACATTATTAGCATTATTATATTAATATATATTTAAATCTAGATTATCATTTATAATATCTTTGAATTGTTTACATAAATTTACTAAGTGAAAATTGTTATCAAATATAGTATTATCTGACCGTCGTTTTTGTTGTCTATATGTCTACATAAAAGCATTTACAATAATAAAAATCTATTGAAATTTAAACAAGACTTTATGATTTTAATTACCTTAAATATTAACTCAATAAAATATTTCAAACCCATTTAATATAAAAACTTAAATTTTCTTTTTATATCTCTTTTTTACAGGGTCCTCTTATTCCTGCAGCCTTTACAAATGGATATCATTGAATTAAATTATCTAATACTCATAATCCTTTAGCATGGTTTGGGGGTTGGTAATTATAATATTTTAAAAGAAACAAAATATAAATAATAATAATAAAAAAAATTAATTACCAAAAATTTGTTTCTGTTTTAAATAAAAAAATAAGTATAAAAAATTAAATAAACACAAAAAAGATTAATAATATTAATTTTTTTAATAATAAATAAGAAAGCAAAAACAAAACAGACAGAAATTATATATATTTATGAATAATTAAAAAAACAAAGATAAATTATTATAAATAATAAAAATATAGTTATTAAAAAAAAATTGTATAGAGCAATATTACTTTAATTAATAATTAAATTTTTTTCTATTATTTCCTTTTGTTTTTTTGTGAGTTTAATGAAAATTGAACAAAAAGTGACAAATTAAAACTTGCACAAAAAATAATTCAATAAAATAATATTAAATTAATTAAATACCAAATCCCAAACACTCCTAACAACACACGGATATAACAAAAAAACAATTACGTATACATATTTAATCCAATTAATTAATTAAAAACCAAAAAGTTAAAAATACACACCATAAACACATAATTTAATTTCCTTGAAAAACATACCGAAAAAAAACAAATCCTAAATGTATTTTATTATCAATGTTTAATTCTATAAATATATTTTAATATTTATATATATTAAATATTAAAATCAGAACACCTATAAATAATATAAAAATTAAAATAATATTAATTATAAACACCTTATCCTAGTTTAATTATCATCCCTCTAATTACCATCGTTCTAAGTTTACTTTAAAAATAAAAAATCCATTAAAAATTATAAATACCAATAACTTAAAAAAAAATCAACAAAATTCATTAAGATTAAAAAAAACTATCATTAATTAAAAAAAAAGTTTGAAAAATGTTAAATAATTAAAAAGTTGAATTTGACGTTAATTTTAAATTGTTCGAAATTTTTAAACAAACTTAATTACTTCATATAAAAATAATAACTAAACTTTATAATTAACTGTTCATTGTATTGGCAGGTGATAATAGTTTGTGAATATTATTCTTTTTCAAAATTCTAAATTTCCTTGCCTGTTTCTTGCATCCCAAATGAATTCCGAAAAAAATGTTATGTGTTCAATTTTACTTTCCAAAAATGAATTTACAACCACATATCGAACATTGGATACAGTAATTAGGAGCACCGCGAACCGTATCAACATCTTGTGTAAAAACCAAAGCGATACAACTAATCAATACATTAAACTTCTCAAATTTCTTAACTACGCTTGACAAAAAAGACAACAAACTGCATCTCGTAAGACCAATAAAAATTGATCAATCTTATATTTAAAAAAAAAAAAAATTTTCCTTTAATCGTTTAAAACATGTATAAAAAACCTTTTGTGTCTTCTCTTCTCCATGTAATTATAATTATGTAAATTTTCCCTTTTTTATTTATAAACTAGTTTCCAAAAATAATTTAAATTAATATTCCGCTAATAGATATAATCAATCTATTGCAATTTTTATTTGTTGATAGAGAAACCAATTATTAGCTATAAATTATTAAAATAATCTTATTTCTTATTATAATTATTATTATTACTGTATAAATAAATGTTGTTGTTAATTAAAAATAAATTTAAAAAAAAGAATTTTAATTAATTATGAAAAACTTAATTATTTAAACATAACACAAGCAAACAAACAAAACAATAAATTTGTTTTCTTATTTCCTCTCCATCCACATTTTAATTTTAATTAAAATTAACGAAGAAGAAAAGAAAAAAAATTGAAATAATAATTTAAATCAAATCTACAATGATTTTGTTTTTGAAAAAAAAAAAATTTAAAAACAAAATAAATTTATAAAAAAAAAACAAGTAACAGGGTAATCATTTATTAATAAAAAAAATAGAAAATAATTTAAAAAAAAAATTGAACATAAATAAATGTTTTTGAAATATAAAAATAAAATAAAATTTAATTTCCTCATAATTAAAAAAAAATATGAACATGTATTATATCGAACCAAACTTCAGATTGTCAGCTAGAAGTAAATTTCAAGAATTGTTAAATCTTAATTTATATTTTATACAATTGCATAAATCTCCAATATAAAAGTAAAATAAAAAATATCTTTTAAATTTTATTTTATTTTACAATTCAAAAGCTATTTATTTATTTTCATATTTTTTTATATAAATTACAATATTTGTGTGATTTAAATTAATACAAAAAACTTTTTCTGTAATATTTTGTTAATAAATATAAGTAAATAATTATAAAAAAGCTTAAATAATTTTTTTGTTCGTAATTGAAAGATTTTTAAAAAAAATAATAATAAATAATAGATATACGAGAAATGGTAATATTTCTAATTTTAGATAGACAAAAAAAATAAAATATAAAATAAAAGACAAAAACTACACCAAATTTATTAATTAATTAAAAATAATAAAAATTTTTTTTTATTATCATAAGTTAGTTTTGTTTAATAAAATTTTTTGTGTTTTTGTAAATAAATTTTAATTTTGTGAATTATCGTGCAAAGCAAACATATTAAAAACTGAAATCGAAAATAATTTTCCATCCATTTTAATATTTTAATTTTTTTTTTAAATATGAATAAAAACCAAATCACATTGTCGTCGAGTTTTGTTTTTTAATTTTTTAAAAGTTTAAATTTTATAATTTAATTAGTTTCCAGACCCTAAATTTCCTTGAAAGATTTGGGTTTTTGTTTAGCAAATGACTCAATCTCAAAATTTTTTGGAGTGAAAAAGGAGTTGAAAGATGCTAAATGTTTTTCTCATCCAAAGTACGTAAAACAATATATTGAAGAATAATAATATAAACAAATTTAATGGGTTATGACCTTATTAATTAAAAAATTTATTATGCCGTATAAAAACTTTTTATTTTTCTTCTTCGAAAGTTTTTCAAATTTCTTTTTGTTATTATTCGTGTTTCTTAGCTCTCCTTATTATTTTCGACCAGTAAAAAATCAAATAGAAAGTTTTTTTATGATGAATAAAAATAAAATCGGATGAATGAATGAATAGGTAGATAGATAGACAAATAAAACAAAACTTTATACAAATAAAGAAATAAACGAAAAGCACAAAAGTTTACGAAAGAAAAAATGAATTTGTTAGTTAGAGTAGACTTTTTTAATTGAATTTCAAATATAATTATTATTAACATAATAATTAATTTTAAATAAAACGCTTGTCCGGATTATTTGTTTACTATATAAATCTATACAGTTTTTGATGGAATCATTTGCAATATTGTTGTAATTTGCAAAGTGTGTTAAATAAATTCATATAAGCTAATAAAGTTTGAGTTTTATGATTGTTATTAATAGATAGAGGGATTCTCGATGTTAACTATTCCCTTAGTATTGGTTTTAATTGAGCTCGAAAATGTTTCAACAACAGTGTATTGAAAAACTGTCTCAAATTTCTATAAAATTAACTGGAGACAACAAATTAGATTAACACACTTGTAAGTTTTCACGTAACTATATGATGAACTTTATTCCATATTGATTAGAATTTATGAAAAACAGAAACTCCATTTTATCATAAACACAACACGCATTCAAAAAAAAACATTTCAATTTTACATCGAATTTTTATAAATTTTACTAATTAAAGTTATTACCATTTTTTAAACTAATTATCTTATTGGAAAATATTTGTCTCTCTTTTTTCATTTTTCTTATTTATCTTACTGAAATAATTTAACACAACCAACAACTAAAGTAAGCTATATAAAAATTAAATAAATAAACCAGTAATTAGTTATTTAAAATAAATTTAAACAGAAATTCAATTTTTAAAATGTCAATTAATTTTATTTTAATTTATTGTTTTTTTAAACCAAAACAAAATGTTTAAAAATTATTAATTATTATTATTATAATAATAAATATTATTATTATTAAGATTTAAATAATAAATTATTAAAAATTTACTATAAACATTTAAATTTTTTCTTAGATAAGATATAAAAAAATTATATAAATAATATTTACTATTTTAAAAAGTAATAAAGAAATACAACAATATAAAAATGAAAGCAATCATTATATGTGTATAAATTTAAAAAGTATATAAATTAAATGAAAAAAATTTAAAAAAAAAAGTCTAAACTTTCAAATACAATATAAATATTTAAAAAAAAAATTTAAAGGGAACGATATTATTTTTATTTCGAAATTTTCTGATTGAGTTTTGAGATTTCCCCAAGGGTGGAGGGATGTTGTTCTGTGAGTTTTTTATGAATAAAGATTACTTAAGTTATGCTTAAATCAAGAATAAACAATGATACCAATAAAACAAGTTAAACAATTTAAAAACTGTTTGCATCAAACCTCTAAATATTTTATAAGAGAAATCTTTGATAGTTTTTCAAGATTTGTTTAAATAAATTTGGGAAATACTGAATAATAAATATTTTCATCACTAAATTGGTAAACGTTGCTTCTAATCTTCTAAATTATGAACGGCCTATCCTTTAGTTGTGCCAAAACTATGAAAATATTACAAAAATATCGTTTGGATTTATCATAAACATGGGCCAGAATCTATCAACCATTTTTCACGGAGTGTAGAACTAGATATTTAGCTAGAAAATAAACAAAATAGATAGGGAATGAATAATTTATCAAGTCTAATTAAAATAGAAAATCTAGTTCAACTTTAAATAACAACCACCTTTCCAAAAGAACTCAAAAACTCAAATCAACATAGTTTTATTTATTTGTTTTATTAAACTATATTTTTTTAATTCTAACAAATAAATCTCCGTAGCTAGCAAATATTTTTACAACATATATTTAATTAATTTAATTTAATTTCAACTGTGAGGCTTATGAATAATTAAAATACAAATTAAATTATAAATAATTAAATTAACTAAAGGAAAATGATCTCAAAATGATTACAACAACAAAAATTTTATAGAATTAAAACTAATCTTTCGCGTTTTAAACAACCAAAAAAAATCAGATTTAAAAATATTTTTTTAATTTTATAAATACTTTTCTCTTATTAATCTAGAAAAAAAAACGAAAACCCTATTAAATGTCAATTTTTAATAAAACCAAAAAAATAAGTTAGAAAAAAGTTTTTTTTTAACAAAGTAAAATTATCTGAATTGAGATTTTGAGATTAATTAAAAAAAATTGTGTTACTCAAACACTTTCAATTCGTTTCATTTTATTTTATTAAAAACAAATATAAAATGACGTGACCCGAACATATCACAAAAGATAATATTGATTAATTAATTTTAAATTTTTTAATTCGCTATTTTAATTTTTATTTAAGTATTTCTTACTAACATTATCTTTGAAATAGATATTATTAAAATTTAGATGGCACGCGAAAGATACTCCATTAAAAATATAAAATTAATAATTTAAAATAAAAATTAAATATTTTTTCTTCACATAAAAAATAAATCATGTAGATGAAAAAAACAAAATGTGAAAAAATAAAATTAATAATTAAAAAAAAAAAAATAAAATTTAATAAACAAATAAAAATATTTAAAACTTAAGGACTTCGACAATATTTTTATTCGAAAAAAAAAACTAAATTAATATAAAAAAAAAAGTTGAATAACTTAAAATTTTATTTTTGAAATTAGCCTAAAAATTATATTAAACTATTATGATTATTTTCTTTACAATTAAAATTTAAATTAAAATCGAATTGTTCATTTCGTTTATCCTCTTACTCTGTGTCATGGGCCTTACTACTTACTGAGAAAAAATTATTAGAAATGAAAATTTTAAATTAATTAAATCAAATATTATAAAAAAAAATTAAAATTATATATCCTGTCTTTATTTTTCTTATCATAACATAAATGTATAGAAAATAAAAAATCTATACTTTTATAGTTCTGTAAATAAAAAATAATTAACTGTAAAATTTGTAATTTTTGTCATAATATAAATGATATTGATATCCTGATATTACCTATAATAATTGAATATGATAAAAAAAGATATTATTTAATTTTTTGTGATTACATAAATTTCAATTTTTCATTTCCGTTTCTTATTAAAAAAAATATATGTTTAAAAACTAAGATTAAAAATTAATCGTATTTTTATGAAATGCAATAAATATGTA
>OY856186.1:398725622-398768762 GCA_963693315.1 Diogma glabrata
TAAAGCGGCACGTCCACGGTATTTGCAGGGACAACACATACATGAATCAATAAAAAATTTTAAAATACATGTTCAAAACATCTGCGGAATGAACGCTAACCATGAGCACGTGAAACATAATCTTGAGCACGACAAACCGAATCTTCTCTATATTAAACTAATTAACTCTGGTGTACTTCAAGGCTCAGTACTGTCCCCAACCCTATTTTTGATCTATATCAACGAATTGTTGAAAATCACCAGTAACCCAATAAATAATTTTGCAGATGATAGTACTCTGCACAAGTCGTTCGAGCCCTCTCCTTCAAAAGGTTGTAATGAAGCGCTGCTTCGTTGTACAATCAACGAAGTGGCATAGCAGGCCCCGTACCTAGCGGGATTTGTAATGCCCCCAACTAGCTTCAGTAGGTGGGGTCGACATAGAATACCTGCTACTCCAACACGAATGTCAGAATTGTACGCATATCAGAAGATGATAATAAACGGAAAAAAGAAGAGGCAAGTGCACTAGTAGACTCTGGCGAACCCGGTATGTGAAAAGAACCGCAATCACCACGTCCACTCCCATCATTCAATATGTAAAATTGTGAAATGCTGATAATTATTCAATTTCTTTGAATAATTATCAGCATTTTAATTATCAGCAAAATCCCATCATTCTAACGCACTCACACGCTCTCGCACTTCATCCACCCACTCCCACACACACACATGCTAATAAACACCCATACCTACATCTTAACATTTAACTGTTCGCTTGAGTTGTAAATAAAACACTGATGATTTGATTCAAATACACTTTGATCCCATCGGCTCATAATTTTCAGATATATATCAACTACCATATCATCCTCTATATTCAGTTTAACCCAAACAGCAAAACCATCCATAAAATAGTTCACGAAGTTACAATTCATTTTTTTTTATAATTCCTTATAGAACTGTCCATGGGAAACATTTTCCATATTTTCCAAATCCTTAAGATTTATTTTAAGCCCTTATTCGATTATTGCCATTAGCTTAACATCTTTTATTTTAATTAAATTCTCCACTGAATGTAGGTCATATTTTCCAATTAATATAACCTAATTCTCGTTCAAGCGATAATGGTTCCCGAAAAGTTTTAAGTAAAATCGTTGAGGTCGGGAATATCTTTGATATATATCCGCATATGCGTAGGTCACCTAATTCGGTATAAATTTATTCAAATCACGTAGTAAATGATTAGCTGGCGGGAATTAAGGTTTGTAAATTTTCTCCCCCAAAATTCCTGAATTTAAAATTTCAGTGAAAATTAAAGATAACTTTTCTATGCGAGTATGATCATTTAGACTTGAATTCATTGGCGCTCTCATTGATTAGAATCATAGCATTTTTATAAGCAGTAAGAGAATCATTGTTTACGCTAGACGATTTTCGAAAGCAGTCCCGGAGACCCAGATGGAAGAATTAATCGTTGATAGTAATCAGCAAGTCAGTTCAAATGCTATACTTATTTGGATATACTTTTAATGAATACGAATATAGGTAATACACATTTGCTGTTTTATTATCGTAGTATAATTTATGTACATACTCGTTTAGTTAACAAAAAAAAAAAATGTTCTGCAAATCTACATGATTAATCAAAGCATCCTTTTTAATGTCATATAAATAATAATTCATTGCGTTGTAATTTAGATCGGGTACTTAATTGGATATCTCGAATACGTATGCGTACGCACCGCATATACTCACGCAAACACCCCACACCCAAACATATACACTTGTCCCTATACACTTACAGATCTCTACAGGTATACATCCACCCTTCCACGCATACATATTTTATAACTAAGAAGGTACTCACCCCATGGTATTGTCCAATCCCACTGCTCCTATCCTTCAAGTTTAGCCGTTCATCTTCTTCAGGTCTTTCTTGAGTGAATACAGCGTTTAGTGGTGAACATTTTGCACAGGTTGAGCCAAGCACACGTACGATGGTCGTAGTATCGTTGTGGTAATATATAAATTTGATAACACTCATTATTCAGATTAAATTAACAAGACGTCGACTCTTGAAGTAATCATTAATCGGGTCACCAGAACCAGGGATATTACTTATGTCATGCCCAATATCAGAGCCAGCATAACGGATACACTGAATTGTTGATAATGCACTCCAAAACAATTAACACTTTAGCAGTTACGACCTGGTTATTTATTCATCGTTGATGGTTACTATCTGGTTAATTCCATACGGTCGCTGCCTGACCGCCGGGAATACCACCGAAAATAACGGTTTTCTGTGTTCTGTGAATGGATGAAATTAACATGGAACGAAATTGTTAACATGGATTATTTAAATTAGAAATTAGTCTAGAATCACCGAAAATTTGTTTTTCTTTTATTTAAGATTCACTAGTTTTAAATGACAGCATTTGTTTTATAAACTTGTTCAAAGAAAATACAAATACTCAGACAATTAATAGTTTTGTTTTTCTTAGTGTTCTTTGAATGGACAGAATGTACCATCAGAATTTCTTTTCTCGTAGTTGTTTTGGTTTAAGTTTAATTTACTCATTTTTACATACACAAAAAAAACTTTTGAGTCTATAAAACCAAAAATAAATGAATTCCGAAATTGAATTAATACTTAATAAAATTTGTTACCTTGACAAAAATTTGGGCTAAAACATTCGAATGGTGATACAATCATGGTTATGAATTTTAACTACGAGGAAGATTCATAACTTTCTCCGGCTAGCATTTGATCTATATTCCACATTTTTCTTCTTATTTCCCCTTTTTTTGATTCTTGTACTATTATTACTGAGATTACCTAACACCAGACCACATTTTAATTCTCAGAAGATTTTTACAAACCAAAGAAAATCGCCTGATCCATCATCACTCATTTTTTGTGAACAAAAAAGATCACCATCGAAAAGTATAATCGACTAAGAGACAGAAGCTCTCTATCGGCTTCTATTTATAGTAAATTAACGGCCGTTCGTAAACAATAACAAAACGATAAATTTGTTTCTTGTGAACTTTTTTTGTTAATTATTGAGCCCACTAAGGAGTTTGCACAACTAACTCGTATCAAACTTGGAAAAAAATTATGCAAAAAGATGACGACGAACTGATTGCAAGAAATTGTGTTTGAGAAGGGTAAAAAAAACAACTTCAAAAGTTCCCGTTAATACAAATTCAATGCGTGTGAGCTTCCAAATTACGGAGATTGGACAGTTGCACTTCCAAATTACGGAGATTGGACAACAGCTTCATAACAAGGTAAAATGTACGAACAAATTAATCCCGCCCGGAGAGATGCTGCCATAAATGTGCATAAAGACCTAAAAAAAGTCGCCGATTGGGGTGACCAATACCTGGTCAATTTCAACTTTACAAAAATACAGTTGTTGATTGTTTCAGATCAAAGACCGAGTTCATCAAAGATATTTTATTCAGTATGTGTGATGAACCAATAGGTAAATGAAAAAACATTCGTTTATTGGGTGTCACAGTTTCAAATGACCTACTCTGGAACGATCATTTAATGGTGATGGCAAAAAGCGCGTCCAGAAAACTCGGCCTTCTAAATAGATGCAAAAAAATTTTACTCCATACCAATTGCTCCATATTTATAAGTCCTATATTCGTCCCTGTATGGACTCCTGTTGTCAAGTTTGGGGTGCTGCTTCTGTTTCCATCTTGGCCCTCTTGGATTCTGTTCAAAAGTGGGTTATACGAATTGTGTGTAAGTGATCGAGATTTGACATAAAAACTTGATTCCCTACAACATCGTCGCGTTGCTGACCTAGTTGTTTTTTACAAATATCGTCATCAACAGTGCTCAGATGAAATTAGCAGCAATATATCTCAAACTTATTCTTACCCCCGTTCCACTCAACAATCGGCTAGCGCAACCAGTCAAACGGTCGATATCGCGCGCTGTCATACTGATAGGTCGCAGAAAGACTTTTTTGACCGAACTGCATACAAATGGAATACTTTGCTGGAATCCGTAGTTTTAGGTGGTTTCAATCCGCAAAGGTGTAAAAAAGCGTTCATCAATATCTTAGAGCGCCAGCTGTTGTGTGACCTAGGTCTTGAAACGTATTTATGTGTTGTTGTGACACATATTGTAAACTCTATAACACAACACTTTTTATTTAAAAAAATATTATTTTACTTACAAAGCAATACATTTGATAACATAATTTAAATAGAAAAAGGAATGATAATCCCAACAACGTTGAGTTATTTCCAAAATTATCAAATCTATATAAGTTTATAGTTCAGATTGGCCATAATGTGTAGAGTGAGAAAAGTCTTTGAAATGGAATAAAAATATTAGAGACCTTTGTTAAAAAATACAACCTTCATTCCCTTTATCGTAACACACAAATTCAAACAACATTCAACCATGTCTAAAGCATATGTATATTAAGGGCCCTGGAATTTATTGAAAACAAATTTTTTACTAATTATATACCAACTTAATTTTGATATAATTATCGTTAGTCTCAGATTTTGTACTCTCACTTCACAAATTCCTCCTCCATTATATTACTCTTCTGTTTATTTTCTACAGTAAAAGTTTTGTGTAATGTTTGCCATTTTTCGTTTTTTTACAAATTGGTAAAGTGTTATAAAATTTAGAGAAAAAAATAACTTAATTTTTTGTAACTTTCTTATTAAAAACAGATTTAGATGTCGCGACTTGTGTCTGAGATTTTATTGTTTTAATTAAAAAAAAATTTTATTTTGCTTACAGATAATTGAATTTTATGGAATTTTAGTTGAAGAAAATATAGACAAAATAATTGTAGCCTTTTTGCTTCTAAGTTTTTTGGTTGGAAAACAGAAGCTCTAAGACTAATGAGATATATGTTTACTAAAGCAGCTGCAAAGAAAAAATGAGCATTTGTGTTGAGTTAAGTTCAGATTGTAAAGTCCGAAACATCAAGAACAGGATCACTTACTTAAACGAATCTCTCACTCCAAACTGTTCATATATTAGAATGTATAAGACTCACTGAACCAATATATTTCTAAAATAAAATCGTATTTCACAGATTCGACTCTATCATAAAACATTTTTTTTATCTTTTCTTCAGTTCAATGTTTTCATTATTATATTTTTTATTCCGATAAAAATATTTCCTTGACTTCAATTCCTTGAGCAAGCAATACAAGCAACAAAAAAAAAATGAAATAACTAAACGAATCGCAAAACAAATCTTAATAATTTTTGCAATAAAAGAAAATATCTCTAAATCACACAAATCATCTAAAGTGAAATAAATATAAAAATGTTGAACCACTTCCCACCCTCGAATTTGTTTTTTTCATAATATTATTTAAAGAAAATTATTTTTAGAAGAATTTTTACCCCAAAGAAAATTGCTAAGATTTATACAGAAGCGATATGAATAAAACAAGAATTTAAGAATCGAACAATAAAATAAAATAATAAAAACAAATAAATTTAAAATGTATTTATTTACAAGAGAATGCTAATAAGTAAATTATGGCGATACTGATACACTTCAATTGGGATATGTTAGTACTCAGTACTATTTTTATCCAAAATATTTCATAATCTTAATTAATGGTCGGTTGATCAACCTGGAACGGCTGGGCTTCAAGGTGACCACTTATGCGAATTATGCAAAGATCCTGGTACTCTTACGGATCTAATGCAAAGTGCTCTTCCAACTATCCATGAAGTCGGTCTGAATGTTACACACAAGCTTAAATTCTTGAGGTTCATTCTGTACAAATTGGAGATTGGGACTAATAAAAGAAGATGGGGACTCAACCTCACGTTTGTCACCACATCGTTTACAGGTTATTTAGTTCGAAAGTTCAACCAACTTTGCTGTATGGAGTTATGGTTTGGTGACCAGCTCTAAGCAAAATGGTCAATCAAAAACTCTTGATGAAAGTTAGAGATTCGCATCGTTGAGCATTAGCTAAGGTTTAAGGTGTACGCCATCTGTAGCAAGAGGAATTCTCTTTCATCTCACTCCTACCAAAATATTAGCCAAAAAGATAGCTGCCAGCCCAGCAGTTAGACTAAACTCGACAAGTATGTGAAATTGCAGTAACATAGGCTACTTTCCATTTATGGTTAGCATACATTTTCGCTTGGGCATTGGAGGTAGGCGTCACAGGTGCTTCCAACCTTGGCTTCGGAGGAGGCTTTACAGATGTTGTCAAGTCAACTTCACGAATATCCTAGCAAAAGTACGCTACACGGATGGATTAAAATAAATAGGCCAGTCAGTGGGTAGTCAGAAAAGAACTAAATTTTAATTACTATTTTCGCTTGCGTGGTAACGGCAAGTGTCTTTCAGGCTCAATTTGCTGCTATAAAAGAGCCGGTACACTGGTTGAAATCAAATGTAATATATGTAAAGGATACTGGCATCTTTACGAACAGTCAGGCTGCCCACCTACGTATCAACCTAGATCAGATCCATTTCGCCTAGGTACCAGCGCAATTCGGTAAAACGGAGAATTTGTGGGAGAACGATCTCGTTCAGCAAGGCACTTCTCACTTTGTGTCACAGAGACAAGATAGAAAATACCTTTTTTTTTGATGAAATGGCTACACCTAAGGGAGGCACAAACGCGTATTAATATAAGATGGTCATAGTGCTCCATTTGTGTGATTACAAATTAGATCTGGTCTTTATCATACCATTTTTGGTCTGATCAAATTATATCAATAAATCGCAGAGATATCAGTATGGTTATGACTGTAACTACTGAGCACTTATTGACAAGCAAGTGAGCCGATACGGTGTCTTCTCACATGAATATTGTCGCACCTATAATGATGCTTCATTGCTCGTATCCTTGTCTCAAACTAAACTCAAATTTCTGGGTGTACGCACCTTTTATCATCTGAAAAATCTTCTCTAGATGGACATTGGAGCCATTGGTCTCTTTTTAAGAAGCCTTAGATCGCAAATTTTTTCCCTTTATATGGCTACGTACCATTTGTGTCTCTAATTCAAATAGAAATATTAGCTCGATCATTCTTTAAGATAAATGTAACTTGTGACTTGGCATATGAGAAGAATACGAGGACATTACTGACTTACAACAAAAAATAATGTGGGATCAATTAGCTTCAGAACCTTCTGTGAAAACATTTGTACAACGCCAGTGAAGGCTAGAATGTATAAAGTTCTGGCAAAAGAGTTCTGGCAATTTAAATTATAACTATGCTCAGAAGACCAAACAGGATGTTTATGAATAAAGAACAAGCGGTTCTTCTTCTAGAAACATTTTTTCCTTGAGATACTACAGTGCTAATGGGCAATTGATATGAATAATAAAAGGGGTGTAAGACCAAGCTCAAAGTGCTGAAAGGTAGCCTACATTGTTTACGACAGACCGTATCAAGTGAGGTGTACACACCTTTGAGCCATACTAATAACCCATGGTGAACGGATTTTGCTTAAATTTACCTCACTGCTTTTTAGTTTTTAGTGTGTTCGTTTATTTCACCTTTATTTCTTCTTGAATTTATTTTACAATCATTTTATCACTTCAGTGTAAGTCTTCATTTTTTCTACTTTTTTCATAAATATAACCCACTTTAGTTTAACACCAAATCAGGAAAATACTCTAACATAGACTTTAATGTACAAAACTATCAGTGCGATTTCTTTAAAATCCAAAAATATAATGACCATAATTTTAATTTTGAAAACCCATCAAGTTTATTTCAAACAGTTTGAACAGTTTTCTTTTTTGCGCCAAATCTCTATATGATGACTGGTTTCCTTCCCTTTAAAAAAAATGTTTCCCACCACATAATTTCAATTATCGAAACAAGATTTTCCCCTGAACAGCAAAAGTAGTCAATATGAAGAAACAATAAATCATTTACCTTAACCAACCTGGCATATGGCTCAATTTATTACTATTAAGGTAGTTCATAAATTTGTTATATTGGTTTTTAAATAATATTGAGAGTACAAATGAGACCGTAAAAGAATTGCGTTAAATACAAAAAATTAACGACGTTATCACAATATTTCATCGATCATTTAAACATTGCGCTCTCTGACAGACAAGGCGTAGTCGTAACAGGGGAAAGAAATCGGACAATTCCCAGAAGTTGTAATGAAGCGCTGCTGCGGTATAGAACACCGAAGTGGCATAGCAGGCCGCGTACCTAGCAAGATTTATATATAGCCCCAGACTAGCTGCAATCTATGGGGTCGAGAAGGAAATCCTGCTGCTTCAGCACAAATTACTGTATAGTACGCGAGAGACATGATAAGAACGGATATATAAAAAAAAAGTCGGACAAGTGCGAATAAAATTCGCTCGCCAAGGGTTCCGTGAATGTAAAAGAACACAATATCAAAAATAAATGACATAAAGTTATGTTGTAAAGTCTTTATATCGCCAGACTATGGACGCATAACAGAATAAATGTTTAATCGTAAACGTCAATAGTAAATGTCAATCACATCTACATTGATCAAAAATGTTACTTGAGGTTAAATCTTATCCATAGCTGTTTATGTTAGCGAAAGAAAGATTTAACCTGTATTTTAATTGTCTAAATTGGGAATATTTGTTCTATAAATCAGCGTCGAAATATAGGGTGGTATACATACACTTCATATAGCACTTTTTTTATCAATAATTTAAAAACTGTGCATCGCCAAATTCTAAAATATATTGCAACGTTTCTTAAATTACGTGCTCTTTCAAATGACACCCAACTCGTTTGGGTCCAAAAAATTTTTTTTTAGATATGCAGATTTTTTGCAGATATGCGTGACAAAAGCAAGTAGATCTCCCATCGCTCTTCGTTTACGGAATCCGTATTGTCTTTCTTTAAGTAATTTTGACGACTCTAAGAAGCTCATAATATTAAAATTAACATATTTCTCAAATACTTTAGAAACAACCGACAAAATTGATATAGGTCTATAGTTTCTTGGATCCGTTTTAGCACCTTTCTTTGGAACTGGTTATACACTAGCCATTTTCCATATATCAGGAAAAATTCCTTTCTTATATGACAAATAGAAAATTTTTGTTATGATTGGTGCTAACTCCTTAGCAAAAGTCTTAAGGATAATTGGAGGAATACTATCAGGTCCAGATGCCTTATTAGTATTGATTTGTAAGAGCATTTTCCGAATGACATTTTTACGAAAAATTATCCGCCCCATTTTGTTAGAACCTCTAGGAATTGGTCTAGGTAGGAAATTGGGTTCTACTAATGAAGAATTTAATGAGAACCAGTTACCCAATAAATTAGCTTTTTCTTTAGGGTCAATAACAGGCATATCGTTATCAATAAGAGGAGGTATAGAAGACTTACAAAAATTTCCTTGAACAGCTTTGACGGCTTTATAAAAATTTCGTGAACCAAATCGTGAGCTCAGCAAATTTATTAGCTTTTTTCCTAATAAATAGATATTTCTTTGCATGTATTGATTTTCTACATAAATTTCTTTCTATTCGGTATAATCTAAGATTTTCATCAGATTTGTTCTGAATAAACTTTTGAAAAGTCTGTTTTTTAATTTTGATTGCTTTTTTACATTTACTTGAATACCATCGATCAACCTTCGGAACAATCAAACCATTTGGAATAAATCTGTGCATACTCATGTGTATTATTTCTGAAAAATTAGAAGCAGCGATGTTTGGATCTTGGCTGATAAGACAGTTGCGTTTCCAGGGAAAGCATTTAAAGAAATCTATAAGTCTCTGCCAATTTGCAGCTTTATAATCCCAAACAAGACAAGGATTAGCTTTAAACTGTTAAGGTACTTGTATATTTCAATGTGTGGAGATCAAATTATAATCTGATCTACCCAAAGGCTCTGATACTTTAAATTGAACCAACCAAGGGTCATTTATCAAAAACAAATCGAGCAAGTTACCACTTTGGCCAGGAATATCAGGAGCTCTGGTAGGCTGATCTATTATCTCAGTGAAATTATGATAAAGAGCAAAAATTTCAGCTTTTTTACCTAATTTATCAGTTTTAGAGCTGTGTGTAAGCCATTCTTTATGATGAACATTGAAATCACCAAGAATTACAATTTTAGCGTTAGGATATACAGTCAACCTATCTATATTTTCAGATAGGTCATGAAATAAATTAATGTTCTCCGGTGAGTTGGGCGAGCGATACAATCCAAAGACAAACAGAGTTTGATTAGAGCAGGTTATCTTAAAGGAAACCATATTGTGAAATTTTGAATTTAATTCAAAATTATTTATTCTCACATATGGTACAGAATTTCTAATAAACGCACAAACAACATGCATAAAGTAGAATGAAGATTCAAGCTCATAGCTAGGATAAACATATTTAGTTTTGTTCAACGATACAGCTCTCGCGCTAATAATCGTTTCCGTTAAAAAAAGAATATCAGGCTTCAGATTCTCAAGATAGAGGTGCACTGCATTAAGATTGACGTTCAATCCTCTTATATTAGCAAAACTGATAGATAATTTCGCCATTTAAAATTACAAACAAATCTAAAAATAAATCTGAAAAACAATCCTCAAAAAAAAAAATTCCAACAAACAACCAAATAAAAGATCAAAATTGATATCTAAATTGACAATTCTAACAGCTGAATAACTTGATACTAAGTCTAAGTTTAACTGTCAAAATCGTCAATCTTAACAAAGGATAAATAATTAATGGTTCAAAAACATGAAAGTTTGAAGCAAAAAGATTAAACCAAGCCAAACAACAAAATTTGATTAAAAGAAAGTGAAAGAACAGAAACTAAAATAAAATAATTATTAACGACACTAACTAAAGATTTAGAAATAAATAAATGTTAAAATTGCAAGAAAAACTTATCTGATTTCAAATTTTTTTTCGTACAATGCTATTAATTCTTATCCTTCTGTGTACTATTAATTCTTATCCAATTCTTATCAATCTATACCAATAAAATTTTCGCCAATCTTGTTCTTTAGAAAACTCTTACCTACAAAAGAAAAAGAATCTTCTTATATATTAATACGCTAACGAAAAATTTTGTGGAGCCTAAGGCTTTTTTATTCGCAGATGGATTCATTTCAAATTTTTACTGCTAACTGATATTAGTGTAACCTAGATTTAAAGATTTTTCACACAAATCGGATCATAAACAAAAAAGTTATAGACGAATTAAATTTATTTTTGAATTTAAGCGAACTCCTCTCTCTATACAATATGAAATAGACTTGCCCAAGCCATATTTTTTTTCACAAAAACGCAAAACTTTGCTACTTTGTTATTATGTACGACTGTTAAAAGTGTGAAACAAACGTAGATGGAATGAGATTTTTGTTTTTTTTAATCTGCTCTACAGAAGCTCTTTTGTTTTTTTTTAATCTGCTCACAATGAAGCTAATGTTGATTTTATGATGATGAAATGAATGGTAATAATGATGGAATGAATGCTGAAGCTGATGTAGGTGAATGGTATCATGAATGGTGAAATGAATAGTGTCATGAATGGTGTTTTAATAGGTGTTTAGATGGAATGAGATTTTTTTTTTTAATCTGCTCTACACAATGAAGCTAATGTTGTGGTGAATGATGAAATAGAAATTCCCTTATTTTTGAGAGATTCGTGCAAAAAAACACCATATGCCAATGATGAATGAGAGTGAATGGAGAGAATGCAGTGAATAATGATGATGCGATAGTGGGAAATGAAATTCAAGATTTTTTGAATGGACGGTATGTTGGTTGAAAATATAGTTTTCAAGTAAGTTTTTTTGATATCTAACTTATTTGATCGCTAATTTTTCATTTATCAGAACTGATAAGTTAGAGTGCTGATTATTTTTCATTCATATATCTAAAAACAAAAATTAAAAATTATATGCTAGCCACTTTTGCAACTAGCTAATATGCAAACCACTTTTTGAAATCATTGCTCCTACGTCAACAATAGGCAAAATCTTTATTTATAAGCGTAGCGAAGCACGCCGGGCACTCCTAGTAATTTTTAATATGTATCCTAAAATTAAAAAATTGTATTAAAATAATAAATTAAAATAACAATTTGATATAAAATAATTTAATTTGAATAAAATTGTAAATAAAAAACTGACAGCAACAAAAAATAACGTCTTCTTGCAACCGCTACTTTGATCAATTTGAAAAAAAAAAAATTGAAATTACAAACAAAAATTATAATTTATATAATTTTTGTATGTGATTTTTTTTTTGTTAATTGATTTTCTTTATCAGTCAATCATGATTTTTAGTTGATATTTTTCATTGTGAAATAAGAGACTTCCCAAGTGAGGATCCCCGTTTGTTTTGATAAATAGTCTGAAATCCCTAACAAAATTCATATGGCCAACTTTCTTTACCTCAAAAATCAATAGAGAATGGATATGAAAATGTTAAAGCATTTTAAAACTAAGTGCAATCTACGTCAAATGCATTTTCAAACGAACTCAGAACCATTGTAACTTTGTAATAATATGATTCAACATAGCTGATTTTATTCATCTTCATAAGATTAAAAAGCTTCTTAGTAATATAAAATTTAATTGCTCCCGTTTGATATGAAATATAATTTCAGGTGCTGTGTACCCCTGATATATAGACTCAGAGAATTTTGTTAGTAAATTTAATAACCGCCCGTTTTAAAAATGTGTAATAAGTTATTTTATCAATCTGATAACGATTTTTATTAAAGTAATTGCCACATTCGTTCGATTAAAACTTTTTGTTATTATTTTCATAAAAATGTTTATTAAAATAAAAATACGGTCAATATTATTAAAAAAATCACAACGGTTGATTAAACTAATAACCAATTTTTATTAAAATAATGAATTCGGACAGTAAAAAAAAAATCATGTGATTAACGTAGAGCTATTAAAATAAAAACATAAATTATTGTTTTTGTAGTTAATTTTAATAACCATTTTATTAGATTAGTCATCGACGTTTTTACTTTCAAAACGTAGGTTATTAGATTAATAATAGTTTACATTAATCTAACTTTAGGTTATTATTTTTAATAACGATTAATAAAATCTTGGTAAGAATCACAGTTTATATACAGACGCTAAATAAACAACTTTAAAAAATATTTAAAAGTTTTGTGAAAAGTTAAAAGTGTTGTTAAGAAAATTGAAGAAGTAAGATTCTTTTATTAAACAATAAGAAATTTGATTTAAAACAAAAACAAATAGTTGGCAAGTAAACGAATTGATACGTTTGGAATATGAAACTTTGTAAATTTTTGTGCTGTCTATTCCATGTTAAAAAAATTGGTTTTTCAGTTCCTGAAGCAGATTCATCAGAACATGTAAAAATTTTGATCGATGAACAGAGTAGTTGGGCTGAAATTGAGTCTGCTTGGGACAGGACTAAACAACTGAGACTCAGCGACATTTAAAAACTAAAATCAACTTCGGAAATTTTAACCTAATGGAAGCAATTTAAATTACCGCTTAGTTATAAACTGGTAATTAATAATTCAATATTAGTATATTTCAATAACATTTTAATCATAATAATATTCCTTTTAAAATTTTCAGATAGACATTTATTTTTAAGTGGAAACATTGAAAGCCAGCAATTTTGGTTGTAAATTACCAACATTTATTTAGAAAACTCAGCCCATTTTTTAAGAACAAATTAAAGATGAAAAGTTAAGAGAGATTGTTGAAAAGCTTCGCAATACAGAGAATATATGACAGAAAGTAAGTTTTTTAAAATTGTGTTTTTTGGCTCCAAAAACTTGAAAATCACATACAACAGAAACAGAATTCCATTCAAATTTTACAGCAACAGAATTTTTTGCTGTCAAATTTGTATGATATTCCGTTTCTGTTTTCTGATGTATTTGAATATCCGACTGTAAGTTAAAAAGTTGTTTTTGGAGATGTCATTTGTAATTTTTAGGGTTCCGTTTTTTATACGGAACACTATTGGTGAAAAAATTCACAGAGAATAAATTGAAAAAATTCACAGAGACAGGAAGTTTGCTATATTTTGAACGAAAATTATAGCGAACTCCCAAATAATTATATTTCTGTGTGTTTAAGGGATGGGTGTGAGGGGGGTAAAAAAAACTTTTTTGACCCAAGCGAGTGGGATGTCATTTGAAAGAACACCAAATTTAAGAAACATTGCAATTTTTTTTAGAATTTTGCGATCCACAGTTTTTTAGTTATTGTTAAAAAAGTTTTATTTTAAGTATATGTATACCACCACTACCTTAAACTTTGACTCTGATTTATAGAAAAAATATTCTCAATTTAAACCATTAAAAAACTGGCTAAATCTTTCTTTAGTTAACATAAACAGCTTTGGATAATATTTAACCTTAATACCGCATTTACAGCGACATAGCAAATTAGTAGATGTAATACAAATCAGTGCTATAAACATTTTTTATTTTAAGAGCTTGCAACTAATTTGAGATCTAGTTTTACTGTCTAGTAAATTATTTTCAAATTAATATTGACGTATACACCATTGCAAATAAAAATTTTTGATTTCCACACCGTTTCCTGTTCCTAAAATTTTTAGATTATCAAATTACTTTTCTCCGACAAATATTTTTCAACAATCAGAGAAAGAACTTGAGGAATGGTCTAGTTATCATATCTTTATTGCTTTTTTAAAAGTTTGACAGATAGCAATTTAAACTAAACTAAATTAAAATATGTTTATGTTATAAAAGATTTATTTTGATATCTACGCTGTAAACTCATATTAAATATGACAAGATGCAAATTAATATACTATTTACTAGTTTGCTATGTCACTGTTAATGCGGTATAAGTAACAATTTTTGTGTCATTTTTGATCAATGTATATAGATGTGATTGACATTTACTATTGACGTCTACGCTTAAATATTTATTCTGTTATTCGTCCATAGTCTGGCGATATAAAGACTTTACAACACAACTTTATGTCATTTATTTTTGATATTGTGTTCTTTTACATTCACGGAACCCTTGGCGAGCGAATTTTATTCGCACTTGTCCGACTTTTTTTGAGTAAAAACAATTTAACCTATTCAATGTTAGAGTCTGTAATAATATAATTATTTTTCTGTTTTATATTATTTAGATGGTATTCTGCTATCAACTATGTATTTACTGCACAGGATTCTTCGTCCAACCAACAAAACTTGAGATTCGAGATTCTCAAAACAGTTTGGCCATTATAGGTGAAACTTTTCAAAATGTTGAAGAGATGTTACAAAAGTATTTGGATCAAAAATTACCAATTCAGCTTCTTTTGTTAATTACTGGATCTAGAACTAAGCCAATACTAGTATGTTTTAATAGTGTACGGTTTGAAGTTTTATACATCATGGAAAGCAGTTGATGTGTGCTTCAAAATATTTTATTTATACAACTTAAAATATCCGCAATCAGCAACCAATTTTGGAATTTTATACAAAAGTAGTTTTATACATTGAAAGGCGAAAAAGAAATAGCACACATTATTCGATCAATTTGTTGGTTGATTTGTTAAATTAAAATCAATAATATATATTATTAGTTTAACTATGTAAATTTATTTTTTAATTAATTAATAATAAAAAATATAGTAAAATATAATATATTTTACTATATTTTTTATTTTATATACGAACATAGACTCCTTTTTTTCTTTTAATTTTTGTCACATATAAATTTAAAAATACTTTAAAACAAAATTATGAATTATTTTAAAATTAAAGCTGTGAAATATAAATACTTTAAAATCAAATGAAAATAAATGAAATAAATAAAATTGTTAATAAAAAATGTATGTTCTCTTTTATTTAAATTAAATAATTTCCATTATTAATTTAATAAGTTCCATTATTAATTTAATAACATCTTATTATTAATTTAATAAGTTCTATTATTATTTAATAGCATCTTACTATTAATTTAATAAGAACCTTTTATTAATCTAATTAGATTGTATTATTAATCTGATAACATAATATTATTTTAAAAACAACTTTATTATTCTAATAATATATGTCATTTATTCAATGGATACCTAATATGAATGTAATCCATTATGTTATTAATTCAATAAGAATTTTTATAAATATAAAAGCTATCGTTTTTAGATTTAAAATTTAAATTTTTTTTGTTAGTAAATATTACGAACAAATAATATTAGTTTAATAATGCCTGTAATTACGAAATTAGTGAAAATAATCACAAGTTGTGATTAGCTGTATAATAATCACCAAATTATTAATCTAATGGCTATTTTGATAGTATTTAATAACAGAATTCTTTGAGTGTATTGAGAAAAACATACCCAAAGCTATGTTAAATCACACTGAAATGAAATAGTTAAATACACTTTGTTAACTGGTTCGCTGCTGAATAAAATTAATTTTAGAAATTCCTATCATATTTTCGAAATATTTGACAAAACCTACCATAATTAATGGTTTTTCTCTAATTTGGGGCTAATCAGCTAAATGATATCGTTTAATTTTTCCTGAAATCCAAAGAATACATTAACTTTGTATTTAGCTGATATCGGACCTTCACTTTCGTTTCTGTATTTCATTATCATTCTTAAAGTCTTTTGTACAATCTAACTCCTCCTCGCAAACATCAAAACAATAAATAAAATAAACTTTTAAAACAAATTTCCTGTATTTGTAAACTTTACGAATTTAGTTATTGTATCTCCTACACAACTCTCCACCACCAAAAAAAAAAAAAACGAAACCTTACAATTAGATTGAATTCCAATCCGATAAAATTCATAAAAAAAACTTACCAAAAAACATTAAGATATATAAATTTCTTCAGAATTCCTACACACGAGTATAACATAACAACAATCATGAAGAGCTTAAAATCCCTAAACAAAGCAAAAACAAAGTACACGAAGGGAAAATGAAAGCATTAACGAACATAAAAGCAAAACGGTATTCAAGAAATGTGCGTTATTCTGTTGTATAATATTGTAATCTGGGAACAAGCTCTGGTAAACTGGGGAAAATAATCTAACCTCTTATAAAAAAAAATCATTTTTATCTTATGGAATGAGATTAATGTGTTTTAGGGTGATGTAAGGAAATAAATATACAAATACATTTTTTTTTTATTCCAAATTCTTGAGAACTTATTGATATTAGATTTTATTTGTTGTGTGAGTATATGTGTTGCCATTGTTGATGGATTTCATAAAATTTGTGTGGAATGAGAATAAATTGTAAGTTGTTACGTTTTCTTGGAAAAATTGAATTTATTGCTGTTTTTTTCCCTATACATTTAATTCGTTTGTTAATGAAAAAACATAATTCAAAATATATTATGAAAAAAACAATTCTAATTCTTATAAATTGATTTTACCTGTTTTCTGGTTTGGAATAAAAAAAAGGAAAATTGGTGCAATTCAGTTCAGCATTTATTTGCTTCAGCACGTGTGCAATCACTTTTTATATTTGAATGAGGCTTTCGGTTGGCATCTCTTTGTGCTTCCTATTTTATTTTTATTTCCTGAATGATGTGTGAAAAAGTTTAAACAGTGGCCACTTAATCTGCCATCGACGGTAAATTTCCTGAATAATTGGTTGATTTCCTGAATAGTCTAAAGACTAAACTTCATGGTCAATTTTAATCACTAATTTTCAGATAAGATCCTTTCACCTTACCCTATCATAGAAACCATACAATGCCGATCACAAAAAATTCGTAACTTCGAAACTTCGTACACTTGCAATGTGCGCTGTAGATCTTTCCTGCTAAAAACATATCTCAGAACTGTTTTTAACTGTCGGGCATTAAATCTGTTCTATCGTAGTCCGGTATGCATTTAATAGGATTTAAATGTCTTTGATTCAATGATCTCTAAATTTTTTTCCCAAATTTAGTAGTTTTGCTTTCGATATATAAATTTATATAAAAAATTGCTGTGCCAGTCATAAGCTACAAAAAACATCAAAAATGTAAATTTTAGTTCGTGAAAAAGGTGCAGTTTAAAGTTTAATAGTCAAAGCTCTCTGCGGAGTACAAAAAGAAGTGATATCCTGTCACCTGTGTGAAGTAGAAACGAGTGTAAAACAAAACGTTTCCAAATAATTAGGTGTTCTACATGTTTGAATCACTCGGATTAGAGATTAGAATTAGAAACAACTTCAACTAACTATGAATTAAAACAAAAGTTTCTAGTAAAAATAAAAGTACAAAATAATATTTATTTATTAATTTATAATAGAATGCAAATGTGGAATGCGATGTTTATACGATCGATCGAATCAAGAGGAGTGCAGAATCATCACGAAACCTCAGTGACAGTTAAGACTTTTATTTAATGTGAAATACAAAATGAATGTTATATACAAAATGAAAATTCTATAAAAGAAATGCAAGCTAATTTATTAGTTAGTATTTTATATTGCAGACCCTAGTTTGTAGATTAAGAACATGTTATTTGAACAGAATTTCATTAAAGTTATAATCTGTTAGTCCTGAGGTTACGTGATGGTTCCGCACTTCTCTCGATTCAGTCGATCGTATAAATATCGCATTCCGAATTTGCATTCGAATATAAATTAATAAATAAATATTATTTTGTACTTTTATTTTTACTAGAAACTTTTGTTTTAATTCCTAGTTAGTTGAAGTTGTTTTTAATTCTATTCTCTAATCCGAGTGACAAAGTAAGTATTTCAAACATGTAGAACACCTAATTATTTGGAAATGTTTTGTTTTACACTCGTTTCTACTTCACACAGGATATCACTTCTTTTTGTACTGAACAGATAGTTTTGAGTTTTAAAGTTTAAAATGCTTTTTTTCACGAACTTAAATTTACATTTTGGATGTTTTTTGTTACTGATATCACGAGTTTTTGTAGTAAGTAATAAATTTAAGGAGGTTGGATTATAATGAAATAAATAATAAAAGTATACCAACTTTAACGATTGATTGAATTATTTCCAATTTTTCTGCGCTCATAAAAACAACATACACAATAATCTGCAAGATATATAATTTGGGCCAAAGATTTATCTAGTGGTGTGGGTTGGTTGGGTGAACCTCGCATATTAGCACCAAATATTTTGAGGAGTATACTAGAATTGCTTAAGCATATGATGTAAAACCAAAATATAAGTCTCGTCATGTTTGCTATTTGGTCCAGAATCTTATATATTAATACGCTAAAAAATTTTTGGAGCCTAAGGCTTTTTATTCGCAGATGGATTCATTTCAAATTTTCACTGCTAGCTGATATTAGTGTAATTTAGATTTTAAAGATTTTTCACACAAATCGGATCATAAATAAAAAAGCCATAGACGAATTAAAATGTTTTTTTTTGAATTTAACAGCACCCTCTTTACAATATGAAATGGAATTGCCCAAGTCTTATATTTTCTTTTCAAATTTCAATTTAGTTTATGCATTGATTTAGGAGTGGATAGACGTATTATTTTTCTTTGTTTTTTTATTATTGTTATTTTTCATGAATGGTGTTAATGGTGAAATGAATGTTGTGAATAAAAAAATGAATTGCACGTGGTTTTTATCATTTTAAAATTCATAATATTTTTAACCATCGTACTGGTGCTTTAACTCTTGCCTGATGTGTTTGTTAAATTTGTCAGATGAAGATAGAATTGATGGAAATGAAATTATTAATAAATTTGTATGTACTGAAATCTCTGATCCCAATCTTTTTCCTAAATTACATGGATATGTGGAACGTCATATGATGCATGGATCATGTGGTGCTCTAAATCCCAATTCTGTTTGTATGTGAGATGGTAAATGTAGTAAGAATTTTCCAAAACCTTTTTCTGAAAATACTAAAGAATCTGTGAATGGTTATCCTTTGCATCGTCGACGTGATAATGGTATGAGTGTTGATGTACGTGGTGCATCTCTTGATAATAGATACTAGGAGAGCCCGGCGTGTGGTGTGGGCGCTGTGAGCATGGTGGCATTTGCTACATGCTAGCATTTCTCACGAAAAGTACGATCATCAGTACGACAATATTTTAATGGTTGACACCCTTGACACCTTGACACCCTTGACACCGTTGACACCCCTTGACACCCTTGACACCCTTGACACCCTTGACAACCTTGACACCCTTGACATCCTTGATACCTTTGACACCCTTGACACTCTTGACACCTTTGACACCCTTGACACCCTTGACACACTTGACACCCTTGATACCCTTGACACCCTTGACACCATTGACACCCTTGTCACCCTTGACACCCTTGACACTCTTGACACCCTTGACACCCTTGACAACCTGGATAACCTTGACACCCTTGACAGCCTTGACAACCTCGACACCCTTGACACCCTTGAAACCATTGACACACTTGACACCCTTAACACCCTTGGCACCCTTGACACCCTTGACACCCTTCAAGGGTCAACCTTGACACCCTGAAAAATAAAATTTTATTACAATTCCTTCACTAATTTTTTTATTTTCTATTGATTAGAAATTAAAGAAACAATTTCCCAAATTTCCCGAATTTCTCGAATTTCCCAAATTTTCCAAATTTTCCAAATTTCCCAAATTTAAAAAATAAAATTTTTTTTTTACAACCATTCCTTCACTAATTAATCGAAAGGAACTTCGTTCCTTCCGGGTGTCCCTTGACACCTCTTCACTTCTTCTTATGCGTGTGGAAATGAAATTATTAATAAATACTAGGAGGGCCCGGCGTGCTTCGCTACGCTTATAAATAAAGTTTTTGCGTAGACATTTTGTGGATTTCAAAAAGTGGTAATGAGATATGCTAACATATAATTTTTAATTTTTCTTTTTAAATATATGAATGAAAAATAATTAGAACTCTAGCTGATCAGTTCGGATATATGAAAAATTAGCGATCAAATAAGTTTTCAAGTATAAGCTTATTTGATTTCTAACTTATTTGATCGCTAATTTTTCATATATCCGAACTGATCAGCTAGAGTTCTGATTATTTTTCATTCATATATTTAAAAAGAAAAATTAAAAATTATATGCTAGCATATCTCATTACCACTTTCTGAAATCATTGCTTCTACGTCAACAAAATAACGTCAACAAATAATTTTCAGAGTATGTAATTTCATATCTCAAAATAAGATTCAACAAACGTTTAACCACTTGTTACGGTGAAAATTTTTGTTTATTTGTATCTGCAAATCGACTAAAACTATGCAATTTGCTGTCCCACTTGAAAAAATTTTGACAGCTATAAAAATTGATCATTAGAAAAAGTATTTGCATACCCTGGAACATTATTAGGGTCAAAATCGTTAAATAGCACACGCGGTGTTGTTGTAGGGGTCTAGTGATCAGCACTTTACAGTGCAGTTTTTAATTTTATTTAAGTTAGATCGCTAAATACATATGTTTAAGAAAAAAACTATATAATATGTTTTTATGACAACTTCCTTTCTAATGTTTCTTAGTCAAGACCAGAATCATCATAGTAAATGATATTTTTGAAGAATATAAAACGAACGCACAAACCATAATTTCTATAATTTCAAATTTCTAGAAAAAGTGATTGCATACTCTGAATTATTGTTTGGGACAAAGGCTCTAAATAATGCACTCCAATATTTTGATGTAGGGTCGACCTATTGGCACATTATGGTATAGATTTTTAAACGAATTTAATTTAAATTGAGTCCTGAAAATTTTTGGAAATATTCAGTCATTCGCAGTAAAACAGATTATAATTATGTTTTCATGACAACCTACACACCTAAACCTTAACACATTTCTTTATAAAAAAAATTGTCTTGTTAAAACCTTTTACGCAGAATCAGAGTAAAATTTTAGAAAAAAATATTGCAATCCAGGAAAAAAAATTATTTGGAACAAATTCATTAGATAATATACCCCGTTCTTATTTAAAACACATATTTCACCCTACAAATGTCCAAATATAAATGTCCATACGCATTAAAAGAACAAATTATAATATGTAATGTTTTTATGTCACACTACAAACCAATTACATTCCCTTTTAAAATTGGTCTTAACTCTTAGCTAATTTTCTTTAGCTTTTTTTGCAAAATCAGAGTAAAATTAAATGATAATAAAGCTTTTACTTTTTATGACAGCTTCCTTTCTAATTTTTTTCTTAACAACAGAATCAGAGTAAAATTGACATTTGTTGATTTTTTTTTCTAAAAAATCTAAAATTATTTCGAATTGCAAAATTCAAGTGATTTCCAATATGTACTTAAGCCTAATTGATCACACAAAATCCCACCAAGTTAAAAATATGTGTTCGCTATGCTTACAAAGGCGAGGCTGGAATGGAACGCCCAGTTGCACGATTTTCGATCACTGCGCTAGAAAATGGGAATATTTGAAATTCATCAAAATTCAGAGCTTTGTTGTCATATAAATTTCGACAGTATACCAAAATTTAACCAACGTAACTATCGGTTGTAGACTGCAGCAGTGTTGACTGTTGATACAGACAAACAAATCAAAGCTTTCAATGAAATTATCGTTAACTTTAAAGAACTTCTCTGAATCAAATTTGCTGCTCAGGCTAACTTTTGAATAAATCATTAATGAAACGCGAAAAGCTTGAACATAGTCAAAATAAAAGCGCAATTGTTCGAGGTAGTATAGATGAAATTAAATTTGAGTGAGTTTAATCTTCAACAGAATGCGCAATTCAAAACCCTCGATGTATTCTAAGCCTAATGGTTTGACGCCATATGCAAAAAACAGTAAACTGCCGTATGCAAAAAATTAATCAATGTTTTTAGCATATCGAGTGCTTTGGTCCATCGAATGACATTGTTTAAACTATATTCCAACATAAATAGTAAATTCAATTAAATGTTCAAGCAAATAGACAAAATGAGGTAAAACTGCATAAATTGAAGATAATTTAGTGTCAAACTCTTTTAATTGGGTAATATTTCTTTTTTTTTCTACAAACAAAAAAAAATTCTATTTATCTAACTAAATGCAGTAATTTTCAGAGAATTTTTTTATTTTATTTTCTTTAGAAAATATTGTGAAATCCAATTACATTTTTTATTCATCCAATAAATTAGAAACGAAGCACTTTGAATGGATTTTTTGATTTTTATTTCATTCTATTTGTTTTGTTGTTATTTAATTGGAGAAATCAATGCGGATCGGAAAATATATTGTAATTTTTATAATCCTTCGTTTAATGGTAGAGAGAGAGAGGTGTAGCTTTGATGAAGTTAGTGAAGTTATCCCAGTTTTCATCCTCAAAAAACGCGATGGCAACATTTAAATATAGTATCAGCTGTCAGCCCAGAAATTGTACTCTCAGCCCAGAAAAATGACTATCACGACAGCTTTTTATTAAAATAGATCAACTTTTCTTCCTGAAGGACTTAAATGAATTTGCAAATATGTGTTCTTTCGCGATAATTAACAAACCTGAAATAATGTTTTCACAATTGTGTTCAAAGCAGGTAGTGTGGTGTAATAAAATTTTTTTTTTAATGAAGTTGTGGTACAGTTTCTTGAATTTTCTAAACCATTTGCTGGCGGCATAATAATAATTCCAAAAAAAAAGATAAAGGTTGAATCATATGTTATATAAATTTTCCATCATTTCGAGATAAGATAGAAGAGTAGAAGTAGAATCTCAGTAGAATTTCAAAATTTTTTAGAAGCCAACAAAAGAATTTTACAAATTTTATCGAATCTTCTGTTCATAATTTTAAATTTTGAATAAACTTGGATAATTTTGGATAATCATTTCAAATTCATAATGGTATAACTGCTGGCTTGAAATTGTGATAATTGTTTAAAATAGTTAATGGTTTAATAATATGTTATTTAATTTTTGCATCAGCAAACGTATGGATAGCTTTCGAGATAAAATTATTCTCAGAACTTTGGAGTAATTTGTCATATATGAGGATTTTTTGATGAAGCGATACAGACGCTTGTAAAGCAAAAAGTAGTCGTTGGCTGTAAATTGGGACAATTGAAGCATGTCTATTTATCTAATTCCTCATGCCGATTATCTCAACTCTCATGACCAAGAGGGATGTTGTTGTAAAGATCTCGCTATAGGTATTAACCTGCACTTAGAGCAGTGCTCTGCAATACTGTTTGTGGTTAGGAACCAAGAAAGTCAGCCCTAGCTTGCCTCCTTTTCCTCCTTACCAAACCACAGCAATTTGTCTTCTTCTTATTTTATAATATAATCAATTATATTAATCAATTGTGATTTGTTAATTTGTGATTTATTAATATTATGCGTTTTTTGTCAATTTCAATACAACCTCAACAGTTTTAATAATTTTAAAAATTTTTAATAATTTAATCTGCTACACTGCACAGTTGCCCATAACGATAAATTTTCATATAGATAGATAGTTTTGATCGTGATAAAGAAATAACCTAAAACATTCATACTGATAGAAACTTTAGTAAATTTTAAACGAAGGGTTAATATAGGGATGGGTCCAACTTTGTTGGTAGGGTAGTGAAATCCGAAATTCTACGTCCACGCCGTGCTACCTGGGTAATGCTAACAGAATTAGGTTGGTGTAGTTGAGAGGGGCAGAGTAAATACTGCTTATACTCAATGATTCTGCACCATGGCGAGTCATTGGCGCCACAAAACCAATGCAACTCAAGCGTCTGTTCTCCATGTTAGGGGCGGCTTGGAGCGGGCGTCTGTCTTGGATCAAGCGGCTCGCTATATAAACGTGTAGCAAGCGTCTGTTCTCCATGTTAGGGGCGGTTTGTAGCGGGCGTCTGTTTTGGATCAAGCGGCTCGCTATATAAACATGTAAAAAGGTTGTTTCTGGTGACCTAAAGATGCAGAACGAACCCATTCACGAAAATTTGGGTTGGGCGAAGGGCTAACACCCCATTTCCGTAAAAAACTACTTGTCATGAATTCTGTACACAGGCCTCGGATTATCTCGGATTCACTATTAGAACGACCTCGGAAACTGTACCCGGACTACGATTTAAAAATGGGAACCTGGAACGTGCTAAGCCTTAGAAGACCAGGAGATCTACTGAAACTTACAAACCAAATCAATAGCTATACACTGGATATAGTGGCGTTACAAGAACTAAGATGGCCAGGGAGTGGAATCCACGAAACAGCCAAAGGATACACTCTCTACTATTGCGGTCATGAAAACGGAGGAGAATTTGGAGTTGGCTTTCTCACACATCGTCGCGTGAATCAACATGTTATCGACTTTCGCCCAATTAATATGCGGATATGCACACTGAGAATCCGCACGCAAAAATTTAATGTAACGATCATCAATGTTCATGCACCTACTGAAGACAAAGCAGATGACATTAAAGACCTGTTCTTCCTAGAACTCGAAGAAGTCATCAATAACATCCCGCGGCACGATATAAAAATCGTGGTAGGTGACTTCAATGCGCAAATTGGTAGAAGTGCAGAACTTAAAACACATGTCGGCCCTAACAGCTTGCATCATGCTAGTAACAATAACGGCTTTCGCACAGCTGAACTGGCTATGATGTATGATCTAGTAATATCTAGCACTTTCTTTCCTCATAAGAGAATCCACAAAGCAACGTGGAAATCAAATGATGGAAGAACTGAAAATCAAATCGATCACGTCATGATTTCTAAGAGACACTCTACAAGTGTAACTGACGTTCGATCATACAGAGGTGCTGATATGGACACCGATCATATGCTTGTCATCTTTAAGTATAAGTGCAAATTATCATCTACATTTAATAGGCAAGCAAAAAAGACCGTGCGCTGGAATGTCGAAGCATTTAAACACCTGGAAACACTGAATAGATATCAGGAAATTGTAACGCAAAACATAGAAGAGCATGACATCCCATCTGAGATGCCATTAAACATACAAGAAGAATGGCAAACGCTTCAATCAACCATCATATCCGCAGCACAAACTACAATCGGAAAACGACCACCGAAATCACGTAACGAATGGTTTGATGACGAGTGCCGCGAAAGCATTGACCACAAACAAAAACTGCGAGAAAAATGGTTAACAAGAAATACCCGAAGCTCCCAAACTGATTATCTATGCGCCAGAAAAGCCTCAGCAAAACTCCTACGGAAAAAGAAACGCGAACACATGAAGAGCTGTATCGAAAACATCAACCAACATGCGGCTAACGGAAATTCGAAAGAGTGTTTTGCCAATGCGCGGAATCTGACCAAAGATTTCCACCCAAGATCTACAGCCATCAAAAATGGAAACAACGAGCTTACAACAAGTGAACGTGATGTGCTGGAAGTATGGCGATCCCACTTTCAAGACCTACTGAATAGGACGAACGAAGTTCATCCTATTCGAGCAATTGCTCCGTCAAGTGAGGAGATTTTTGTCCCTTACCCAACAATAGAAGAAGTGGAAGCTGCCATCAAAAAATTAAAAAATGGCAAATCACCAGGTATCGATGGAATCCCTGCAGAACTACTTAAGAATGGAGGAGCAGCTCTGGTCTCACGTATATATGATCTGATTCTTGCAATCTGGGACCAAGAAGAACTACCTGCTGAATGGAAAACAGCTCTCATTGTTCCGCTACATAAAAAAGGTGACCGCCTAAAGTGTGCAAATTATCGTGGAATCGCACTGTTGAACACTGCATATAAAATACTAGCTAATGTCGTACTCGCTCGGCTCATCCCGTTTGCCGAATCTATCATCGGCGACTATCAGTGTGGTTTTCGTCCCAACCGTTCAACCACAGATCAATGTTTTACCTTAAGGATGATTCTGGAAAAATGTTGGGAGTACAACATCAGCATTCACCAGCTCTACGTTGATTTCAAGCAAGCATATGATAGCATCATCCGCGACAACCTCTGGTCTGCACTCATATGCCTTGGTATTCCAGAGAAACTTGTTTCTCTGTGCAAACTCACAACATCGGGATCAAACTGTAGAATAGTAATCGAAGGGTCAGTTTCTGACTCTTTTGATATAACATCAGGTGTTCGACAAGGTGATGCACTCGCACCCGTACTATTTAATTTGGCGCTTGAGTACGCGATAAGAAAAAGCCGCATTGAGACACAAAACTGTATATTTAACAAATCTAGTCAAATTCTTGGCTATGCAGATGATATTGTGCTTCTCGGACGTAGAACAAGCGATATCAAGGATAGTCTCTCTCGGCTTGAAAGAAATGCTAAACGACTTGGATTATGCATTAACACCGGCAAGACTAAACTATTAACAACATCCAGGAATAAACCTCCCGGCAATCTGAATACTGGCGACTATGAAGTGGAACGTGTGGAAAACTTCAAATACCTCGGGTCTGTAATAACATCGTCAAATGACATGCAGGCAGATATTAAAGCTCGTGTCTCAGCCGCATACAGAGTTTTCTACGCATACTCAAAACTTTTGCGATCTAAACATCTTTCGCAGTCGTGCAAACTCACACTTTACAAAGCATTAATTCGACCTGTGCTTACCTTTGGAAGCGAAAGCTGGACACTGACTTCCTCCGATTGTAGAATTTTATCAACATTCGAGAGGAAAGTCATACGAACAATTTATGGTCCATGTAAAGTTGCTGAAAATCAGTATAGAATCCGAATGAATCATGAAATCAGACAGCTTCTTGGAGGCTGCGATGTAATCGGATTCATTAAATCTAACCGGATTAGATGGTTTGGTCATGTAGAAAGGGCACCATTAGATAGAATGATTAAAAAAGCGTCCCAACAACAACCAGCTGGTGTTCGTCGAAGAGGAAGACCTAGACAACGCTGGCGTGATGACATCATCCAAGACCTTCGTGATATAGGATGTCGAAACTGGGGTCAACTGGTCATGGAACGAGACGATTGGAAGCTGATTGCACAGACGGCAAAATCCCTCCATGGGATGTAAACGCCAGAGAGAGAGAGAGTCCAACTTTGTTAATTCTATTTTTTATGGAATAAGTAGTGGCACACAGATAGTCCGGTAGAAAAAATTGCATTTAGAGCAAGTGATGTGTCTTTGAAAGAGCATATAATTTGACTAACATCGCAATTTGTCTTTACATTGCCCGTTATATATGAATACATATAAATTTGAATTGAATAATATAAATTAAATTACACAATTTTGTTTTTGGAATATAATACTAAGTATGGCACTACTAGTTTCGAGGAATTTTGTATTTTTACAATATTTTCTTTTAGGTCTTCGAATTATTTTTTCATCTATGATGATACATCATTGTGTTTTTCGTTAACATTTTTATTAACAATCAGTCGGTATACATAAATTTTTGACTCACTGTCGAAACATCAAGGTTGTAATAGTTTGTGTTATATACTTGCTTTCTCTTTACAAACGTTTTGAATTTTTTTGTTTTCTTTCATTATCTCTTTGCTTAATTAAAACGAAGCCAAAAGAGATGAAAATATTATCTCTCTTTTCGTATAATTTTGTTGTATTAAAGAATACAAGAAGGAAAACTCAAAATATGTATGCTGTTAAGAGAATCCAAAACATGAAATATCGTCATTAGTTTTAAATGTTTATTTACTTAATTTGAATGTAATAAAATTGTAATAATGTTTCAAAATTGACCTACATATACTTGTTATGGTTGTAGGGCAATAAAACAACAACCGTTTGTGGTATTTTCATTTAATTTAAAAAAATAAATTCATTTTTATAACATATGTGAAACGAAGAAGAGCTATTAAAATAAAATAAAATTGTTGTAAAGTTTCATATGTTTTTTAGTTGAAATGAATACAGTAATCCCTCCGACTGCGCGGGTTTTAACTGCGCGATTTCCACTGCGCGAGATGAGTTTTCAATACTAATTTTCGCACTGCGCGATTAAAATTTCACACTGCGCGACGTTTAAAATTTTTTTTAGAATATGTAGGTGAATTTCGTAAAATTAAAATGAAAAAAAAAATTAAATTTCCCACATGGGTCATTCTTTTACAAATCGAACAGATTTGAACAAAATCTGACCGACGGATTTGTGATTTGGCTTAAAAAATTTTTACTGGTATGATATCGAAAAAAATATACGTGTTCGAGGATTTTTTTTTGGAAAATAGAGGCGATCTAAATTTTGTGATTTTTGGTTTGACGACTTATTTTCAAAAATTCATTACTTCGGTTCTATTAATGATAGTAAGCTTTTGTTTTATTTTATTTTAAAGTAAGAAGATGGAATTTTAATAAAAAGTATAGTCAATAAAAATTATTAGCAAATTCCTATTGTTATAAACAAATAAAATGTTAAAATCGATTTTTAGTGATTGCCCTACGTATTCTACGTTCAATTTTCAAGAAAAACGTGTTTTTAACTAAGGAGAAATTAGTTTTACTGTTAGAAATATATTAATTTATCCAGCGCGGGACAACAAAAATTTATGGAATTTTTATCTTTCCGCGCTCGATAAATTGATTTATTTCTAATGCTACTCGTACACGAGAGAGCAAAATTGCAGATGTCAGAGAGAAAGTGTCTGACTTATTGCTAAACTGTTTACACATAGGAATTTGTTAATAATTTTTGTAGATAACAATTTTTTTTTTAAGTTCATCTTTTAGCTTTAAAATAAAACACAAAAATGTCTATCATTACCAAAACCGAAGTTATGAATCTTTGAAAATAAGTCTTCAAGCCAAAAATCACGAAATCCTTGAAATTTAGAACCGCTTTATTTTCCAACTCAAAAAAATTCTCGAGCACGTATATCTTTCTTTTCTTGGGAAATGAGAATTTGGAAGTTTTTCTATATGAAAGCCTTAAAATTTCAGCCAAATCAAATATGTGTCGGTCAGAAAGATGTTCGGTTTGTAAAAGAATGACCCATATATGTAGCAATTTGCATTACATATTCAGTTTATTTTTAACTGTGTGGCTGGAACGTTCAATATAGATCAAATTCAATTTCAAGCCAGTAAAGGTAGAATATTCTAAACAAATTCAGATTATTGATATGATTTTGTAAATTTAAGTTGTTTTTTGAAATGTTATTTAGGTTAATTTATCTGTTAACTTATGAAGTGTTTTCTTTTTTAAGAGTTGTTGAAGTAATACATGTTTTTCAGGCAGTATATATTCATTTTGGTTTAATTTTAACTTTAAATTAATTTTTTTTTCAATTTTTTTCAAAATTTGGAACCGAACCCCCCATTTTCATACAAAATAGAGTTCACATTGCGCGGTTTTGTACTGCGCGCTGTTTTTCTGGAACGGAACTACCGCGCAGTCGGAGGGATTACTGTATTATAAATTGTTTAGATCCTCAGATAAGATTGTGTGATTGTGAAAAGGTTTTAAACAGCGTTTTTGTTACTATTTAGACAATAAGTTAATTAATAAAGTGTGGTGTAATACGTATATATAATAATATTTAAACATTGAAGTAACATGAACACGCTTAAGAAAAGACACGTAGTATTCAAAGGGACAAATGTCGAGAGTTGTAACCTTTGCAAATCAATTGAATGATGAAACTCCCCTTGAAGATGTGAAAATTCGGTTGTCGCGGATTAATGAACTTTTAAGGGACCTTTTTCAAATCGAAGATAGCATGTTCGCGCTTGATGATATCATCGAGTCCGATATGGAAGAGTTCGAAAATAAATATTATCATGTAGTATCGCTGTTAAACACATGGCTGCGTAAAACAAATCTCCATGAGCAATCTATAAATGTATCTGTGGAAGAGCAAAAACCAGTATCAGAGTTTAAGCTGCCTCGTTGTCAAATACCAGTTTTTGATGGAAAATATAAAGATTGGCCGTCATTCTATGATCTCTTTAACTGATGTGTTTACGAATGCCAAGTGCTATCTGCTGTCCAAAAGTTCCAATACTTAAAAAGTGTACTTTGTGGTGAAGCAGAATCACCTGTAAAACCGTTCAAGGTTACGGAAGCGAGTTACGCATAGAAGTATTTCAAATTTGTGCAAACGATATAATCGTCCGAAATATATTGTTTCTTCCCTTATTGAAACTCTAATGGATGAACCATCGATTAGAAACTTAACAACAAACAACATCAGAAAACTTTCAAACACAACTGAAGAGGTCAGACGGGGATTAAAGGCTGTAGGTGATCATGCAGAAGCTCGGGACCCATGAGTAATTTATATTGTTATAAAAAATTTCAAGAAGAAACTAAGCACTTATAGGCACGAGAGATATGTAATACATCCTATCCAATAATAAATGATTTAACTACATTTCTAGCAATGTGGGCGGATACTTTAGAAGATGTGATGGGTAGTAAAAAGTCTTCTCCAAATTAACTTCTACAAAGCGTCAAATAAATACCATGCATGTGTCTAGCAACGTTGATTGTCCAATTTGTTTCAACTATCATAACGTTTACGAGTGCGAGAAATCTCGGCAAATGAACATTCGTGATAGAAGAGAGTTAATAAAGCAACTCGATAGATGCTTCAACTGCCTAAGCGATACGCATAATGTTTTTAAGTGCAAGGTAAACCGAAGATGTCTAACGTGTAATCAAAGACACAACACTTTATTACATTTAAACGAGGAAGACAAATCTCAAGGTACAGCAATGCTAGCTATGACAAATCCCGGTACCAGCAACCCTGAACTGAAACCAAAGATCACTGAAGCTTCAACAAGCTTGTCTTCAATAACAAATTCACCGCCAGTGAATATTACAGCTGGCCTTTTACCAACTGTACTTATCAAAATTAAGGATTTAATGGGGAATTTTCAGCATGCTAGAGCTCTAATAGGTTCAGGATCGTAGTTAACATTGATTACGGAGGCATGTGTGCAACGTCTTCGACTTCCTAGAGCACATGCAAAAATATCTATTAAAGGTGTTGCTTCAAGTTCAGCTGGCGTAAGTAGAGGTATAACGGAAATATATATGAGCTCAAGATTTGACGCTACTCAATACATCGAATCAAAGCCATTGATTTTGTCCACAATTACATCACAACTGCCTTCAGTAGAGAAATCCCAGATACGCTTAGATTAGATAGTTTGCAACTAGCTGATCCAACATTTAACATTCCAGGTCACATTGACTAGTTGATTGGAATCAATCAGTTTTTAAAAATTCTTCTTCCAGGTAAAATCGTAGATGATGACAGTCTTTCAATTGCGCAAGAGACTATCATCTTTGGTTGGGTCATTGCTGGAGAGGTCCCCTATAATTTGATAAAAAAGAATTTTAATATCGAAGGTGATCAGTTGGAAACTGATTTGGATAAATCCTTGAGAAGGCTCTGGGAAATTGAGGAGCTTCACAGAGTTAAGAAATGTACTGACGAAGAAATATTATGCGAAAACCATTTTAAAGAAAATATGTACCAAGATGAAAATGGTAGATTTGTTGTGCGGCTGCCATTTAAGAAGGTAGATATTAACCTCGGGAAATCAAAATGGTTGGCAATCAAAAAGTTGAATAAGACAAAATCTCGATTTGAGTCGAATAGCGAGTTTTGTGATGCGTATGTAGCATTTATGAGAGAATATAAGTCTCTTAATCATATGAAGGTCATACCAGATCCTGAGTTGAAGTACATCTAAAAGATTCGTGTTATCTTCCATATCATGGAGTGATAAAACACACAAGTACAACCACCAAGCTGCGTGTTGTGTTTGATGCGTTAGCAAAGTCAACGTCTGGCAAAGCTTTAAATGATTACCTATTGATTGGTCCTACCATGCAAAAATCACTTGTAAATATCTTGCAAAGATTTAGAATACACAGAATTGTATTCACGGTGGACGTGGAGAAAATGTACCGTCAGATATTAGTGGATCGACGCGACATAGACTTCAAACGAATTGTTTGGCATGCACCACCTTCACAGCCTATCCAACATTATCGACTCCCAACTGTGACGTGTGGAACGGCTTGTACTCCATACTTAGCCACAGCAGTTTTATGGCAGTTAGCTGAAAATGAAAAAGTGGCATACACAAAGGCATCGAAAATTATAAAGGATGATTTTTACATGGACAATTTAATGTCAGGTGCTAGCAATGCGAAGGAAGCTGAAATTCTTATTGAAAAAATAAGAAATGTTTTGAAAAAAGCTGGATTCAATCTAAGAAAATTTGCTTCTAATGATCTAACAGTCTTGCAATCTATTCCAGAAGAGCATAGAGAATTTAAAGGCGCATCTTTGACCAAAGAAAGTTCTTTAAAAATGGCTTGCTCCTACTTTAGTCAAAATTAAAATATTCATGCAGCAAATATGGATGTTAAAAATGGAATGGGATCAAGACCTACCACTGACATCTGCAGAGCAATGGCTAGAAACACGAGTGGATTTAAAAAATTTACGAGGAATAGAATTACCCAGGTGGCTCCACATAGAGAACAATTCCATTGAGTTGCATGGATTCGCAAACGCATCGGAATGTGCTTATGCAGTGTGGTGTATTGTAGGACAATCATGGCAGATGGAACGATAGTGGTGAATTTAATTTCAGCAAAAACGACGGTTTTCGCTGAAATTAAAACATCATTAACGCCCCAATTCGACAAATTTACATCCCACAACTAGAATTATGTGCAGCAACGCTGCTGGCAAAATTACTAATGGAAACTAAGGAAGCATTACAATTTCAGAACATCCACATATTTGCTTGGACCGATTCAACCATAGTCCTATCGTGGCTCTTGTCATTTCCACGAAGATGGAACACCTTCGTTGCAAATCGCACAGCTGGAAGTATTATCGCGTAGTCAGTGGCGTCATGTCTCATTGGAAGATAACCCTGTGCGTCGCGTGGTATAATGGTTTACGATTTAATTAATCATCTGTTGTGGTGGCATGGTCCGGCTTGGCTTCCCAAGGATAACTTAGAGTGGCCCTCTGAATCAAAGTTTGAAGAAAATGAGAGTGGAGTTGAATTGGAGAGAAAAAAAACTGTTGTTGTTCATCAAGTGGAAACATGCGAAACAATACTCGACATCCTCAATACAAATGTGTCAAGTTTTTCCAAAATGGTTCGAGTACAATCTTGGGTCAACCAATTTATTGACAAGTGTCAAAAGATAGTGCATTTATCTACAAATTGTTCATTACGACTAACAACAAGCGAAATAAAAATATCTACCTACAAACTTATACGTTGGAGTCAGAGCGAAGATTTTCAACTTGATATTAGGGCTATCAATATGGGAAAAAGTTTCCAAAACGCAAGAAAAATGAAAAGTTTGAATCCATTAATCCACGAAAACAAAATATTACGAGTTGGAAGCAGAATTGAAATTCTCTAGCCTCCTATGAAGTGAAACATCTAATTATTTTAAGTGGCAAAAGCTAATTTAGAAGAAGATTGCCAAGAAGATTGTCGAAGAACAACATTTAAAATACTTACATGCAGGTAGGGTTTCTAATCCGGATATCCGGATATCGAATTATCCGGATTATTCGACCATATTTTGACTATTCGATTATCCGGATACTTTTTTGCAATTATCCGAATATTAAAAAACCCTTTATTTTGTAAAAAAATAATCAAATTGCGTTGAAAAGTTCAAATAACTATTAACATGCTTTGCAAAGTTTGTTAGTGCAGTGAAGTGACTACAAGTTTTAAAAATTTATTTACAACTTTAATGTTTTGAAAACTGTAATCTTTGAATTTTATGAAACACTTCGTGAATCTGCAGTGTAAAGATATTTTACTAATATTTATTTAATGCTATATTAATTTTAAAAAAATAATGTTTTATAAACTTAAGCCCTGTCAATAAAATCTGAAGTATTGGCTATTTTTTTTAAAGTTTATGAGAGCTCTCTCTCTCTCTGGCGTTTACATCCCATGAAGGGATTTTGCCGTCTGTGCCACCAGCTTCCAATCATCTCGTTCCATGACCAGTTGACCCCAGTTTCGACATCCTATATCATGAAGGTCTTGGATGATGTCGTCACGCCAGCGTTGTCTAGGTCTTCCTCTTCGACGAACACCAGCTGGTTGTTGTTGGGACGCTTTTTTTATCATTCTTTCCAATGGAGCCCTTTCTACATGACCAAACCATCTAATCCGGTTGGATTTAATGAATCCGATTACATCGCAGCCTCCAAGAAGCTGTCTGATTTCATGATTCATTCGGATTCTATACTGATTTTCAGCAACTTTACATGGACCATAAATTGTTCGTATGACTTTCCTCTCGAATGTTGATAGAATTCTACAATCGGAGGAAGTCAGTGTCCAGCTTTCACTTCCAAATGTGAGCACAGGTCGGATTAATGCTTTGTAAAGTGTGAGTTTGCACGACTGCGAAAGATGTTTGGATCGCAAAAGTTTTGAGTATGCGTAGAAAACTCTGTATGCGGCTGAGACACGGGCTTTAATATCTGCCTGCATGTCATTTGACGATGTTATTACAGACCCGAGGTATTTGAAGTTTTCTACACGTTCCACTTCATAGTCGCCAGTATTCAGATTGCCGGGAGGTATATTCCTGGATGTTGTTAAAAGTTTAGTCTTGCCGGTGTTAATGCATAATCCAAGTCGTTTAGCATTTCTTTCAAGCTGAGAGAGACTATCCTTGATATCGCTTGTTCTACGTCCGAGAAGCACAATATCATCTGCATAGCCAAGAACCTGACTAGATTTGTTATATATGCAGTTTTGTGTCTCAATTCGGCTTTTTCTTATCGCGTACTCCAGCGCCAAATTAAATAGTATGGGCGCGAGTGCATCACCTTGTCGAACACCTGATGTTATATCGAAAGGATCAGAAACAGACCCTTCGATTACTATTCTACAATTTGATCCCGATGTTGTGAGCTTGCATAGAGAAACAAGTTTCTCTGGAATACCAAGGCATATGAGTGCGGACCAGAGGTTGTCGCGGATGATACTGTCATATGCTTGCCTGAAATCAACGTAGAGCTGGTGAATGCTGATGTTGTACTCCCAACATTTTTCCAGAATCATCCTTAATGTAAAACATTGATCTGTGGTTGAGCGGTTGGGACGAAAACCACACTGATAGTCACCGATGATAGATTCGGCGAACGGGATGAGTCGAGCAAGTACAACATTAGCTAGTATTTTATATGCAGTGTTCAACAGTGCGATGCCACGATAATTTTCACACTTTAGACGGTCACCTTTCTTGTGTAGCGGAACAATGAGAGCTGTTTTCCATTCAGCAGGTAGTTCTTCTTGGTCCCAGATTGCAAGAATCAGATCGTATATACTTGAGACCAGAGCTGCTCCTCCATTTTTCAGAAGTTCTGCGGGAATTCCATCGAAACCTGGTGATTTGCCATTTTTCAGTTTTTTAATGGCAGCTTCCACTTCTTCTATTGTTGGGTAAGGGACAAAAATCTCCTCAGTTGATGGAGCAATTGCTCGAATAGGATGAGCTTCGTTTGTCCTATTGAGTAGGTCTTGAAAGTGGGATCGCCACACTGCCAGCACATCACGTTCACTTGTTGTAAGTTCATTATTTTCATTTTTGATGGCTGTAGATCTTGGGTGGAAATCTTTTGTCAGATTCCGTGCATTGGCAAAGCACTCTTTTGAATTTCCGTTGGCCGCATGTTGGTTGATGTTTTCGATGCAACTCTTCATGTGTTCGCGTTTCTTTTTACGTAGAAGTTTTGCTGAGGCTTTCCTGGCGCATAGATAATCAGTTTGGGAGCTTCGGGTGTTCCTTGTTAACCATTTTTCTCGCAGTTTTTGTTTATTTTCAACGGATTGGCGGCACTCGTCGTCAAACCATTCGTTGTGTGATTTCGGTGGTCGTTTTCCGATTGTAGTTTGTGCTGCGGCTATAATGGTTGATTGAAGCGTTTGCCATTCTTCTTGTATGTTTAATGGCATCTCAGAAGAGATGTCATGCTCTTCTATGTTTTATGTTATTATTTCCTGATATCTATTCAGCGTTTCCGGATGTTTAAATGCTTCGACATTCCAGCGCACGGTCTTTTTTGCTTGTCTGTTAAATGTAGATGACAACTTGCACTTGTACTTAAAGATGACAAGCATATGATCGGTGTCCATATCAGCACCTCTGTATGATCGAACGTCAGTTATACTTGTAGAGTGTCTCTTAGAGATCATGACGTGATCGATTTGATTTTCCGTTCTTCCGTCATTTGATTTCCACGTTGCCTTGTGAATTCTCTTGTGAGGGAAGAAAGTGCTGGAAATTACTAGATCATACATCATAGCCAGCTCGGCTGCGCGAAAACCGTTATTGTTGCTGGTATGATGCAAGCTGTTAGGGCCGATATGTGTTTTAAGTTCTGCAATCCTACCGATTTGAGCATTAAAGTCACCTACCACGATTTTTATATCGTGCCGCGGGATGTTATTGATGACTTCCTCGAGTTCTAGGAAGAACAGGTCTTTAATATCATCTGCTTTATCTTCAGTAGGTGCATGAACATTGACGATCGTTACATTGAATTTTTTTGTGCGGATTCTCAGTGTGCATAACCGCATATTAATTGGGCAGAAGTCGATAACATGCTGATTCACGCGACGGTGTATAAGAAAGCCAACTCCAAATTCTCCTCCGTTTTGATGACCGCAATAATACAGAGTGTATCCTTTCGCTGTTTCATGGATTCCACTCCCTGGCCATCTTAGTTCTTGTAATGCCACTATATCCAGTGTGTAGCTCTCGACTTGTTGGGTTAGTTTTAGGAGATCTCCTGGTCTTCTAAGGCTTAGCACGTTCCAGGTTCCTATTTTTAAATCGTAGTCCGGGTACAGTTTCCGAGGTCGTTCCAATAATAAATCCGAGATATTCCGAGGCCTGTGTACAGAATTCATGACAGTAATTTTTTTACGGAAATGGGGTGTTAGCCCTTCGCCCAACCCAAATTTTCGTGAATGGGTTCGTTCTGCATCTTAAGGTCACCAGAAACAACCTTTTTACACGTTTATATAGCGAGCCGCTTGATCCAAGACAGACGCCCGCTGAAAGCCGCCCCTAACATGGAGAACAGACGCTTTCTACACATTTATATAGCGAGCCGCTTGATCCAAGACAGACGCCCGCTCCAAGCCGCCCCTAACATGGAGAACAGACGCTTGAGTTGCATTGGTTTTGTGGCGCCAATGACTCGCCATGGTGCAGAATCATTGAGTATAAGCAGTATTTACTCTGCCCCTCTCAACTACACCAACCTAATTCTGTTAGCGTTACCCAGGTAGCACGGCGTGGACGTAGAATTTCGGATTTTCGCTACCGCTTTATGAGAGCTGTACTTCTAAATTATGACTCTGAGGAAATCACTAATTAAATTACTATTGAAAATGAAGATGAAGAAAGTCTAAGTAGTGAAGTTTGTATAAGAAATCGTGACTGCAGAAAGTACTTGAGAATGCTATTGCTTTAATTACTCATCTTGAGAAGCAGAATGAAGGAAGTTCCATATTGCTGAAAAAAGATTTCATTTATTTAAATAATTATAAAAAACGGACGGGCAATTTAAATATTCTATATTGCGTATTATTACCAATAAAACCTACATCGACTGCAACGGAGCGGGTATTTTTAATTGCTGGTCTTACCAAGACAAAAATTAGAACTCGACTTAATTTCGAGACATTGTAATAATTAATTAATTAATGCAATAATTTTTCTAAAATAGGCATTTTTATAAATGCATCAATAACTTCATTAATTTAATTAAATTTATCAATAATTTAATTTTTTTATTATTATTATTTATAATTTGTTACTATTTTTGTTATTTTGTGACTATGTATAAAAATTAATAATATAGATACACGAAAAATATACATAAATGATTTAAATACCGCAAAGTAAACAACATGTTTTATTTATTGTTTAATTATCCGGATATCCGGATTATCCGGATGATTTATTGTTTATGTATTCGATATCCGGATAATCAAATAGGTCGGATATTTAGAAACCCTACATGCAGGGTCGACATTATTAATAAACATTCTCAAGCAAAGATATTGGATAATTGGAAGTCGAAATTTAGTACGCAAAATTATGTCACATGTACACGGTACAGATACACCCAGCAAAGCAAATGATGGGGGATCTACCGGAAGCTAGAGTAACGTTCTCAAGACCGTTTTTAAAAACTGGAGTGGACTACGCTGGTCCAATTTCATTGAAAACTATAAGAGGTAGAGGCCAAAAAATCTTTAAGGGCTACATCTGTATATTTGTGTATTTAAGCATAGAGACAGTGCACATTGAACTGGTCAGGGAGCTAACAACAGATGCCTTTCTTAGTGCCTTCCAAAGATTTACTTCAAGGTGTGGTTTTTGCACTGACATGTATAGTGACAATGGGACCAATTTTGTCGGGGCTGATAAGGCTTTAAAAGAGTTATTTATGTTTATAAAAGTCAATTCTAATCAAACTTCTAATTCTCTTTTAAGTGAAAATATAAAATGGCATTTCAATCCTCCAGGAGCTCCACACTTCGGCGGTCTATGTGAAGCTGCGGTTAAGGCTACAAAATATCATATGAAATGGGTAGTTGGAAATCAAATATTAACTTACGAGGAGATGTACACGCTTCTCTCACAAATAGAAGCTATTTTGAACTCCAGGCCAATCTGTGGGAATAATACAAATGATGACATCGATGCTCTCACCCCATCGCATTGTTTGCTTGGCCACGCCAATACATTGGTTCCAGAGCCAGACTTGAATCACATCAAAATTTCAAAATTATCTCGATAGCAAATGGTACAGCATATGACTCAGCCTTTTTGGTCACGATGGCATCGTGAGTATTTAACTGCATCACATCAACGATCAAAATGGCAACAAAAGAACAACAACGTTGAGATTAGTAACATCGTTTTATTTAAGGACGACAATCTACCTCCAAATAAATGGTTGATTGGTCGTGTTGTTGAGTTACATCCAGGGGAAGGCAAGTTGGTGCGGGTCGTAACGATTAAAACAAAAACCGGAATGCTTATGAGACCAATTCAACAATTTCCAGCCAGAAACTAGTTTTTGCTTTACATGAGTCTGTATCGCTACATAAAAAAATCCTCAACGATGACAAATTACTCCAAAGTTCTAATAATTTAATGTCAAAATCTACTCATATGTTTGTTGATGAAAAAATCATACAACATATTATTGAACCTTTATCTATTTTAAACAGTTATTAGAATTTCCGGCCAGCAACTAGTTTTTGCTTTACAAGTATTGATGCATCAAAAAATAAATGTATATATTACTATCAGGAGAGAAAACTTTTTGGGGCTGAGAGTAGCATATAGGATATCATATAATTTGCGTAATTGTTTATGTGAATAATTTTTCTTTAAAGTTAGATTATTTTGGATAATCCAAAATTATTCAAGTTTATTCAAAATTTAAAATTATGAACAGAAGTTATATTTTTACAATTCGATAAAATTTTTAAAATGTTTTGTTGACTTCAAAAAAATTCTGAAACTCTTCTAAGAATGCTATCTCGAGTTTGCTCATACATTTGCTGATGGAAAAATCATATAACATATAATTGAACCTTTGACTATTTTAAACAATTATCACAATTTCTGGCTAGCAACTAGTTTTTGCTTTACAAGCGTCTGTTTCGCTACATCAAATAATCCTCAAAGATGACATATAACTCTAAAGTTCTGAGAATTTTATCTCGAGATCTACTCATAATTTTGCTGATGGAAAAATCATATAACATATTTTTGATTTTTTAATTTTTTTAAACAATTATCACAATTTCCGGGCAGTAACTGTTTTTGCTTTGCACGCCTCTGTGTCACTACATCAAAAAATACTCATTTAAATATTGTGAAAAATGACAATTTACTCAAATGTCCAAAAAAAATTCATATATAATATCACGACTCGTTAAATAATTGTCGATTATTTTTCATAATCATTATTACGAATGTCATTTGAGGTCCCGAGTGCGGGTAGCGCACGAGGGAAATTTTTAACCTCAAATGGCATGAGTGGTAATGTTGAAAAATAATCGACTAGTAATTTGGTGACGAGTTGTATTTAGCAGACAATTTAACGTACAGAAATAGTAACATTATTTCATACAACATAATCCTTTGTTGTCATTTTTGCTTCTAACAAAATTAAATATTATTTCATCTTAGTAGGCGCATTAATGTTATAAATTTGTAATTTATTTTTGACAAATAAACATAAACATGCAATCATTTATGAATGAAAACGGAAATTTTTATTATTTGCAAATTGCATTTTTACATAATTTTGTATTATTGAATAATTTGTAGAAAAAATTTTATTTGGATACTAATAATTATCTTTAAACAAAATTATAAATTAAAAAAAGTTATCTCATTAAGAAAAAAAAATTATCTCAATATATCTAGTTTTAAGTTATTATATTAAGTAGGCCGAAAATAGTCACTATAATTCGCTGTTCCTCCCACCAGAAAAAAATATTCGATATAATTCGTTTTGATTTGTAAAGACATCCTTGATATATATTTGGCGGGTTTTTTCAGTGTGTTTGCTATCCATTTTTATTTCCGCTTTTTTATAGAAAAAAATAAAATTAGATTTCTTTTTAAATTCTTATAACGTAACGGTTGCATCATTAATTAAAAAAGATCAAAGAAGATTTTTTATTGTGTTTTAAAATCTAAAGAATGTCCACCGTTTAATTATCCATCTCTCCAATAAAACCACCATAAAATCAACAAAAAAATTAAATAAATAACCAAAAAAGTGATTAATATAATAAATCTTTTGAAGGATTTTAATTGGGTTAAATTTTTATAAAGTTTTCTGCCAAATGTCTAAATAGACTGTAATTTTCTTAATTTTTTTTCCGCTTCTAAATGAATTTTCTTTTCTTTTTTTCTTTAAAATAGAAATAAGATAACTTTTTTTCGTTCGTTTTTTTTAATTTATTAATTAATTATAAGTATGAAGATGGATGGGTAGATGGTTGGTTAAATACTAATTGGTTTTTTGTGTGAATTATTTCGGACGAACAATTCTTTTCTGTATTAAGTAAGGGACGATTTTATTTTTGTTGTTATCGTGATGTAGATTTTTTGGGGAGTTGAGTTTAATTCATTTAAGGTTGACTCATTTTTTGTTCGTTTTTTAATTAAGTTCAATCTGTTGTTTTACCATAAGACATTTTATTTTATTAATCGTAATATTATTAATAGGTTTATGTTTCTGAAATTATTGCTTTTGTTTTCAAAGCATGTTGTAATAGAAAATGAACTTTTTTATGGGAAACACGTTTAAGGGAGTCAAATTATAATTATAACGTTTAGATGAAAAAAATTTCAATTTTATTTGACATATATACTTACTTCAAATTGCCTTTTTCTTAATTTGTTTATGTATGTTTTGAACTATTGCAAACTTTTTCTTGCTGATACAGGTTTTGAATTTGTTCGTCAATATCCAATATGAGGCAAAAGATATGGTTAAGTCCGTAAAAAATGTATTTGTTGACGTATATTGTGACAAGTATCTGACGTACTAAAAACTTTCCGCCATCAAGTGGATCAATCAGCATTAGTTAGAAAAAACTATTAGAATTAGAAAGTTGATCTATGATATTAAATTTAATAATTTTGAGATGTTTTGATAGTACCATAGTCGAAGTGAGGTTTGACTGGTTTCATTAACTGTTTCACAAAATAACGCATCATAATATGTAGACTCCATTCTCCTAATTTTAGAGGAAATCTCCTAATTTAGTTTATTCTCTGAATTTTTTTGGGTTACAAATTTTTTTGCAACCCAATCAAAACTTTTTTTTTTTTGGTTTTTGAACGGAATCATGTAACAGAACTTTAATGTAGAAAATAATACAAAGGCATATTGTAAGAAATGAAACAAAACAAATACTTCACCAAACATGCTTCCATTTATAGATAATTGTTCGTTTTAGCCTAAACCTGAGCAAAGTGCATGTGTTGTTTTTTTTTCATTTGATATCTCATTCGACAAGATTTTAGTCAAAATTAAACATCATTACATATTTGGATTTTAAAATAATAAGGTATTTGAAGTCTAGTTTGCTTATTATTGACCAAAAAGTCCTTCACATTAAGTTTATTAGTTTTAAATAAAGTTACTTCAAAATAGTACAATGGTTGTGTTGTGTTCACCAAGCATAATAAAAATAGTGCAAAAAAGAGCTTTTGGTAATGAAACCGCCCACACATTTTCCATCGTATGTCTTTGTTGTG
>OY856186.1:398768962-399084219 GCA_963693315.1 Diogma glabrata
AATTTGGTGCTAACTAGCATTTATTTTGATACATACAAAATCTGTCGTTACGAAAATTTTAAGTATTGAAAGTGATCGACTTGACGATTGTTTTCATTGTAATTCGATTGTAAACCGTAATAAGATGTCGATATTATGAAGAAAAATTGCTTTTAATGTTTTTAATACGTTTGTCAAAATCCGATCAGTTTTCGATTGTAATCGGAATATAATTCTTATTAGTTTAAATTAAACCGTTTACTTACTTTCTGAAGCAAATTTATGATCTAAGAAAACTAGCCCCAATATAAACGTAAAGATTAGTAGCACCCATTCCAAACCGACCAAAACCTACAGTTGGCCATTTTAGTCGGTGGACAAGTCAATCCATATCTGGTCAACTCACCTCATCTCTAGATGAACAAATAATTTTCAGTAGAGAGAAATAAATTTTATTAGATAAAATTATGGAAGAGCCAGTCTAGGATAATTGGCTTGGTTAACGTGAAATAGGTTCGTGAAATAGGCACGTTGTCCCCTTTCAAATATTCTAAGAAATCGTACCTTGAACAAGACAGTGGCAAAAGGAGAAAGTTTTCTCAAGATACTTGGTGTTTCCTCTAGAATTCGCTCGCAAAAGTAAAATATGTAGAAATGTAGTAATAAAAACAGCACATTCTTACCAACAATTAGTTTAAACGCCTAATAAAAGTGTCAGAACTGATCTCTAACCGTCTTTAAATTTACATGGGGAGGAAGTTCCTAAGGGAATTTAAAGAACTGTCATCATTCAGTTTTAAAGTAGTATGCAACGCAGATGTTACTTAAGTGGTACTCTCAGAAATATTCAACTGGAATAACTACGAATCGTAAAAATGAGCAAATGTCCCAATACTGTTAGAGTGCTAGCTGGAGAAAAAATTCTTCATTGGTCCTGATTCTAACGTGCTCCACTCGTAATATTTGAACATTTGAACAATGGTAACAAGCTAATATTTTTCAATGTGATTAGACATAAACCTTTGATTTGAGCAAAGGCAAATATTATATCTGATTATAGTTAAAAAGTGGCTTTTTTTCAAAGCTAATAAACAAGTTGGTAGGCTGGAAGTGATTTAAAATTTCGAGTGAAATATTTCTTATGAATTTTTGGACATTGTAAATAATCTAAGAAATTTTTCTAAGGTTTGATATGCCGATATATCAAGGTTACCAGAGAATATGAAGCTAGCATAAAAAACTCTGACAGAAGACAACCAATGAACCATTTATAGACATTTGTCAAATTTTCAGACTTTAACATTAAATGATCTCGTCAATCTTAATCTTGTTGCGACTACCCGAGCGGTTGGGGTTTAAACATAATCAAAAACTTTCTTTTATTTTCTATTTTAATTTTGTTGAATTTTATTATTTTTGTATATTAACACAGAACTTTTCTTCTGAACTTAAAACTTAAAACTTAATCAAAACTAACACAACTTAAAATTCTTAAGGCACAAGACTTAACTCTTTTTTTAATATTTTTACACAACTCTTCGATTTTTAGTTTGACAAGACAACTCACTTCTATAAATATTTTTTCACAACTCTCCAATTGAAGTGTCTTTATTTTATTTATATCAAAATTATTGTACCAGTAATCATAATTTGTCATGACCAATATAACTAATTTGTGCCAATTTTTGTAATTAACGAAAAATAGAACAAAACATTCAATTTCCTACATTGGTTTTTGTAACCCAGTTTAAATAATAATAATAATAAAAGTATTATTCAAACTGAATTTCCCAATATTGAAAATACAATATTTTGTTTATGCCGCGATTTATTATTATTAATATTATTTTGAATTTATTTTGAGTTTGTTGAAGTAATTTTGCATAATAGAATTAAGTTTACTAATTAGGTATTAGGGTCTTGTTATATTGGCTCATGACATTTCCTCCCTCTCACAGAAAAGTGGAATCTCATTTCGGTCAGATTGAACGAACTGAGGATTCCACTTCGAAATTATTCCTTACGTATATGGCCTTAAAAACTTCAAATGTTATCTAGGCATTGAAATAAATTTAATTTCCGTGTGGATACTATATTCTGTTTAAATAACTAAATGAATTGTATGCTAATTTATATAATCTTATACTAAATTGTTTGTATTTTGCTTGTTTCGTCATGATTTCAGTCGTTTTCTTTTAAGTACCGTTTTTTATTCATTCAAATGTAATAATCCTTTAATAGTAATTTAAGTTAGTAGAGTAATTCTATATTCACTACTAATTTCAAAGCACCTCACATTAAGCTTTATTATATTTATGTTATTATGAAGGTTCATTCGACACTTGACTCACAGTCAACAGAATGTCCCTAATTTTTTTCAAAGTTTGCTTATGTTTTGAATTATTTATGATTAATTTTCAAGTTTATTATAATATTTTATTAGGTATAACAATCTGTATATAATAATAATAATAATAATAATTTCATATTTAATAATCATGACCTATTCCAACAATTATGTTTTAAACACAATAAACAAATTTTCTTGTGCTCAAAATTTTATTTTACTTACATAATAAAACTAAAAATAAATGTAATTTGCAAAAATGGAGTTTAAGATTGGCAAACTTAAATTTTATGTTATTTGGATATGTTATGTATCAGTTTTAAAAATATGATTTTATTTTCCTCTCTTCTTAAAAATAATAGTAACCTAAAATGTATGACACAGTTTTTTCTATGTTTTTATTACCCTATTTAAAACTGTGATATTGACCTTAATTTTACTGGTAATTTTATACTTATAACTTATAATAAAACTTTATGAAAATAAATGAAATTGAAAAATGAGAATAAGCAAATTTAAATCGTATTTTAAATTTTATATGGTGTGAATTCTTGTAATTGGATACTAATATTGTGTTATGTTATACTAACTGTTATTTAAAAAGAATTTCATTGAAGGAAAAATAAAACATAATATTACTACTATATTTAATTTTACGCTACTGACCAAAAGTATTTATGAAATGCTTGGCTTGCATTTTTGTTTTAAAATTATTTCCTACTATCAAAATCAACATTATATAATATGTATTTTAAAATGGGAAAAAGATAAAAATTATGCTAAGTTTATTAACTGTTGCTTATGTTTTGATATATGAATGTTTTCATATAAGCATATTATTGTGTATACATTTTTCTATAGTCAATTTGTTTATGTTTTTAACAATTTGTTTATGTTTTATTTTTTTTTTAATTACATAATAAAATTAAGGTAATGACCTTAAGAAAATTTTATTTAAATTATTTGTTTTGTGTACTTTGATTTTTTTTTTTTTTGTGTGTAGGAATACATTTTGTTTTGGTTTTAAGAATTAAATGTTTCGATATTATATATGTATGAATAGTTTATGCTGTTATTATAAATTTGGATGGACGATTTATTATGTTACATAATAAAATTATGAAAATGAACGTGAAATAAAAAAAATTATGTATTTAAATTATTTGGTTTTCTGATTAAAAAATTTTTCTTTTAGGTAAAAAGATCGGGTTTTACCGTTGCGTGAACCCTTGGTATAATTTTTACCATATTATCCAATTCTATACTTTCGGACGTTGTTACTAGATTTGGGGAGCTGACTTGAAGTTGTATGTTGGGGGTTTTCGATTTTCCTTTCCTTGTGTGGAAGAAATATATACTGATTGTTGTTACTACTATTAGAATTCCGCTAACTATTGCTATTAAGGTCAGAGGCCAGTCGATGTCGGTCTTGTCTTGTTCCTGTGATCTGATTGTTTTCTCTAGACTCAGTCTTTTTCTGAACTGCTCGAGGTTTTCACTGTTTTTATTCCACATGTTGTGCAATTTGGTGTGGTCTGTTAGCACCATGGGTAAGTGTTTATTTTCTAAAGGTGTGATCTTTTGCTCAAATGAATTAACCAAAATGTTTTGCTGGGTGTGTTCCCTTGCCATTTTAAAATGTATGTTTGATTTAATTGCTCCCTCGTAAGGTAGTCTCACATTTCCTATTCTAACATTTACGTTGGATTTAATTTCTAGAATACTGGTTTCGTTCACTTCGATGGTTTCTATTACGTCTCTACTTTCAGCTATTTTCACCTCGAGTGGGTGGGATGGTATGATAAGCCAGCTGTTACTCTTCGTCAGTCGATGTATTATATTCGGTTGTTTAAGCCACACTTTAGTTTTACATATGTTCTTCCCTACAGCGTAGTTATCAAAAAGGTTAGTTAGACAGTTAGACTCAGAACTTAGGATGGTTGGATATTTGTTTTCACAAATGTTCCAGGTGCCATTTGCAGTCTCGATTTTCTGACATCGTTGTAACTCCTGCATACTCATTATTATATAGGAATGAGGTTCTGGTGATACCGTTAAAATTTTTTCTTCGATATCGAAACTCATCAGCATGCCTCTGGTAATCATTGGTGTAATGTGTACCAAATAATTTGTAAATTCCTGATTACCTACTACTGGTGTATTTATATTTACTACTAGTTTCTCGTTGTTTAAGTCGACATTAACAGTCATTAACTGTTGTAGCTGAATTGACTGAAAGGTAAACGATGGGATGTTGTCTAGTCTTGATACGTTGCTAAGTTTGTTCTCAACGTATTCCCAGTCTAGTAATGCTGGATGTATTTTCCCGTTAGTTATTTGATTAAGTACTGCTATAAGTTCTGTCTGTCTGTGTTGCCATTCTGAAATCTTTAGTATAGCAAATGACATTATTTCCTCGGTCATAACTATGTGCTGTAGCTCGTTGGCGTTATCAGACACCACTTTGTTGTTTGTTCTTTCGAGATTGTCCACCTTGCTGCTCAGGGTTTCCATTTGAGTTCCCATGTCGGTTAGTGCCGATCTCGTCCAATTCAAGTTGTTTTTTATAATTGTCGTTTGTTGTTGCATTAAGTCTATTGTTCTAATATTCGTTTGGTCAAGTGTATGTAATTTTTTAAATATTATGTCAGAGTCCTTTTTGTCCATTGTTCCAAAAAGAGATTTGGATAAACTACCAATTAGATTGATAGCTCCCCGTTTTGATCGCATAGGTCTAGGTCGGAAGTAAAAGCTAATGGTCTTATCTAGATTTTTAATTTGTTTTAAAATATATTCTATTTCTTCAATAAAGTTTTGGCAATTAGTAATAAATATGTTATCGTTTCCTAATCTAGGTTTACAAAGCTTTCTTAATTTTACTTGACAAAAATCGCTAAACTTTTCTAACTCCGAATTGTCTGGTTTCGGAATATAAGTGACAATCGACCATGTTTCCGTGAAGAATAATGTGTTGCCTACACTTTCGAATAGTACTCCATTTGTTTTTACTGGCGTTAATGTTACTGTCTCTTGCTTTGCTCTACTAATAGCGAATAATGACATTATGATCAATGATGTGATTAGCCCCATTTTTGTATCTGTAACTAAAATAGATTATGTTGTGATTTTATTGCTATTATTGTCGCTCCTCCTCCTCTTCTATAGCAAGTTTTAGTCTATTATTATGGATTTTTTTAATTTTTTTTCCAATTTTTACTGACGTAGTAACTACTCCGTCCAGTCTTACCACCTCATATGGCCCTAACCATCGCATTTCTGAATTTGTTTTAACCCCTGAATTTAACACATAGACCTTATTTCCTACCACGAAGTGCTTTTCATTCGTGTATTTGTCGTAATATTTTTTATTTAAACACTTACTTTTCATTAGGTTTTCCTTTGCTATTTGATAAGTTCGTCTTAACTTATTTTGCAGTTCGAAATAATAATTTTCTGTTGTGTAAACTGGAAGAGGTGCCCTTGTTATACTAGTTGGTAGGTCTGCTGTAAATCCGAAAAGAATGTCCATCGGTGTCAACTTAGCTGAGGAATTTTCAGTGTTGTTCCTAACGAATACGGCTTGCCTTAGGTGTTGATCCCAATCCATAAGTTTGTTGGTGAAACATTTTAAATAATCTTTCTGGGGATGATACGCTGTAGTCTCTAATTTTTTAATACCCAGAAATTTGCAAACTCTTTTAAAAATTTCAGATGTAAAATTGGAACCCTGGTCAGTTATCAATATCTTTGGGATTCTGTAACGAGAGATGATTTCGTCAAAGAACGTTCTGGCGACTGTGTTTGCTTCCATATTCGGCATCGGATAACAGTCAAAGAAACGACTTAAATCATCTTGAAAAGTTAATATATATTTATTTCCAGCAGGTGTAACTGGCATTGGTCCCACAATATCCAAATAAACCCTTTCGAATGGTTTATCTGCTGCATCCGATATCATCATTGGCATCTTAGTCAGTTTCGTAGACTTAACCACTTGACAAATTTTACATTTACCTATATAATCAGTGATATCTTTCTTCATTCCCTTCCAAAAAAACTGCTTTCTTGCTCTACTTAGTGTTTTCTTAATACCCAAATGTCCACCTAAACGGCTGTTATGCAAATCATGTAATATCTTCTGAATGTCCTCTTGAGTGTGTAAAGTAATTATATCTTCCTGGTTGCTTAGACTCGCTTTCTCCCTTTCTTCCTTTTCTTCATTTGTTAATGGATAGTCTACCTTTTTCACAATTTCATCCAGGTTATGGATAACTTCTTCCTGCTGTGATCCTGTATTCCTACCTGTTTCTTGTCCTGACAACGTCGTCTCGCCTGTATTTGAAGACGAACTACTTCCTTGGTCCGTGTCTGCCCTAGTTTGATCCAATTTTATAGCTTGAGCTCGTGTTACTGCTAGAAGTGGTTTAATATCTCCTGTTTTCTCATCTTCTGTATTTTTTGACTTAAGCCTACTAAGACCGTCTGCCACTACGTTTGTTTTACCTGGTTTATACTCTACCGTATAGCTGTAGTCGAACAGTTTTAATTGTAATCTCAATAGACGTGACGATGGATCCTATCAACTGCGCCAGATTATGTTGCGACTACCCGAGCGGTTGGGGTTTAAACATAATCAAAAACTTTCTTTTATTTTCTATTTTAATTTTGTTGAATTTTATTATTTTTGTATATTAACACAGAACTTTTCTTCTGAACTTAAAACTTAAAACTTAATCAAAACTAACACAACTTAAAATTCTTAAGGCACAAGACTTAACTCTTTTTTTAATATTTTTACACAACTCTTCGATTTTTAGTTTGACAAGACAACTCACTTCTATAAATATTTTTTCACAACTCTCCAATTGAAGTGTCTTTATTTTATTTATATCAAAATTATTGTACCAGTAATCATAATTTGTCATGACCAATATAACTAATTTGTGCCAATTTTTGTAATTAACGAAAAATAGAACAAAACATTCAATTTCCTACATTGGTTTTTGTAACCCAGTTTAAATAATAATAATAATAAAAGTATTATTCAAACTGAATTTCCCAATATTGAAAATACAATATTTTGTTTATGCCGCGATTTATTATTATTAATATTATTTTGAATTTATTTTGAGTTTGTTGAAGTAATTTTGCATAATAGAATTAAGTTTACTAATTAGGTATTAGGGTCTTGTTATATTGGCTCATGACATTTCCTCCCTCTCACAGAAAAGTGGAATCTCATTTCGGTCAGATTGAACGAACTGAGGATTCCACTTCGAAATTATTCCTTACGTATATGGCCTTAAAAACTTCAAATGTTATCTAGGCATTGAAATAAATTTAATTTCCGTGTGGATACTATATTCTGTTTAAATAACTAAATGAATTGTATGCTAATTTATATAATCTTATACTAAATTGTTTGTATTTTGCTTGTTTCGTCATGATTTCAGTCGTTTTCTTTTAAGTACCGTTTTTTATTCATTCAAATGTAATAATCCTTTAATAGTAATTTAAGTTAGTAGAGTAATTCTATATTCACTACTAATTTCAAAGCACCTCACATTAAGCTTTATTATATTTATGTTATTATGAAGGTTCATTCGACACTTGACTCACAGTCAACAGAATGTCCCTAATTTTTTTCAAAGTTTGCTTATGTTTTGAATTATTTATGATTAATTTTCAAGTTTATTATAATATTTTATTAGGTATAACAATCTGTATATAATAATAATAATAATAATAATTTCATATTTAATAATCATGACCTATTCCAACAATTATGTTTTAAACACAATAAACAAATTTTCTTGTGCTCAAAATTTTATTTTACTTACATAATAAAACTAAAAATAAATGTAATTTGCAAAAATGGAGTTTAAGATTGGCAAACTTAAATTTTATGTTATTTGGATATGTTATGTATCAGTTTTAAAAATATGATTTTATTTTCCTCTCTTCTTAAAAATAATAGTAACCTAAAATGTATGACACAGTTTTTTCTATGTTTTTATTACCCTATTTAAAACTGTGATATTGACCTTAATTTTACTGGTAATTTTATACTTATAACTTATAATAAAACTTTATGAAAATAAATGAAATTGAAAAATGAGAATAAGCAAATTTAAATCGTATTTTAAATTTTATATGGTGTGAATTCTTGTAATTGGATACTAATATTGTGTTATGTTATACTAACTGTTATTTAAAAAGAATTTCATTGAAGGAAAAATAAAACATAATATTACTACTATATTTAATTTTACGCTACTGACCAAAAGTATTTATGAAATGCTTGGCTTGCATTTTTGTTTTAAAATTATTTCCTACTATCAAAATCAACATTATATAATATGTATTTTAAAATGGGAAAAAGATAAAAATTATGCTAAGTTTATTAACTGTTGCTTATGTTTTGATATATGAATGTTTTCATATAAGCATATTATTGTGTATACATTTTTCTATAGTCAATTTGTTTATGTTTTTAACAATTTGTTTATGTTTTATTTTTTTTTTAATTACATAATAAAATTAAGGTAATGACCTTAAGAAAATTTTATTTAAATTATTTGTTTTGTGTACTTTGATTTTTTTTTTTTTTGTGTGTAGGAATACATTTTGTTTTGGTTTTAAGAATTAAATGTTTCGATATTATATATGTATGAATAGTTTATGCTGTTATTATAAATTTGGATGGACGATTTATTATGTTACATAATAAAATTATGAAAATGAACTTGAAATAAAAAAAATTATGTATTTAAATTATTTGGTTTTCTGATTAAAAAATTTTTCTTTTAGGTAAAAAGATCGGGTTTTACCGTTGCGTGAACCCTTGGTATAATTTTTACCATATTATCCAATTCTATACTTTCGGACGTTGTTACTAGATTTGGGGAGCTGACTTGAAGTTGTATGTTGGGGGTTTTCGATTTTCCTTTCCTTGTGTGGAAGAAATATATACTGATTGTTGTTACTACTATTAGAATTCCGCTAACTATTGCTATTAAGGTCAGAGGCCAGTCGATGTCGGTCTTGTCTTGTTCCTGTGATCTGATTGTTTTCTCTAGACTCAGTCTTTTTCTGAACTGCTCGAGGTTTTCACTGTTTTTATTCCACATGTTGTGCAATTTGGTGTGGTCTGTTAGCACCATGGGTAAGTGTTTATTTTCTAAAGGTGTGATCTTTTGCTCAAATGAATTAACCAAAATGTTTTGCTGGGTGTGTTCCCTTGCCATTTTAAAATGTATGTTTGATTTAATTGCTCCCTCGTAAGGTAGTCTCACATTTCCTATTCTAACATTTACGTTGGATTTAATTTCTAGAATACTGGTTTCGTTCACTTCGATGGTTTCTATTACGTCTCTACTTTCAGCTATTTTCAACTCGAGTGGGTGGGATGGTATGATAAGCCAGCTGTTACTCTTCGTCAGTCGATGTATTATATTCGGTTGTTTAAGCCACACTTTAGTTTTACATATGTTCTTCCCTACAGCGTAGTTATCAAAAAGGTTAGTTAGACAGTTAGACTCAGAACTTAGGATGGTTGGATATTTGTTTTCACAAATGTTCCAGGTGCCATTTGCAGTCTCGATTTTCTGACATCGTTGTAACTCCTGCATACTCATTATTATATAGGAATGAGGTTCTGGTGATACCGTTAAAATTTTTTCTTCGATATCGAAACTCATCAGCATGCCTCTGGTAATCATTGGTGTAATGTGTACCAAATAATTTGTAAATTCCTGATTACCTACTACTGGTGTATTTATATTTACTACTAGTTTCTCGTTGTTTAAGTCGACATTAACAGTCATTAACTGTTGTAGCTGAATTGACTGAAAGGTAAACGATGGGATGTTGTCTAGTCTTGATACGTTGCTAAGTTTGTTCTCAACGTATTCCCAGTCTAGTAATGCTGGATGTATTTTCCCGTTAGTTATTTGATTAAGTACTGCTATAAGTTCTGTCTGTCTGTGTTGCCATTCTGAAATCTTTAGTATAGCAAATGACATTATTTCCTCGGTCATAACTATGTGCTGTAGCTCGTTGGCGTTATCAGACACCACTTTGTTGTTTGTTCTTTCGAGATTGTCCACCTTGCTGCTCAGGGTTTCCATTTGAGTTCCCATGTCGGTTAGTGCCGATCTCGTCCAATTCAAGTTGTTTTTTATAATTGTCGTTTGTTGTTGCATTAAGTCTATTGTTCTAATATTCGTTTGGTCAAGTGTATGTAATTTTTTAAATATTATGTCAGAGTCCTTTTTGTCCATTGTTCCAAAAAGAGATTTGGATAAACTACCAATTAGATTGATAGCTCCCCGTTTTGATCGCATAGGTCTAGGTCGGAAGTAAAAGCTAATGGTCTTATCTAGATTTTTAATTTGTTTTAAAATATATTCTATTTCTTCAATAAAGTTTTGGCAATTAGTAATAAATATGTTATCGTTTCCTAATCTAGGTTTACAAAGCTTTCTTAATTTTACTTGACAAAAATCGCTAAACTTTTCTAACTCCGAATTGTCTGGTTTCGGAATATAAGTGACAATCGACCATGTTTCCGTGAAGAATAATGTGTTGCCTACACTTTCGAATAGTACTCCATTTGTTTTTACTGGCGTTAATGTTACTGTCTCTTGCTTTGCTCTACTAATAGCGAATAATGACATTATGATCAATGATGTGATTAGCCCCATTTTTGTATCTGTAACTAAAATAGATTATGTTGTGATTTTATTGCTATTATTGTCGCTCCTCCTCCTCTTCTATAGCAAGTTTTAGTCTATTATTATGGATTTTTTTAATTTTTTTTCCAATTTTTACTGACGTAGTAACTACTCCGTCCAGTCTTACCACCTCATATGGCCCTAACCATCGCATTTCTGAATTTGTTTTAACCCCTGAATTTAACACATAGACCTTATTTCCTACCACGAAGTGCTTTTCATTCGTGTATTTGTCGTAATATTTTTTATTTAAACACTTACTTTTCATTAGGTTTTCCTTTGCTATTTGATAAGTTCGTCTTAACTTATTTTGCAGTTCGAAATAATAATTTTCTGTTGTGTAAACTGGAAGAGGTGCCCTTGTTATACTAGTTGGTAGGTCTGCTGTAAATCCGAAAAGAATGTCCATCGGTGTCAACTTAGTTGAGGAATTTTCAGTGTTGTTCCTAACGAATACGGCTTGCCTTAGGTGTTGATCCCAATCCATAAGTTTGTTGGTGAAACATTTTAAATAATCTTTCTGGGGATGATACGCTGTAGTCTCTAATTTTTTAATACCCAGAAATTTGCAAACTCTTTTAAAAATTTCAGATGTAAAATTGGAACCCTGGTCAGTTATCAATATCTTTGGGATTCTGTAACGAGAGATGATTTCGTCAAAGAACGTTCTGGCGACTGTGTTTGCTTCCATATTCGGCATCGGATAACAGTCAAAGAAACGACTTAAATCATCTTGAAAAGTTAATATATATTTATTTCCAGCAGGTGTAACTGGCATTGGTCCCACAATATCCAAATAAACCCTTTCGAATGGTTTATCTGCTGCATCCGATATCATCATTGGCATCTTAGTCAGTTTCGTAGACTTAACCACTTGACAAATTTTACATTTACCTATATAATCAGTGATATCTTTCTTCATTCCCTTCCAAAAAAACTGCTTTCTTGCTCTACTTAGTGTTTTCTTAATACCCAAATGTCCACCTAAACGGCTGTTATGCAAATCATGTAATATCTTCTGAATGTCCTCTTGAGTGTGTAAAGTAATTATATCTTCCTGGTTGCTTAGACTCGCTTTCTCCCTTTCTTCCTTTTCTTCATTTGTTAATGGATAGTCTACCTTTTTCACAATTTCATCCAGGTTATGGATAACTTCTTCCTGCTGTGATCCTGTATTCCTACCTGTTTCTTGTCCTGACAACGTCGTCACGCCTGTATTTGAAGACGAACTACTTCCTTGGTCCGTGTCTGCCCTAGTTTGATCCAATTTTATAGCTTGAGCTCGTGTTACTGCTAGAAGTGGTTTAATATCTCCTGTTTTCTCATCTTCTGTATTTTTTGACTTAAGCCTACTAAGACCGTCTGCCACTACGTTTGTTTTACCTGGTTTATACTCTACCGTATAGCTGTAGTCGAACAGTTTTAATTGTAATCTCAATAGACGTGACGATGGATCCTATCAACTGCGCCAGATTATGTTGCGACTACCCGAGCGGTTGGGGTTTAAACATAATCAAAAACTTTCTTTTATTTTCTATTTTAATTTTGTTGAATTTTATTATTTTTGTATATTAACACAGAACTTTTCTTCTGAACTTAAAACTTAAAACTTAATCAAAACTAACACAACTTAAAATTCTTAAGGCACAAGACTTAACTCTTTTTTTAATATTTTTACACAACTCTTCGATTTTTAGTTTGACAAGACAACTCACTTCTATAAATATTTTTTCACAACTCTCCAATTGAAGTGTCTTTATTTTATTTATATCAAAATTATTGTACCAGTAATCATAATTTGTCATGACCAATATAACTAATTTGTGCCAATTTTTGTAATTAACGAAAAATAGAACAAAACATTCAATTTCCTACATTGGTTTTTGTAACCCAGTTTAAATAATAATAATAATAAAAGTATTATTCAAACTGAATTTCCCAATATTGAAAATACAATATTTTGTTTATGCCGCGATTTATTATTATTAATATTATTTTGAATTTATTTTGAGTTTGTTGAAGTAATTTTGCATAATAGAATTAAGTTTACTAATTAGGTATTAGGGTCTTGTTATATTGGCTCATGACAATCTAACAAACGTATGTAATATTCAGAAATGACATTAAAAAAATTACCGAATAGTAAAATGGAGACGACCTGCGCGCCTTGAGATTTGTATATTCCAGCTAGCGAAAGTCACGTGGATACGATAATGAACGTACTCCATCCCAGCACAAGTTAACCAATATGCACGCATTCGAGAAAAGAACAGACAGACTAAGATAAATTAAACAGAAGAGATTCTGACGACGCTAGCAGTAAAGGAGCCAAGACTGTCGCATCCACACCAATCGTCTACTTTAGTTATATAAACAAGATAATCAAATCAACGAATGATTCACCACATAATAGCAGCAGATTCATCTGCTCTCCACCTCCTTTACCCTCACGATATATCATCCTACTTAATACGAAGGCTTAATAGATATTGTTTTGTTATACCCCAAATCTGCACGGATAAGTGTTGAACGGTAATTATAAAATATCGAATTGATCCACTAAATTGTTGCTTTAATTGTCACAACGTATGGACGATTGTTGACAATAATAGTTTTATAAATAATTGATCACGTAAGCTGTAACATCACAACGAATGAACGATTGTTAATAAGAAATTGATAAAATATATATTTGATCGAATATATTGTTGCGTCGCAACGAATGGACGATTGTTGAACAAATAACGCAACTAAAGCACCAACTCGAGTTTTGAAAATAGTCACATTAACTTTCACTGTATGCCAACTTTTTCACGAAACAAAATTACAACAACATAAACTAATATTTTATTTTTATGTGTTTTTGGCGAAATATTTGAAACACAAATTAACTAAACCAAAATGTGTTTAATTTAATATTATATATTCCCATATTAACATAAATTTATTTATATAATTGTATTATTGAAATAAAAAAAATTTAAATTAATAAATAAATTGGACTAAATTTGGCTAAATAATTGCACAACAATAATAAGAATTCTCTATTGGGTATATTCCTGGAATTGATTATGTACCAAAAATGTACATCCAATATAAGATTTTTTCCCCATTTTTCTCCTTACAAACTTCAAATCGTTGTATTGGCGTAAATATTGAATTTGAAATTTTTTTAAAAAATTTTTACAATTTTCCAACAAAATCGCCAAAATGCAAATTGTAGAAAAATAATAATTGTTCCTGAAATAAGGATATCTACGGTGAATTTGAACTTCTGTTCCTGTTCCATGATGAAATAATAAGTTTAGTGAGGTTCTTTTCGTTCAATTTTTTTTTATTTTCGTTGCTTTTTTTTACATATACGTACGTTCAGTTCAGTGAATATCCCTAATCTTTGAAATTTTATAAAGATTGTTGATCGAAATTCACAATATTAAAAAAAATTATGTGAGCCATGACAAAAGAAAGAATTTTGTGTTGTTTTCGTTAATGGCAGTTAATGGCAGTCAAAACTCTTGTTATTGTAAAATAAAATTTAACATGGTGTAGCCATATTTCTTTATTAAAATCGGTAACAGATTTGAATTTTTTTACTGTACTTACGTATTGTTGTTCAATATATTAAGGTATGATCGCAATGAATTAAAAACATGAAAAAATGTTTTTAGTAAGAAAAATTAAGACATATGACATCATATTCAATGATTACATCAACCAGATGAAAGTGTTTGCTTATGATTTCCAACTTTGGTGTATTATGAAAGTAAAACAGAAGAAATTACAATTTTTTTTATTAAAAATTTGGAGCTGTAACAGATGTTAATCTTGGTCAGATTTAATAAAATTGTTTAATAATTGAGTTTTAACGTAACGAAAAGTGTAATGGAGGACTGCTTCATTGGTAAACCAAAGAAGTTGTTTAGCAGGCAACGTACCTAGAGATATTTTAAGGCTCAAGCTAGCTTCAGCTTGTGGGAACGAGAAGAATAACCTGCCGACTCCAGCACAAATAATCAGTATAGAACGCGTGTTTCATAATTTAATCGGATCAAAGAAAGAAGACAAGTGAGATAAGAAGACTCTGGCGACCCCATACGTGAAAAAGCCGCGATCACCACGTCCACTCCCATATTTTATACTTCGTTCAGATTACACACGTATTACACACAATCACATGGGTATCAACACAAAAAAAATATGATAAATTCATGTACAAACTCACCGCTGTATGTTGGCAAATCCCACCTAGCTGGCTCCCCATTTAGCTGGTCATCATTGGCGTTTTAAAACATCGGTCGAAACGAAGACGAAGTTGGTTGCGCCACATGAACAGGCGTTAAATTAAATTACAAGCATATGAAGATAATATGGTAACATTGGTCAATATCCAGCGTTCATCAGATAGTAATCATTCAAATGGTAAAATATTTAACCCTCAGCTAACATTAACTAGTAATAATTTCAAATAGATTTCAACAATCAGCAATCAGTACTGTCAATAATAGTTAATAAGCCGCACACAGCAAATGGTAATAATATTTAATGAGCAGTAAACTTCAAATGGTAATAATCTTTGATATTTGGCAAACGTCGAATGGTAATTATGGTTAATAAGCAGCAAAACATCAAATGGTAATAATCTTAGATAGTTATTCCCCACCGAATGGTAATTATATTTGATAAGAGGTGAACTCCCAATGGTAATAATACTTGATAAGTGATAATCCGCAACCATCGAATGATAATAATATTTGATAGGTGGCGAACTTGCAATGATACTAATATTTAATAAGCGGCAAATATTGAAGGGTAGTTATATAATATTTAACAATCCACAGGTATCGACAGGTGATATTCTCCGGCAGTCAGCAAACTTCGAGTGGTAATATTATTTCCTAAGTAACCAACTTCCTATGGTAGTAATCCTTGATAATTGTTGATCGATAATCCGAAAACATCGAATGGTAAAAATATTAGATAAGCGGCAAACTTCCAATGGTAAGGATACTTGATAAGCCGCAAATATCAACGGGCGTCAATATTTAATAAGCAGTAAACTTCAAAAGGGTATTAATTTTATATAAATGGCCAACCACGAATGGTAATAATATTTCATAAGTTGCTAACTCCAAATGGCTATGCTTTTTGATAATCAGCCCACGTCGGAAGATAATTGTATTTATTAATTAGCACCCATCAACTGGCAATAATCCTTGACGCTTAGCACTCATCAAATAAAAACAATACTTCTTAGGCCCTTCAACTCTTCGTTTTGGCATATAGGAAGTCGCTGATATCACACAAAATACAATTTAATTGGGTTGTATGTGTAGCCGGCATGCAGTTACGGTATAAACAGGAATGTGAACAAGTTTTCTTGGCTTTATCGCAAGCAAAAAAGAAATGAAAAGAACAGGTTATTACCAAACTGGTGGTAAAAGTTGAATTTCCACCACAAACAGGTTTCCGGTCGTTCTATAGTATATTTCCCTCTGTAAAACTTCTGTCCATCGATAATTTGATCACCCTATTTCAGGTAACGCGGGTCTTCCTATTTACGAATTCGGCATGCACACACGAGATTGAGTCACCGTAACACCAGAAATACGATTACTGTATAATTCGCGCTTCTATTATAACACAAAAAAATTGTTCTTCAACAAGATAAATTAATTTACACATTTATTAATTCTTAAAATTTAACTAATTCCGAAGGACAATCACCAAACATAGAATGATTTTTTTTTTTTTTCTTATTAATAATTTTTTTATTTTTAATTGTACTAATTTTAATAAATTTAATTACTTATAATCAAGGAAAAAACTATTTCTTTTAATTTTGTTACTATTTGTACCACAATTAACAAAGAGTGAATTTTCTTTTCATGATTCATAAAAAATCTGCCAATGATGGAGACAATGGTTTTTGGACAAAAAGCTTATGCTTCGACAGAAAAACAATTAAATTACACAGTTATTAATGAATTAAATTATATTTGTTGAATATAAAAACTTTTTTTTTTTAACGAATTGTAATCACCTATTACTTTCACTCACTGTTTAACGACAAATTTTTTAGAAAAACCCTTTAATTATTATTTTTTCCAAAAGAAATTAAAACAAAAACAAACAGGCAAAACTTCAATTTTATCGTTAATTTTATTTGTATTTCCTGACTAGTTTCGGACTCTATGAGTCCATTAACAAAGGATTTACAACTCAGTTGTAACTCCTTTGTTAATGGACTCATAGAGTCCGAAACTAGTCAGGAAATACAAATAAAATTAACGATAAAGTTGAAGTTTTGCCTGTTTGTTTTTGTTTTAATTTCTTTTGGAAAAAATAATAATTAAAGGGTTTTTCTAAAAAATTTGTCGTTAAACAGTGAGTGAAAGTAATAGGTGATTACAATTCGTTAAAAAAAAAAAAAAGTTTTTATATTCAACAAATATAATTTAATTCATTAATAATGGATCACTCACGTCACTCCGAAATTGATATTGAATATACACAGTTATTATTTAATAAATTTTAGCTCACTCCGAATGACAGTCACAAACATGAAAAAAAAATTTGTTTTCATTTTTATTATGCTAATTTGCAAAATTTAACTAGATACTCACAAATAACATTAAGCAAAAATTTTTCTGGTATTATAATAATAAAAAATCCGCCATTGATTGAAACAATGGTTTTATTTTATTTTATTTCTTTTTTTTTATTAAGTCAATGTCTATTCATTATCAGAATCTTAGGAAAAACATCAAAGCTTTCAGGCAAACGTCAAAAGACTAATTCACCACCAACTGAAAAATGACAGACTAAGAGGACCTCTATGGTTTCACTCGAGTATTTATAATTTAATCAAGAGGCCGTTTTAAACGACAACAAAGACGGTAAGCATTATCTTGTAAACTTTTTTTATTGGTTATTGAACCCACTAAGGAGGTTGTGATGGGTTTAATTTTTAGCTACGTACATTCTAGTGCATTCCTCCATAACAAAAGTATTAACATTAGTCAATAACAAAATAACGAAATAAAGAGGGAAAACATTTTGAATACTTTTATCTCTATACTTGAATTTGTTCTATAATCTATTAGAAATGTCAGTTTTAATAATTCTTTTAAGAGTAAATGGCGCCTGGTACAACGACATTAATTTAGTATTATCACCAATTGTTCATTTTTGCGTGACGATTTATGTGCATTATTGATTTATTCTTCAAATTCAACAATCGGTGGTATCATTGGCGCAACGATTGGTAATTATTTATATTCAACAATCGCCAGTGGCTTTGGCGAAACAATTTTTTATTAAATTACATTATTTATATTATTCAACAATCGTCTGTACCTCTAGCGCAACGATTTTTATTATATTGCATTATTGTTCTTACTCAAAAATCGTTGGCACGATTAACACAACAAATGGTTGTTTTATAGAAATATTTTATATTTTACTTCATATGGTTCACAAAAACTTAAAAAAATGGGAGGGTTGGATTAATTACAAATGATTGAGTGAGTGAAAAATTTTAATTTTTAGACGTAATAATTATAATTGATGGTATTTGTTCCTCTGACTTTTAGGGTCATCAAAATTCCTTTTCTTTGTTCATTTGAATCCGTCTTGGCTGAGTAGATGCATAATTGAACTCACAGACTGGAGCTAGAGGGAAATTTAATCTCAAGGCATGCAACTCCTTAAATGTTTCTGATGGTGATTCTATAATCAAAATTGTAACTGTAAATATTTACAGTTACAGACTCATTTTCACCATTAAAATTTTTTGAATCCGTCAAATAGCTCTTTAGATACACTAAATTGAACATATATGAAACACGTGGTTTTATATATAACCATTGACAAAAAAATTTTCTTGTACGAAACGGATTTTTTTATTCTCTCTTCCACAGTAAAAAATTTGAAACAAATCAAAAAATGTGTGCGTAATCGATGTAACGATTGCGTGATTTTGACCTATAAAAAATTAAGATACCAGTAAAACAATGAGCTTCTTTGCACGTTACCTTTGTGTGTCTAAAAAAAATCCACCTTTCTTGCATACAACATGTAATCAAGTATTTAATTTAATCAACGTAAAAACGATTCAATTTCTGATACAGAATATAATCTTCAAATCTAAGCAATTGTAGTAATTCCGACAAAACTAAAATCATCTCACTTCACTTGATTTTTTTTTCGTACATATATTCATTCCAATTGTAAAAACTTAAAACAATATGCTTTTGAATTGAATAAGATTTTTAAATTTTGATTAAATTTCATTGCACATGAAAAAAAAACAAAGTTTAAAAACATAAAAAGAAAAAGTTCAAAAGCTTAATTTTTTGATTTCATTTTTTTCTAGCATCCAATTTTTTTATGTTTTACAAAAAAAAATTGGATAAAGTTTTGTACAAAAAATGAGATTTTTTTTACTTCTTGTTGTTAGAAATTAATATTTTTGTTGCCGTTGTTGGTTGGTTTGGTGGTGGGTTAAAAAATGTTTTTCTTTTTTATATTTTCAAATTTTTTCATTTTTTGTGAGAAAGTATTAAAGTTAATTCATTTTATTTGATTGAAAAAGTTTGATGAATTTAATTTTGTTTTTAGTTTATTTTTTAATATGTTTAATAGGGTTTGTTTGACTATTTTCTCGTTAGATTTGGTCAAGTTTGTATTGGCTTTGATTATGTTTTTTAAATGGTCAGAAAAAATTTAAAAGATTTCAGTCTCACCAAAAAGTAAACATTACAATTTTTCATCATTCTTTCGAACAATAAACCACAGAAACTTTAGCCGATTGTAGCTAATTCACCACTTAAACTTTCACTAATAAAAGTCTGGAGGTACGATTTGTTAGCAAACAAAGTACACAACTAATACATTTTAGGTTATGTTTATTGTTAATTTGATTTCTTTGGTATTTTATGTGCTACAAACTAAATACAATAATAAGCATATTTTATTTTATTTATATTGCTTTATTGTTTCTAACGATTATTAATCAAAAGTTTAATTTACATTTATTTTCTCCACTGTTTTACCAATTATTTTTAAATGTGGTTTATTTTTAATAACAATAAGAGCTATGACACATCAAACAATGAACTAAATACATAAGTCAAATGAACGAACTAAATGAACCCTATTAACAAATAAATATACATAGTTATATAATCCGTTCACATTTCAAATTACCCTATTTCTAACATTGGTTCACCCTGGTATGCCGACATCAGCCTACCCATCTGTCTGTAAGACGTCTAATTTCACCGTTTCTTGGCGAACTTGTCCATTATGCCCCAATTTGGTTTTAATAATTCTTCCAAATGGTCATTTGTTTCGAGGAAGGTTTTCATCGACGAGGACCACAACATCACCGATTTCAATAAGTTTAACTTTATCAAACCATTTTGTTCGACGAGGTAATGTCGGTTCATATTTAGCGACCTAACGTCTCCAAAAGAGTTTACCAATCGTTTGTGATATTTTCCAGTTATCGCTAAGTAATAAAACGTGATTTGCCTGTGTTACCGGCATGTATATTAATGGTATAGAACTCACTATCATTTCGATTTCCATTAGACCCCGATGCAGCTCATCATTCGGTGTTCGGTGATGTCTTCTTTGATCTTTGAGATTGCTTTACGTAGTTCGTAATCAGAACCATAGAAGTTCATGCTATTAGCACAACGAATTTCGAGAGAAACAGCAGATCGCGTCATGAAACCATGTAGACACAATATGAACGCATCTGTCGAAAGAGTATAAGCGATATGTATTGCTCGAACAGTCATACATAAAAATTAAAAGCGATTAAGGTCCGCGTTTTTCATAACGACTTCCAACTAAAACTTCAACCGGAAAAAATAAATCCACCCATAAAAAAATGAACGAGTGAATGTTGATAACCGAGCTGTTGGTAAATCTTCTATTTCTAGAATGCACGGTTTTGCATTGTTAGCAATTTGATTTTACTGAGTTTAATATCATTTGCAGTTGAGGGATCTCGAATTTTTGACGCACCTCATTGACGATAATCTGAGAGTTCTGATGCAAGTATTTCTCGTGGAAGTTATTTAAAATTAAAACCGTAATTCAATTTTCTCGGGAAGAATGGTTGGACGCTTTTGGACGCCTCAATTCGGCCACAAACAGATATAATTTGCATCTTCTTATCATAATATTGTGATAGTTATTGAATTTTGTTCGTTCGATCAGTTGATTTATTTGGATCATCTCGAAGCTGTATGATTTCAGAACTGAAGTGTTCCTATTGTGCTACACGGAACAAAAATTTGCTGCTTGAACGATCTCACGATGCATCAAAGCTTTACCAACAAACCTTTGACTTATTTTTCGATTTTGCTCGCAGATTTTAACAATTTCACTGAATCCATGCATTGACGTGGTGCAAGTGCCATCATTCAGAACACTTATTAACATCAACCAGCAATTGGAATTAATGTCACCTCAATTTTCATGACATGCTGAAGTTTACGTTCTTCATCGGTCTCTAACTTGTCATTTCCCGCACCACCCGGCGGTTCTAAATCATTGTTAGACAGAAATTCTGGACCTTTAAGCCATCTTTAGTTCGATGACATTTTTGGAGTTTGTGTCCATTTTGTTGCATCATCCGCAACATTGTCTGTAGTAGAGTAAGAATCCATTTCCAATCCCCAACGAATATTTGTGTGAGAATTTTTCCAACACAAAATGATACAAATTGACTTTAATTCGCCGGATCCGTGTGAAGCCACTTGAGTACGGTTTGAGGATCCGACCAGTAGAATGTTCGGTCAATTTTGTCTGGATGTGCTTGGTGGATTGTTTTGGAATACCAAGTTCCGAGAACAGCCGCTTGCAATTCAAGACGTTGAATTCTAATTGGGTTGATCGGAGCAACTTTCGATTTCACACCAATTAGTGCTACATCCACCCTACTTGAATCTTCCACTGTTAAATACGCTACAGTGAAAAATGGGCAAATGGGCAACTTGCATCACAAAATATGTGTAATTAAGTGGACACATCTTGACCACCCGAAATCTTTGACGAGTAACATCGATCATTATGGATTTTTCGCAATTGTTCAAGTGAACTAGTCCAAGTGTTCCATATTCAATGTTGAACATCAGTGATTGGCTTGTCCAATTCAATGCTACTTCTCCAAATATCTTGAAGCAACATTTTCGGGTACACGAGGAACAAAGCAAATAATCCGAGTGGATCATAGACCGACATCAAATTTCGCAGAACCTCACGCTTTGTTGACTTTCGGTTACCGGTTAAGAATGTCCTTTTGAAATTTCTCGTAATTCACAATGTACGTAAATTTGTCAAAATTTGGTAGCCACCACATTCCTAACATTTTTTCCATATATGAACCGTCCATCATTGACATTTAAATTTCGTTGCGATTGCTTCAACGATTCTCCGAGCGAGTCCAAAACAATATTTGAATTCAACTCCCAATTTCGCATATCAAAATTTGCTTGCTGGTGAATCCACTTGGCCTTATTGGCCATCGATCGTGCTTCATCTTCCATCAAAAAGCTATCCAAATAATCGTCAACAGCATGTCGTTCGATTATAGCCCTGACGGCATAAGGATTTTGATTATCGGAATTACGCACATTTTTGATTTTATTGAATTGTGCAGCAGATGGAGAGCATGCAACACTAAGTGTCATATCTTTAATTTGGTATTTGTCGGCTTTTTTGGTTGAATCACCGTTCGTCCATAAAAAACGTTGGCAACAGCGAACTTTCCAACTCGAAAATTAAACAATACGGTTGGCAATTTAACAAAACGGAATTGACCAATTTATCACCATCCTTCGCCGCGGCGTCCCAGACAAGACGAAATTTGCATTAACTACCGCAAAAATTGGTAAGTACCACGTTTGCTAAGTACGAACTAATTAGTTGCCGTTCAATTATATTTCGTAATTCTATTTGTTTGAGAGCCATATCGTTACTGTCCGGAAAATTTAATTTTATCAAAGCGAAACAACTAATATCTATTTCATATCGACACCAACCCTTTTCGTCGAATTTTCCATTGCTTGAAGAGCCCGTTATCATCCTTGGATATCAAATCTTTGATATTGGTTGCGTTGATGTTTTCCAATTCGGAGTTATCTTTCACCATTTGATGCAGAATGTCATCATGCCCACATTGGCATAAATCAAAATCATGATATTGATTGTTATGGTTATTTTTATTTTGATCACCTTCCTTATGGACCACATACCAAGCCGTGTTTTGGTGGAAATTGGTTTATTTGAGTTTCCCTCTCGAATTTCCAGAATCGCGCCCAACGTGAACTGGTCTATTGCAATCAAAATACGTGGTTTATTCATATTGTAGCTACGCAATGGTATGTTTTGCAAATGCTTGTACCGTAGCAAAAGGATATCAGCCAAAAGCGATTGTTTCGGAAGAGCGAGATTATTGATAGTGTAAATTTTATCGATGCAATATTTTGTCGAGTTCTTTGAGCCAGAAATTGTTACGCTGGTTCGCAGAGAATTCTTCTCAGTTCGAGAATGATAAGTTGTCCATTTGAAACATAAATTTTCTTTAACCACAGATAATTCAAACTTATTTACGATATCATCGTTCATCAAACACACCGAAGATCCACCAGCCAAGAATGCCAAAACATGAACACTTTTCGCACCATTGTTCAATGTTCCTGCCCTGGTAACATTCGTAACAAAATCGATTTTTGTGAGACATCATGTGAACAAAGACTTTGACTCGTCGTAGGTTGGTTATTGCTTACTGAAGTCGTTGATTCTCTATTGGACGGCATTTTAACGTTATGCAACAATGAATGGTGTCAACTTGGAAAATCAGATTTGAAGTATTGCTTAAGACATTGGTGACATAAGCGGTTTTTAACGAGAATGTCCCAACGACGATTCATTAACATATTTTTAAAACGATCACAATTGGCCAATGAATGAGATGAATTCTTTTCGCAAACACATCAAAACGGAATTTGAACCCTTTCTCGATCAGGTGATTTGGATTTGGATTGAACATGTTGATCGACAGTGTTGATTGAGTGCGCAAATCCTTTATTTCGATTTTTTTCACACTGACTTGGTTCTTTTATGTTAATGACCTGGCTAGCATCTTCAGCCAAATACCCAAGATAATCATTAAGAGCAGCCAAATTCGCCTCTTCACTTTGACGACGTTGGTAACGCGACCAATCGATTTTATTATCGGGTGCCAAACGATTCAAAATTTCGAAATACATATTCTGGTTGTTGATGTGATCTCTCATACCCGAAGCTTCAAGTCGAGTTACAAAACTCAAACTGCCGCTGAAAAAATTATGATAGTTTTCATGTCGTTGTATGTGGGTGATGACATTTTTCGAATTTTCTTATTATTGACGAACTTATATTATCAGCCCTACCGTACAATTGACTCAATGTCATAATGGCGTTTGGAACGGATTCAGTCCGCCAATCCTAAAAACATTGATTGTATTTACGGAACGGTTTGAGCATTGGACGTCTGTTCATGTGCAGATTTTTATAAAACTGGTGCGACGTTGTAATCTTCTTTATGGCAAATACTCTGGACCCATTTTTCTACTTTCAGATTTTATTTTACTACCGGTACATTGTGTTGTGGCCATTCAACATTAAGATTTTTACTAGATTGACACTACACGACTTTTTGTTGGTCACCATCAACACTGCTATGATGATTTCGTTTTGAATTTGTATCCTCGAAATTTTTATGCTCTTGTGCCACTTGATGATTATGTCGACAAAAGGACCACAGATTGAGCCGCACTTTCTCCCAATTTGGAGACACTACGCCGAATAATTTATTCCTTCACCTTGCGTTCCACTTTGCATGATGGGAAATGCCAATCGACGTCTTTCACTTGATTCTCCATCACATTTACACAAGCTTCGTGGTAATAAGTTTCACATATCGAACATTTCGGCAGATGGTTCATTTTTATAGCTTCTTGTCACTTCCACAAGAAGTTGATGCAAGACAGACAACTAAACTGAACGTACCAAATAGGACACGTCACGTTCGCAAAATGTTGACGTCTAAAAAATGTGAACGACGATTTTTTCTTAAATAAATCAGCAAAGAAGAGTCGGCGATAATGTTGATTTTTAAAATAGTTTACATTTTCTGCTGTACAAACACGCGTGCAGAATATTCACAATATAATAAGTGATGCACTTAATGCTGGCGATTAAATAGCCTGCGATGATTTAAGATGAGCTACGTACACAGATTATAAGTTATCTTAACTATCAATTTTTGAGTAGATTTTGATTATTATTTAAAATCTTCAAAAATCACACGCATATATTTTGTTCATATTTGAAATATAATCTAAGTAGAGGATAAGAAATATGCTTTTGTTATTTTCATTCATAAAACTAAATAAAATTATCAATAATTGATAAAACTTAAAAGCATAAAATAACGTAAATATTCTAATAGTGAACGCGCACATTTTGAAAAACAAAATAAAACAATCAAAACCCTTCTGAAGAAGTTACGAAAACCAAATTGAAAAAGATAAAAGTAGCTTTAAAGTAAAAACGGATTCAAAACTCAACAAGACTGCAAAAAGTTCACCCTTTGCAGGAGTGGAAAAATTTATATCGCAAATAACAACTGAAAAATTTTCTCGTAAAACCAAACTGTTTTTTTTTCTAGTTTTAAAAGTATGTATACCTAACTTTATAAGTTTTTTATATTAATTCTAAATAAAAGGTAATCTAAAAAGAAAAACAAAGTCAATTGGTAATCTGATTAACACTTCAATTAAATCATATCATAATTCATATCGTAAACAGAAAAACATATTAAATTAAGTTTTCATATTTTCTATGAAATTTTATGACATAAACCAACAAACACCGGAGAGACACAAAATTATATTAAAAAAAATTGATTTTAATTTGAAAATTAAATTCAATCAAAATTTAAATCAGCTCATACCAAAAACGTAATTTATATAATGAGAATTTACATTTTTTTTTTGCTGTCCTATGTTAATCCATAAATTAATTATGTCCACATTATAATTGAGTATCAACTGAACAATTAAAAATTTCCCAAAAATAATAAAAAAGGCAAGCATAAAATCATACTAAATTAAAATGAATCCAAATCCCTCATCAAAAAAAAAAATTAAAAAAAAAAGTTTAGCAAAAGTTTAAAGCTTTTATTTATATTGTTTTATATCTTTTGACAGTTTTTTTAATTGATCAATCACAAACTTTCATGTTTGAAATATAATAGCATAAAATAGAAATTAAAATCAAACATAACTAAGTAAATAAATTGTAAAAAAAAATTAAATGAAAGTGCAAACAAATCATCAAACTGTCTGATAAAAAAGTATCAACCCTTTTTTTTAATTTTGTAAACTTGACAATCTATCAATTTGCATATCATATTTTGCACTAATTTTGTTTTTTGTTTGTAGCTTTTATGTACATAATCAGAGTTGAAATATTTTTGTAGACAAGTAGACAGTTAGTTAGATCAATTTAGTATTTTTTGTTGGAATTTGTTTTGTTTGATTTCAAAGGGCGGAACATTTTCGCAAGATAAACCAGGTGTATTAACCCACATTAAAATTTACCAATACTTCTAAAAGCTTTAAAATCAAAACCAATTTTTTGAAAAGTTCAGTTGGTCTGATAAATTGATGATCTGATGATCGTCAATCCATCTACTACGGGACTTGTCAGTTCTGCTGATGTTTGCATTACCACTTGAAACTTGTTTTTTAAGTTGGAAATGTGCCATCATTATTTTCTAATTGTTATTTCAAAAAATTTTTGCTATTGTTCATATGCTATTACGCTTTAAAAAATTGAATTATAATCCACATATGGATGTAGAATATTAAGGCTTGACTCATTAAATGGTTTTTTAAAATGTATATGCCATGTTGGAAAAAATCAAAAACAAAAGAAATGCTGTATTGTGTTTAAGTTGTGCTGGTTGCGCTACTGAAAAAAATATCGTATTACCAACAGAATAATTAAAACCATGCTAAAACCATTTCTCGAATGAAAGTTAGCCCCGACATTTTTCAAAAAACAAAGATGACAGGTTGTGTTGTAATGTGCTACAGCTGTGCTGGATGTGCCACTCAAAAAGAATCCCATATCAACAATAAATAAAAGTTGGCACGCTAAAACGATTTTTCGAGCAGAAGGATATTTTCGAGCAGAAAGCTTTCGAGCAGAAGGTTAAGCAGAAGTTAGCTCCACCATTTTGAAAAAAATTAAAACAATAGAACAATACAGATCAACCTTTGTTTTTGTTTTTTTGCAAAATGGCGGGGCTAATTTTTGCTTAGCCTTCTGCTCGAATACTTTCTGCTCGAAAAAAGCGTTTTGCCTGTCAACATTTATTTATTTAGTGATATGGAATTTTTCTTGAGTAGCACATTCAGCACAACTATGATACAATACAGAACAACCTTCTTATTTTATGTTTTGTTAAATGGCGGGGCTAACTTCTACTCGAAAAATCGTTCTAGCATGTTTAAATTTTTTCGTTGGTGGGTATGAATTTGTTTTGGAGAAGCACAACCCGCACAACTTTAACACAATACAGCACTCAATTTTTTTTCCTTTTTTCCAAAATGGCGGGGCTAACTTCTATTTGAAGAAATGATGTTAGCGTTATAAAATTTTCTGTTAGGAATACGAAATTGTTGTCTGAGTAGCACAACCAGGACAACTCAAGCACAATACATATAGTACAACCTTTGTTTTTTATTTTTTCCAAAGCGGCGGGGCTAACTTTGCTCGAAAAATAGGTTTAGTCTGCCAACTTTTATTCATTGCTTATATGCAATTCTTTCTGAGTAGCACAATCAGCACAACTAGAGTACAATACATTACAACCTTTGATTTTCATTTTTTTTTTTCAAAATGGCGGAGCTAACTTCTGCTTAACCTTCGGCTCGAAAGCTTTCTGCTCGAAAATATCCTTCTGCTCGAAAAATCATTTTAGAGTGCCAACTTTTATTAATTATTGATATGGGATTCTTTTTGAGTGGCACATCCAGCACAACCGTAGCACATTACAACACAACCTGTCTTCTTTGTTTTTTGAAAAATGGCGGGGCTAACTTTCATTCGAAAAATGGTTTTAGCGTGGTTTAAATATATTCTGTTGGTGATACGATATTTTTTTCAGTAGCGCAACCAGCACAACTTTAACAAAATACAGCACTTCTTTTGTTTTTGATTTTTTCCAAAATGGCGGAGCTAACTTCTATTCGAAAAAAATTATGCGTATTATCGTTTTAGCGTGTCAACTTTTATTCATTGTTGATATGGGATTCTTTTTGAGTGGCACATCCAGCACAACTTTAGCACAATACAACACAACCTGTCTTCTTTGTTTTTTGAAAAATGGTGGAGCTAACTTTCATTCGAAAAATGGTTTAGCATGGTTTTAATTATTCTGTTGGTGATACGATATTTTTTTCATTAGCACAACCAGGGGCCCTATTCCCGAACACATAAATGTCATCACAATATTGTAAATTGACACAATATTGTGAATTTTGTATTATGTAACACCAATTTGGTGAAAATTCAACACAATATTGTGAATCTGACAAGAACAATATAGTTACTGGTAAAATCACAATTTTGCTTTATGTTTTGTGTGTTGACTTTTTTATACCAATTTCATCGATTGGCATAAACAATTATTTATAGCCCAAAATTAAGTCTTTAATAATATTAAATAATTAGTGAAGTCATATTAGTGATATATTTGATGTAAGAGCAAAGTTGAATTTTTTTTTTGTTTTATGTTAAGGACATAAAAGTTAGTGGGCATGTAATTATTTAGCGAATTTGGAGGTCCGGAAGTGCCTCAAAAATGGCAAAAACTGGTTTTTTGGTGTTTTTTGAGTAGGTCGCTTCACTATTTTTGAAATATTTCGGGCTCTAATGATCATAAAAAAAATAAAAAAATGACAAATGTTTGTAATTAAATTTCAAATCCATCTAGGAGGGTTAGATACTTTAAAAGTGTAACCTAACCTCAAAAAACCGAATCGCGTGACTTTTTTTTTTCTACTAAGTTTATGATAAGGGGCGGAAAAATCGTCGAATTTTCATGAAAATTTCAGGAAACATGTATTTTAATAGTCTCAATATGGGATTTAATTTTTATGAAAAAATTTTAATTTTTTCGGCCACAATTGGCATTTTTCGTTAAATTTGGCAAATGGTGCCATTTTATGAGAAGTCATCCAAAATAAATTTTTTTTTTTAATCTGTACTTTTTTTTATCTACTTTAACCTAAGTATAATTAAAATTATGTTGCCTTAATTTAAATGCCCATTTTTGAGCATGAAAAAAAAACATTAATTTTTGCGTGGTTTTGACATTTTACCATATATACGGTATTATTTATGCTATTATCATGTATTTTGCATAAAAGTGAATTATGCAATTCAAATTAATAAAAAATATTTTTTAAAAGTATACATAACCTACAAAATTTTTTTTTCTTGCAATGCCCTAAATTGCTTTTGGTAAATAATTAAAATTAAACTAACAAAATATATGACATAATAATAAAAAATAGCAGTTGAAGTAGTATATAAGTAATAGTTTAAGCAAAAATTGTAATAATAATTTAAACTGAGGATGACGTAAGTCGAAATCGATATTCAATAAAATAAAAAATCAAATTCAAATTGTTACTATAAGGAAGTTTATATTATCATTAATAAAATAAAAATTTTAAAAATAAACAGCAAATAGTATATTTTTAAATATTGCATTTTAATTCAAAAGTGACAAAAGCAAACAAACAGTGAATAATATGGAAAACCATAATAACACATATAGAATTTTTAATTGAAAACATAATTGGCGTAAAATTATTTATGCTGTGTATTTTATATGTTTGAAAAATGTTTGAAAAAAATAGAATATTACATTTTTTCAAAATCTTATATCAAATATTTACAATAATTGTAATAATATTTTAATTATTTACCAAAAGCAATTTAGGGCATTGCAAGAAAAAAAAGTTTTGTAGGTTATGTATACTTTTAAAAAATATTTTTTATTAATTTAAATTGCATATTTCACTTTTATGCAAAATACATGACAATAGCATAAATAATACCGTATATATGGTAAAATGTCAAAAACACGCAAAAATTAATGTTTTTTTTTCATGCTCAAAAATGAGCATTTAAATTAAGGCAACATAATTTTAATTATACTTAGGTTAAAGTAGATAAAAAAAAGTACAGATTAAAAAAAAAAAATTTTATTTTGGATGACTTCTCATAAAATGGCACCATTTGCCAAATTTAACGAAAAATGCCAATTGTGGCCGAAAAAATTAAAATTTTTTCATAAAAATTAAATCCCATATTGAGACTATTAAAATACATGTTTCCTAAAATTTTCATGAAAATTCGACGATTTTTCCGCCCCTTATCATAAATTTAGTAGACAAAAAAAAAAGTCACGCGATTCGGTTTTTTGAGGTTAGGTTACACTTTTAAAGTATCTAACCCCCCTAGATGGATTTGAAATTTAATTACAAACATTTGTCATTTTTTTTATTTTTTTTATGATCATTAGAGCCCGAAATATTTCAAAAATAGTGAAGCAACCTACTCAAAAAACACCAAAAAAACAGTTTTTGCCATTTTTGAGGCACTTCCGGACCTCCAAATTTGCTAAATAATTACATGCCCACTAACTTTTATGTCCTTAACATGAAACAAAAAAAAATTCAACTTTGCTCTTACATCAATATAAAATGCTAATATGACTCCACTAAATCATATTTTTATATAAATATCATTAAAACATATTTATTTATTAAATATATTTTTATTTTATTTTGCATCTTTTAAGACTAAAAAAGTTAGATGTCAAAAGTACGAATCTAGTACCAAAACCTGTTATAATTTTGTAAAAATTTGTTATAATTTGTTTGACACAAATATGAGTTACAGAATACCATTTTTAAACAAAGTTGTTAAGCATTTTGGTGAAATTGACAATATTGTCGATTGACAATATTGTCGATTGACAAATATGTGTTCGGGAATAGGGCCCCAGCACAACTTAAACACTATACAGCACTTCTATTGTTTTTGAGTTTTTCCAAAATGGCGGGGCTAACTTCTGTTCGAAAAAAATGATGCTAACTTTATAAAAAATTTTAGGGTTACGAAATTTTTGTCTAAGTAGCACAACCAGCACAACTCGAGTACAATACAGCAAAACCTTTGCTTTTCATTTGTTTCAAAATGGCGGATCTAACTTCTGCTCGAAAAGTCGTTTTAGCGTGCCAACTTTTTTTCATTGATAATATGGAACTATTTCAGAGGAGCACAACCAGCACAACCCTAGCACAATACAGCACAACCTTTGCTTTTAATTTTTTTTTTTTTTCAAAATGGCAGGCTGCAACTCGAAAAATCGTTTTAGCGTGTGTAACCGCGTCAATGAGAATTACATACTCCAGAATATGAAAAGAAAAGAAATAATATTAATTAGATAAAAACAATGTATATGGAATTTGAATAACTCAACTTACGTATATTAGCGGGCTGTATTTATGTCCAGATTCCATGTATAACATATGTAGTTATGTATATATGATTATATGAGCGGTCACAACACTCTAAAAAGAAACAAACATTGATGAATTAATTAAATAAAAGTATATTTATACCATTTTATTTTGCCTGTTTTGCTGTTTGTTGACATCTAGATTTAAGTGTCATGTTTGACATATTAACTGCATTATCGGCGCAAAGGGTGTTAACATAAAGCAAGACAAAACAGTATTTCTCATTTTGTTAATGGCTGTGGCCCATTTCTCGATGAAATTGAAATTGAAATTGAATCTGCAAATCGACAAAAAAATTTCAATTTACTCTGCTATCTTACTTGAGTAAATTTTGACAGATTGTGTTGAAATTCAAATAATATTTGTTTTTCAATAATTATTTTTTCGTAATTAAATTTTTGTAGAAGAAAATAAAGCAAAACAAAATCAAATATTTCGAGAAACGTCAAAATTTCAATTTCATCGGCATTTTTGAGAAATGGGCCACGGCCTATATTGAGCAAAACAATGGTTTTGGTTCATGTTTTTTAAGATTAGTGTCTCTGCTAACGGGAAAAAGAGCTGTGACCGATTATATATAATTGGTTATATTGTGAATTTCGTTCTCTTTGTCAATTTAGTTTTTGTATAGATGGTTGTCTACCATCGTGTGATTGTTGTTCAGCGTTTTTATTGTTTATATTTAAACTAATAAAATAAGTTGAAAATTATTGTATTTAATTAAAAATTACTATCAACTTCAAAAATAAAGAATGGTGTATTATTGCTGATGAAATTGGTTTTATTCAATGCAATTGATCTGATATTTTTCTTCTTGTGCTAACATATAATGCCATGCTAGGCGGACGTTGAGCGGATATTTTGCTGTCTAATTGATGGCATCACATATGATCAAAATTACTTTTATGGATAGTGTTTAACGCCGTGCTAGGCCGATGTCAGTTATATTATATATTTTTGCTGTTTAATTGATGACATCACATATGGTCGAATTACTTTTATGGATAGTGGTTAATGGCGTGCTAGGCTGATGTAATTAATATTCTATATTCTGCAGTTTTATTGATGACATTATATATAGTCAAATTAATTAGGGGATATTGTCGAATGCCGTGTTAGGCTGATGTTATTGATAATCAATGTCAGATTTTGCTGTCCATTTTATGGATACTGTCTAATGCCATGTGAAGCTGATGTCATTAATATTATATGTCAGAGTTACCATTCATTTGACTTGGCATTATTACAACTTCAACTATTTAATCTGATTTTCTATATTAGATTCTGCTGTAATTGATAACATTATATATAGTCAAATTATTTAGTGGATATTGTCGAATGCCGTGCAAGGCTGATGTTATTGATAATCAAGGTCAGATCTTGCTGTCTAGTTTTACGGATACTGTCTAATGCCATGCGAAGCTGAGGTCATTAATATTATATGTCAGAGTTATTATTCATTTGACTTCGCATTATTTCAACTTCAACTATTTAGTCTGACACTCTTTTGTCGGATCAGCTGTTCAACTAGTATATCATGTATGTCGTTAGCTACTTGTGGCGCTTATCGTGTTAATTGCCGTGCTAAGCTGATGCCACTGATATTATATGATGGATCTGCTCTTCAACTGATATATCACATATATTTTTAACTACTTTTGTTGACATTTATTGATGCATGCCGTGCTAGGCTATAATATTACAAAGCGTGCTGCAGTCACAATATTAACTTTTCATCGTTCTTCGAAAGCTACATACAGTCCACTGCCAATATTGGAGACTGCAACTGCGTGTTTAAATTATTCTACTGGTGGTACAAATTTGTTTTTTGAGTAGCACAACTCTAACACCGTACAGCACCCGTTTTAAAAAACGATTTTAGTGTTACAAAATTTTTCCTCTAGGGATATGAAATTTTTTCTGAATAGCACAACCAGCACAACTCGAGCACAATACAGGACAACCTTTGTTTTTAATTTTTTTCAAAATAGCGGGGCTAACTTCTGCTCGACAAATTTTTTCAGCGTGCCAACTTTTTTTCATTAGTGTTGTGGCATTCTTACTGAGTAGCACATTCAGCATAACTGTAGCACAATACAGCAAAATCTTTGTTTTCCATTTTTTCCGAAAAGGCGGTGCTAAGCTAGGTGACATAAAATGTTTAGTGTTTTTTTCCTAGTTGTCTGTTTTTTTCAATAATAATATTGCAAGAACGTGATGTTTCATACAGACTCGCCACTTTTTCTCTCTACTAGCCTCCTCTACACCACTATTTTAAACAATATTATTATCTCTCTCTCTTTAAATTCTTTTGTAACGACCGGCCTTATTTCAATTAAAACTTTACATTGGAAATTAAAATCGAACCCAAAAACAACAAGTCAATTAACAGATTTATAAACATTTTCTCATAGAGTAATTTAAACATATTTGTGTTAGCTAATAAATTTTTTATATTAAAAATCTAGCTAAAATTGTTGTATGCTAATATAATTTCAAATGGATTGATTCGTTACGACACACATTAATTTTTACTTATATCAATAGTAAAAACTGGGACATGGAAGTATTATGAAAGAATGTATGAGCTTTCTTTATAATAAATTACGGTTGTTCAATATTTATTTTTTTTTTTGATTTTCGTGTTATGGAATGATTTTTTTTTTTAATATGATAATTTTGAGATCATATAAAATTGCAGCATTGAGTGACCAAGGTATATGAAAAAAAAACAAAAGATAGAAAATTCTAGTATTAAATTTTATCATCGAAACAGGAGGAAAATCTTAATTAAACAGAAAAACGTTGTGGAAGTTTTTGTTATTTTGAAATTATAAAAAAAATATATTAAGAAATAAGAAAAAAATACATCTATGCGTATATATACATGAAATATGTAGTTTTGTTCTCGTTGAGCGGTTATATAGCATTTCAACAGGTGAATATTTTAACCCTACACTAGAAGTGTTCCTCTATTACAGAAGAACGAGCTGAAATTCCACTATCTTGTATTTTTACTTCACCACAATATTAAATTGTGTATTACTTCGAGCTATCGAGAAAATTAAATTATAATATAATTATTATTAGCTATCGAGAAAAAAAAATTTTAAGATAGAAAATAAAAATTTTGGTGTACGTCTGCGTGTGGGTGGGCGGGCGGATGTGTGGGTGACTCTTCTACATAGGATCTTGATGAAACTTTGGCAAATGATACAGGTTCACTTGAAATTTGAAGATCTGGATTCATTTCAAATTTGAACAAAATGGCGGGAGGTCTCCCGAACACCTGTAAGTTTAGATCTTCAATAACTTCTAATCCCAGCTTTCGATATTATGGTAACTTGGTATATAAGGTTTTAGTACCGTTTCCAATATTTCTGCATACCAACTTCCGGTTTGTCACTTCCGAGTAAAAAGTTTTTTTCTGGTGTTTAGCCATACTTCAGCCTACAATTACCAATCGATTTTCATGAAACGTTAGTCAATGCTTTCAAGTAACACGAGAAAGATTTTATCAGCTTTTGGAGTACATTGGATAAAGGATTGGTGGGTCCACCATAAAACAGGTGGTTTTTTCCACCACGTTTTTTATGTTTGTTGAGAGCATACTAGATTCGTTCGTGAATGAATTTTAAGGAACTGATTGATTTTTGAGCGAAAGTGAACAGAGTGGTAAGGGGTCCCCCGAGCACCTGTTTTTTTTAAAGCTCAATAACATCTGTACCTGATAATTGGATGAAACTTGGTACATAAGCATTTAGTGCGGTTCACAACAGTGTATCCCAACTACATTCCAACTGCACTTCCGGTTTTTCACTTGCGGTAAAAAAATTTTTTTTGTAATTTTTTGAAGTTTTTTCAGTGTCTTTATGCACACTACACCCTACAATAATGAAGCGGTTATGATGAAACTTATGAAAAAGGTTCTAATTCTTGTGAGAAGATAATTATCATCTTTTGGGACACATTGATCGAAGTGGCGGGGGTCTACCTTACAACTTCTGACTTTTTACACTTTGTTTTTAAAGTTTGTTGGGAGCATACAGACTTCATTCAGTAATCAATTTTAGTGACACTTTGGAAAAAGATGGAGACCTAAATGACAAAGAACTGATTAGCTTTTGGACAGTATTTGGATAATTGGTGTGGGGGCCTCGCGAACACCTGTTTATTGTGCCACCATTTTTTCAATGTTTGTTGGGAGCACACAGCATTCGCTCGTGAATAAATTTTGATAACACTTTGAAAAAAGAAGCAAACATGTATGGCAAGGAACTGATTAGTTTTTGAGCGATAGTGATCAAAGTGGTGGGGAGTGTCCCATAAACTTGTTTTTTTGAAAGCTCAATAACATCTGCATCTGATAATCGAATTAGATAAAACTTGGTACATAAGCATGTAGACAAATCACAATAGAACAGTTCTTTATCCCAACTTCCGGTTTTTTACTTCCGGTAAAAATGTTTTTTTTTGTAAAAGTTTTTTCAGTATCTTTATGCACACTACAGCCTACAATAATGAAGCGATTATGATGAAACTTTTGGAAAAGGTTCAAGAATGGATGTCAGATAATCTATCCAATGTCATAAAATTAAAGAATCTTCTTTATAAAAAGCACAAACAACACCCTTTAAATGTTAACTTATCTTCTAGATATTTAGAATATAAAAAAAAGTGTTCTGCCTTAATTAAAAGTGAAAAGTCATTGTATAACAACAATCTGTTTAATAAATATAGGAATAATCCTAAAAAACAGTGGGAAGCAGTTAATTGTATAATTAAGGAAAAAGTAACGCTACCTAAATCGTATAATATTTTGGATAGTAATGGCACCCTTTGTAATGATTTACCCATTGTATGTGACTTATTTAATAATTTTTTTATTGATATACCTGATAAACTCAAAAAAGAAAATATTACATCAGTTCATAATTCTCAAGCTACAATTGACAATATGGTTTATTCATATAACTATGAATCTTCTACTTGCTTTTTATCTCCGATTTCTACTTCTGAAATTGAAACTATCATAAATAGCTTAGATTCCTCTTATTCTACTGGTCATGATAATATTTCAAATTCTCTGATTAAAATTATTTCACACTACATTAGCTTTCCTTTATATTTAATATGAGCTTTAGTTCAGGGATTTTTCCTTCTGAAATGAAAAAAGCAGTGATAGTCCCTCTGTTCAAAAGTGGTGACTCAACGAATATTTCTAATTATAGGCCAATTTCGCTCTTATCGGTTTTCTCTAAATTGCTTGAAAAATTAATGAAGTCGAGAATTTTATCATTTTTAGTCAAAACAAAATTTCTAAGTAACTTACAATATGGGTACCGTGAGGGTCTAAGCTCTGAGTCTGCTCTGATTGACTTTTTGTCCCCGCTATATGATGGATTAAATATAGGTAAAAGGGTAGCTGCATTATTTATTGATATTACTAAAGCTTTTGATACTGTCGATTATATTTTATTAATTGAAAAATTAAGATCTGCTGGTTTCAGAGGAATTGTGCTAGATTTGTTGTGGTCATATTTTTCTAATCGTGTTCAATGTGTTAAAATTAATGGTACTTTTAGTCAATATAAAACTATATCTGCTGGTGTTCCTCAAGATTCTGTTCTTGGGCCAATTTTATTTCTCATCTATATTAACTCCCTATGTAAATTTAATTTTAAAGGTTCTTTAATTGCTTTTGCTGATGATACTGCTCTGTTATATTGTTATGATTCGTGGGTGAATGTCAAACAATGTATTGAACATGACTTGATTAATTTAAGAAAATGGTTTAATATTCATTCCATGGTTCTAAGTTCTAAAACACGTTACATGACGTTTGATTTCTTTGATGAAAGTAACTCTTTTTCTAATGATTTTATATGTCATTCAATAAAATGTTCATCTATTCAATGTGATAGCAGCTACATTGTTATCAAAAAAGTAAACTATTTCAAATATTTGGGGTTAATTCTGGATAATAAACTAAATTTTATCACTCATATTGAGAAAATACGTAATGAGTTGTATGGAACTATACGGAAGTTGTACATTTTACGTGAAATATGTCCCCGTCATTTGCTGAAACAAATTTACTGTTCTCTCTTTCATTCTCGCTTAGAATATGCTATTACTTGCTGGGGTGGTGTCCATTTTAGTAATATTAAACCTTTATTGACTGCCCAAAAGTTTGCTCTGCGTGTCATACACTTCAAATCTCGAACTGATCCTTCGTTTCCACTTTTTAAAAAGTCTAATATTCTTCCGTTCCGCTATCTCTATGTTTATAAAGTTTTAAAGTTATTTTATTCTAGATGTGGGTATAAAAAAATCAAAACAATTATTAAATATGATTTACGCACCAATAATCGTTGCGTAGTGAATTTTACGAGAAAGGAGTATTGTAGACGCTTTTTTGTTTTTATGGCTCCCTATTTATACAATTGTCTACCTGTATCTATCAAATCTTTTCATCCTATAAATATTTTTTTGAAAAACTTAAAACTTTGGCTTTTCTCTGTTAATAATATTGAGCTTTACTTTTAATATTTTTTTTGTGTGATATTTTTCATGTACTTACTATACATATTAGTTATTTAGCTTGTTTGTTACTTTTTAATTTTGTTTTTTTATGTTTTTTTTTTTTTTTTTACCATTTTTTATGGAGCTTTTACTACAAGTGTTCGTTTATTACACTTCAAAATGCTCCTACTTATTTCATTTCAATTACAAATTTAATTATTATCTGGCATTTGTTTATTTAACTATTGTATGGTTATAAAAATTTTTTGTAAATTACTGTATACGATTTTTATTTGTTTTTGATTGAAATAAAGATTATTATTATTATTATATTATTAATTAGTGTGAGAAGATAATAATCATCTTTTGGAACACATTGATCAAAGTGGCGGGGAATCTACCATACAACTGCTGACTTTTCACACTTTGTTTTTAAAGTTTGTTGGGAGCATACAAACTTTGTTCATCAATCAATTTTAATGACACTTTGAAAAAAGATGGAGATTTAAATGACAAAGAACTGATTAGTTTTTGGATAAGATTGTCACTTCCGGTTAAATTTTTTTTTTCACTTTTTCTAGTACAACGGAATTTGTGTTTGTTGGGATACTACTGCTTTCTTTAATATTTTTATAATTAGAACTACGCGAAATCTACAACATTGGTCAGCCTATAATTAAAGTTTTTGATGGATATTAGCTCATTATATATCCAGAACACTATGTTTCCAGAGCTGTGGCTAAGTCAGCCTACGCATCAGCGTCGCAATATTTTTTAATATAATTTTCATATGCATATGTAAGTTTTTCTCCGCTAAGCCCTTACATCTTGCAAAATTGGGGCTTGTGGTCACGATTTTAAAACTTAATTCAAATTTTGCAAATATAAACTATAAAAATGGAATGTCACCTAACTTAGCCCCGTCATTTTGAAAAAAAAAATGAAAACACAGATTGTGCTGTATTGTGCTACAGTTGTGCAGGGTGTGGTACTTAGAACGAATGCCATATTACAAATGAAAAACAAGTTGATACGCAAAAACAATAAAACAACGCAAGATAAAACATTTCCAGAAGAAGTTAGCCCCGTCATTTTGAAAAAAATTGAAAAACAAAGGTTATCCTGTGTTGTGCTCGAGTTGTGCTATTCAGCAAAAAATTTCATAATTCTAATGGCAAAATTTTATAACGCTAAAACCATTTTTTTGGTTAGAAGTTAGCCTCACTATTTAGAAAAAAGCAAAAACAGAGGGTGCGCTGTATTGTGCTAGAGTTGTACTGGTTGTTATACTCAAGAAAAATTTGTACCACCAACGGAATAATTTAAACACGATCTTTCGTGTTGAAGATAGCCCCGTTATTTTGAAAAAATAAAATAAATGAAAACAAAGGTTGTGCTCTATTGCGATATAGAGTTGTGCTGCTTGTGCCACTGAGGAAAAAATCCATATTACGAACGAAAAAAAATTGGCTCTCTAAAACGACTTTTCGAGCAGAAGTTACCATCGTCGTTTCGTAAAAAAATAAAAACAAAGATTGTGCTGTATTGAACTCGAGTTGTGCTGGTTGTGCTACAAAAATAAAAATTACATATCGCTAACGAAGTAACATATCGCTAACGAGTAGAAGTTAGCCCCGCTATTTTGGAAAAAATAAAAACAAAAGTTGTGTTATGTTGTGTACAATATAACATATATACAACACTTGCAAGATTCATTTATGCCATTGGACACCAGATGTCACTTACATTATTAGTACTAAATTAATGCTAACACTGACTAATGCTAGCTTCGAAAAATCGGTTAAGAGTATTAAAGTTCTTTCGCTTGAGGTATGAATTATTTTTTGAGTAGCACAACCAGCACAACTCGAGCACAATACAGCACAACCTTTTTTTACGAAATGGCGGAGCTAACTTCTGCTCGAATAGTCGTTTAAGCGTGTCAACTTTTTTCATTGTTGATATAGCATTCTTTCTGAGTAGCACATCCAGCACAGTTGTAGCACAATCTTTGATTTCATATTTTTTTCAAAATGACGGGGCTAAGTTAGGGGACTTGAAAATAAAACTTTATTAGAGATATATGTTTCCAGAATACCATGTCGCGTGAAAGTATTTTTTAAATGATATATTATCGCAATGGATTCTTTTGTTCCTAATCTACATATTTCAATCCACTAAGTTAATTTAGTTTTCTTGTCAGATTTGACAATACCACAACCAACATTTTTAAATAGCAACTCGGGAAGAGAATGTTGGTAAAGTGTTTCCTCTTTTTTATGTGTCCTATATTTCTCACAATTTCTCAATCATGATTAGGTTTCCGATTTCTTGGTCCATTCGAGGCCAATAAAAAGGGATTTTGATGCAGACTCAAGCAATATGTCTAACATTTGTTTTCGTGTGGATTCGGGTACAATAATTCTATTGTCATAACAGAGTATATCAGCGTGTCATACACTTCAAATCTCGAACTGATCCTTCGTTTCCACTTTTTAAAAAGTCTAATATTCTTCCGTTCCGCTATCTCTATGTTTATAAAGTTTTAAAGTTATTTTATTCTAGATGTGGGTATAAAAAAATCAAAACAATTATTAAATATGATTTACGCACCAATAATCGTTGCGTAGTGAATTTTACGAGAAAGGAGTATTGTAGACGCTTTTTTGTTTTTATGGCTCCCTATTTATACAATTGTCTACCTGTATCTATCAAATCTTTTCATCCTATAAATATTTTTTTGAAAAACTTAAAACTTTGGCTTTTCTCTGTTAATAATATTGAGCTTTACTTTTAATATTTTTTTTGTGTGATATTTTTCATGTACTTACTATACATATTAGTTATTTAGCTTGTTTGTTACTTTTTAATTTTGTTTTTTTATGTTTTTTTTTTTTTTTTTTTACCATTTTTTATGGAGCTTTTACTACAAGTGTTCGTTTATTACACTTCAAAATGCTCCTACTTATTTCATTTCAATTACAAATTTAATTATTATCTGGCATTTGTTTATTTAACTATTGTATGGTTATAAAAATTTTTTGTAAATTACTGTATACGATTTTTATTTGTTTTTGATTGAAATAAAGATTATTATTATTATTATATTATTAATTAGTGTGAGAAGATAATAATCATCTTTTGGAACACATTGATCAAAGTGGCGGGGAATCTACCATACAACTGCTGACTTTTCACACTTTGTTTTTAAAGTTTGTTGGGAGCATACAAACTTTGTTCATCAATCAATTTTAATGACACTTTGAAAAAAGATGGAGATTTAAATGACAAAGAACTGATTAGTTTTTGGATAAGATTGTCACTTCCGGTTAAATTTTTTTTTTCACTTTTTCTAGTACAACGGAATTTGTGTTTGTTGGGATACTACTGCTTTCTTTAATATTTTTATAATTAACTACGCGAAATCTACAACATTGGTCAGCCTATAATTAAAGTTTTTGATGGATATTAGCTCATTATATATCCAGAACACTATGTTTCCAGAGCTGTGGCTAAGTCAGCCTACGCATCAGCGTCGCAATATTTTTTAATATAATTTTCATATGCATATGTAAGTTTTTCTCCGCTAAGCCCTTACATCTTGCAAAATTGGGGCTTGTGTTCACGATTTTAAAACTTAATTCAAATTTTGCAAATATAAACTATAAAAATGGAATGTCACCTAACTTAGCCCCGTCATTTTGAAAAAAAAAATGAAAACACAGATTGTGCTGTATTGTGCTACAGTTGTGCAGGGTGTGGTACTTAGAACGAATGCCATATTACAAATGAAAAACAAGTTGATACGCAAAAACAATAAAACAACGCAAGATAAAACATTTCCAGAAGAAGTTAGCCCCGTCATTTTGAAAAAAATTGAAAAACAAAGGTTATCCTGTGTTGTGCTCGAGTTGTGCTATTCAGCAAAAAATTTCATAATTCTAATGGCAAAATTTTATAACGCTAAAACCATTTTTTTGGTTAGAAGTTAGCCTCACTATTTAGAAAAAAGCAAAAACAGAGGGTGCGCTGTATTGTGCTAGAGTTGTACTGGTTGTTAAACTCAAGAAAAATTTGTACCACCAACGGAATAATTTAAACACGATCTTTCGTGTTGAAGATAGCCCCGTTATTTTGAAAAAATAAAATAAATGAAAACAAAGGTTGTGCTCTATTGCGATATAGAGTTGTGCTGCTTGTGCCACTGAGGAAAAAATCCATATTACGAACGAAAAAAAATTGGCTCTCTAAAACGACTTTTCGAGCAGAAGTTACCATCGTCGTTTCGTAAAAAAATAAAAACAAAGATTTTGCTGTATTGAACTCGAGTTGTGCTGGTTGTGCTACAAAAATAAAAATTACATATCGCTAACGAAGTAACATATCGCTAACGAGTAGAAGTTAGCCCCGCTATTTTGGAAAAAATAAAAACAAAAGTTGTGTTATGTTGTGTACAATATAACATATATACAACACTTGCAAGATTCATTTATGCCATTGGACACCAGATGTCACTTACATTATTAGTACTAAATTAATGCTAACACTGACTAATGCTAGCTTCGAAAAATCGGTTAAGAGTATTTAAGTTCTTTCGTTTGAGGTATGAATTATTTTTTGAGTAGCACAACCAGCACAACTCGAGCACAATACAGCACAACCTTTTTTTACGAAATGGCGGAGCTAACTTCTGCTCGAATAGTCGTTTAAGCGTGTCAACTTTTTTCATTGTTGATATAGCATTCTTTCTGAGTAGCACATCCAGCACAGTTGTAGCACAATCTTTGATTTCATATTTTTTTCAAAATGACGGGGCTAAGTTAGGGGACTTGAAAATAAAACTTTATTAGAGATATATGTTTCCAGAATACCATGTCGCGTGAAAGTATTTTTTAAATGATATATTATCGCAATGGATTCTTTTGTTCCTAATCTACATATTTCAATCCACTAAGTTAATTTAGTTTTCTTGTCAGATTTGACAATACCACAACCAACATTTTTAAATAGCAACTCGGGAAGAGAATGTTGGTAAAGTGTTTCCTCTTTTTTATGTGTCCTATATTTCTCACAATTTCTCAATCATGATTAGGTTTCCGATTTCTTGGTCCATTCGAGGCCAATAAAAAGGGATTTGGATGCAGACTCAAGCAATATGTCTAACATTTGTTTTCGTGTGGATTCGGGTACAATAATTCTATTGTCATAACAGAGTATATCAATATCTATACTAATTTCGTTACTTTTATTATAATAAAATTTTAGTTGATCAGCCGCCAAATTCTGTAACTGTGAAGCGGTGTAGTGATAAGTTTTTCAATGAAAAGAAACGAAGAAATGTTTAACACTTCACCACTTTATTTTTGTGGTCAGGTAAACCATTCACCGTATATTTTGTAAGGTATTTTATAAATTTCACTTTTTTCTGACGCATCCACGAACTCGTTTTGTTATTCAATCGACATATTAATCGTATCGATCGATGTCTGTTATACTCGTATTGTCGTGATATGCTAGTTACAATTCAGCTGCAAGATGCATTGATTTTCCGTGTAGATAATGTACAACTATGTCGTTAATTAGTAATTTTAGTTTAATACTCTAAAGCCTTGTGGATGGGATTTTTCATATTTTTTTGCCATGATTGAGAGGAGTGGCATATGATCAGAGTAAATTTTGAGTTTTTAGCCCACTTAGATCACCAAAACTTACAGAATTATACCGCTGAAAAACATCATCGGAGGTATTTAAACCGAATGGCATTCTTTTGAATCAAAAACAACCAAAAAGTGTGTTGAAACAACATCCGATGACTAGACTTCTCATCTAATTCAATTTGCCAGAACCCGTCTCTAAAATCCTGCACGCTAAAATATTATTGATACTTGAGTTTTGGTGTGATATCGTCTAAAGCGGCAATTGAATAGTAATCTTTAATCAAATTTTCATTTATATCTTTTGGGTCCCAACACACAACTGAAGTTGCCCATTTTGTTTTTTCAACAATCACAAGGTTACTTATTCAAGCGCTTGGATCTCTACCTGAAAAATTCTTGCTTGGGTTACAATATGCTTTGATCGGACTTTTATTTTTAAAAAAATCTTTATTTTCAACATCTTTCAACTTCAACTTATTGTCTAGCTTCGCATATAATTCAGCAGAATAGCAACTTTTCGCACAATTTCTTTAATAGTATAATTGACTGCTTCCATATATATATCAAGTTCTTTGAAAACTGGCCAATTTTCACTTAAATTGCCATTAAGGTGCTGGAGAATTAAAATTACTTATTTCATTATCGATATCTTTTATTACTGTAATATTTTCAATAAAAAAATCTATAGTCGCATACTATACACTCGTAGAATTCCTCCGTGGAAGCCTCATTTTAGATTTTGTTAACCTTATTTACATATTTGCTTAACTTATTTTCTGCACATGGTTCATTAGCACATATTTGATCTCACATATATGAAACTATTTTTATTTTACATTACATTTTAACAAAACTGCGCCATGTTGTATTTTATTTATGAACGAATAAACACAGTAATCAAATAAAATATTACTATATTCTTTAATATATTTATTTTCTTAATTTAATTTTGTTTTGTTATTTATTTTATTTTATTTCCTCTCTTATTAATAATTTTATATGTTTTTATCAAATACATTTAATTTATATAATTACACAAATTCAATTGCAAACAAACATACTATCTAGATTATATTTAGTGTGTTCCTAAATTTACTTAAAATAAAATAATTAATACAACAATGATCTGATAATCTGATGATCTGATGATCTGATAATCTAATGATCTGATGACCTGATGATCTGATAATCTGATGATCTGATGATCTGATGATCTGATGATCTGATGATCTGATGATCTGATGATCTGATGATCTGATGATCTGATGATCTGATGGTCTGATGATCTGATGATCTGATGATCTAATGATCTGATGATCTGATGATCTGATGATCTGATGATCTGATGATCTGATGATCTGATGATCTGATGATCTGATGATCTGATGATCTGATGATCTGATGATCTGATGATCTGATGATCTGATGATCTGATGATCTGATGATCTGATGATCTGATGATCTGATGATCTGATGATCTGATGATCTGATGATCTGATGATCTGATGATCTGATAATCTGATGATCTGATGATCTGATGATCTGTTGATCTGATGATCTGATGATCTGATGATCTGATGATCTGATGATCTGATGATCTGATGATCTGATGATCTGATGATCTGATGATCTGATGATCTGATGATCTGATGATCTGATGATCTGATGATCTGATGATCTGATGATCTGATGATCTGATGATCTGATGATCTGATGATCTGATGATCTGATGATCTGATGATCTGATGATCTGATGATCTGATGATCTGATGATCTGATGATCTAATGATCTGATGATCTGATGATCTGATGATCTGATGATCTGATGATCTGATGATCTGATGATCTGATGATCTGATGATCTGATGATCTGATGATCTGATGATCTGATGATCTGAAGATCTGATGATCTGATGATCTAATGATCTGATGATCTGATGATCCGATGATCTGATGATCTGATGATCTAATGATCTGATGATCTGATGATCTGATGATCTGATGATCTGATGATCTGATGATCTGATGATCTGATGATCTGATGATCTGATGATCTGATGATCTGATGATCTGATGATCTGATGATCTGATGATCTGATGATCTGATGATCTGATGATCTGATGATCTGATGATCTGATGATCTGATGATCTGATGATCTGATGATCTGATGATCTGATGATCTGATGATCTGATGATCTGATGATCTGATGATCTGATGATCTGATGATCTGATGATCTGATGATCTGATGATCTGATGATCTGATGATCTGATGATCTGATGATCTGATGATCTGGTTATCTGATGATCTGATGATCTGATGATCTGATGATCTGATGATCTGATGATCTGATGATCTGATGATCTGATGATCTGATGATCTGATGATCTGATGATCTGATGATCTGATGGTCTGATGATCTGATGATCTGATGATCTGATGATCTGATGATCTGATGATCTGATGATCTGATGATCTGATGATCTGATGATCTGATGATCTGATGATCTGATGTTCTGATGATCTGATGATCTGGTGATGATCTTGTTTAGTGAAATTTTGGTGAAACTTTTACAGTTCAAATTGGATTTTCTGGATGTATAGATGCGATACTCAAGCTGCACAAAGTTGAACTGTTCGTTGCTTGGAATTAATTGTATTGCTTTTTATTATAACAAAACCAAAAATAGATTGTTAGATACGTTATCGATTTGGGAGATAGCCATGGTTCGGTGACCACGATAAGATTGTAAGCTGCACAATTTATTAAGCGATTTAAAGACTAAAGAAAAAAATGTCATGAGCAGACATATTAAGAGAAAGGTTAAATCAAACGTGAAAAAAGCTTTGCAGCAAAGAAAATGAACCAATTATCACTTACAAACTTTCTGACTGGTATCACAGATGATTCAACGAGTGGGAGTGAATAAATTAAAACCACCAACCAAGTTCAGACTTGAAACTATTGAAACAACCATCAAAATGAAAAAAATCTTTAAAAAAATTTTGATAATAGTTTGGTCCCTAAGATCTAGCAAAAATTTTTCATTTGACTTTTTAATATCGAAGCCAGCAATGGATTTTTTTCTGAGAGAAAAAAATTAAAGCTTTTGTCCAAACACGTCTTAAACAATAAGTAAGATTTATCGATATGCTTTTAAATTAATATGTTTTCTGCCATTTCAACTTCGAGGAAAAATATCTAAGACCATTCATCTCAAAACTAATCGTTTTTTCTTTTAACATCCGTTTAAAGATTTTCTATTTTTTACATATCATATCACACATAAATCTAGTCAATGTTGTAGAATTATTCATTTTGTATAAAGTAAATAAATATTATATATTTTTATTTTACGCCGATCAACTTTGAAATCGATCGATTATATTTCAATATAAATATAAATAAAATACAAATAATCCAATAAAATTTTATGCATTCGAAACAGAATAGTTCATAAATCATATTATATAGTCACAGCATAAAAATAACATAAAATATGACAACTAATTTTATTGTTGATTGGTTATAACTGTTTTCATGGTATTTAGATATGGAATCAGATTGTGTTGAATAGGGGTTTTGCTTTCACATAGAAAACAACATATCAGATTAAATTGGCTTACAGATCATAATTGTGGTTAGTTGTTATCATTCAAAAAATTAATAGAGTAGGACATCGTTATGTTTGACTTAATCAGAAGTAATTAATCAGTACACGTCATTTGTATTGGTTTTTGATTTGAAGATTTATATCACAACTTTGTTGTGCATTGGTGGAGTCGATTGTTCAGTTATTCAAGGCTTTATGCTTAATTTCATGGTTTGAATGTTGAATATTCCATAAAGCTTAAGCACAGATGTATGGTACAGACAATTTTAATTGAATTCTAGTTCATATGTATGGATGCGTCTCTCCAAATGTGGTTTATTTGTTCGTGACTTTTACTTTTTTTTTATCGTTTAAATAATTTACAAATGATTTTGGTACACCTATAACTGATTTTGGGACATTCAAAGATCTAATTCTTTACATGTAAAGAAAAACGTAAATTATATTTTGAGATAATAACACTGTGCGACAGCCAAAATCCGCTGGGGTTCTGACTACCGGGAAAAGTTATATCGGTAAAAAAAAGTTATACGTGTCCCGGCGTTTCACTGGGTCACGTCTAGGAATCGAGATATATCGATTTGAAGTTAGTAAGTATCATATAGGAGAAATCATCACGTTTGGGGTTCTTTTTTTGACAAAACTCGAGAACGACTAGTCCGATTTTGCTGAAACAAATTTAGAAATTAGGAATTACAATTCCTTTAATCTACTGATATACTATACTGAAAAAGTAACGAAAAAATAAAAAAATTAAAATTAAATAAATAAGAAATACAAAAAAATAAAATAAATAACTAAATGAAATAAAAATAATAAAGTAAAATAAAAAAATAATAAAAATAATAAAATAAAAATATAATAAAAATATAAAAATAAAATAAAAAAAATTTAATAAATAAATAAAATAAATAATAAATAAATAATAAATAAATATTGTATAAATAATAAAAAAATAATAAATAAATAATAAATAATAAATAAACAATAAAAAATAATAATAAATAATAATAACAAATAATGAATAACAAATAATGAATAATAAATAATAAAAATAAATAATAATAATAATAGTAATAAATAATAATAAATAATAATAATAATAAATAATAATAATAATAAACAATAATAATAATAATAATAATAATAATAAATAATAATAATAATATAATAAAATATAATAAAATATAATAAAAATATAAAATAAAATTATACTAAAAAAAATAAAATAAAATAAATAAATAAAAAATAGAAAAATAAAAAATAGAAAATAATAAATAAAAAAGTAAAAAAAATTAAATTAATACACAAAGACACATAGACACATGTCCAAATACATTTGAAACAATAAATTTGGAGTTTATTCCAGTCAAAATGAGATGCCTTTACTTAATTGTGAATAAAAGCAAAATGCGTTCATCGATTTTCAAGATCTATGTCTCGTTTTGTACACAGATTATGTGACTTTACGTCAAAGTAATAAGACTTGACACTTTTTCCTGTTTTGAATTTTTCATGATTTTTTAAAATACAATTTTTTTATTTTTTAGGCAAAAAATTATTTTTTTTCTTCATAGATTTATTTATAACAGCGAAACTGTTGATTGTGTAAAGAAATAGTGTATCAGTAGATTTAAGGAATTGTAATTCTTAATTTTTCTAAATTTGTTTCAGTAAAATAGGACTAGTCGTTCTCGAGTAATGTCTCCAAAACGTGACTATTTCCCTATATGATACATATTAACTTCAAATCGATATATCTCGAAACCTAGACGTGACCCAGCGAAACGCCGGGACACGTATAACTTTTTTTTACCGATATAACTTTTCCCGGTAGTCAGAACCCCAGCGGATCACTGACCCCTACCATTTGTCGCACAGTGTAATTAACAAAATTAACCAGAACCTATCCTTTCAGGCCTGTACGGAAAATTTCATCCATTGCGAAACCTAAATCACCACATTGTTGGAATTGCGAGAAGGCCCATAAAAATTGCATATCCTTCAAAACTGTACCAAAAAACGCAAAATTCCATTTAGGGTTTGAAAAAGATGACATCTATTTTCCCAATTGCCGTCGGTGTTAGAAAAGCTGTCGAGGGAGCGTGGTACAAAACAGCCTTTCTCGTTCCATAAGCCTTAAAATTAGTCGTCAACTTTGTTAAAACACCCTTTAAACTTCCGGACTCCAATACTACACTCAAAAAAAAAGTTCGTAAAATTTACAGAAATTCGATTCAACATACATTTTTGTTACTTTTAATCCTACAATTTCGTTGAATACAACAAATTGATGTCAGTTGAATTTATTTTACCAACAATTTTTAACAATTTGTAACAAACAATTACAAACAATTTGTAAATTTTACAGACATTTATGTTAATTATTACGAACAAAACCACAACCGGACTGTTAAAATAACGAACATGTTTGTTAACTTTTGACATTTTATTTTATTGATTTTATCAAATATTTCCAAAACTGAGTTAGTTATAATTAGTTTATAGCTGATTATAATACTACTAAATGTGTTTATATTTTATTTATAATGATTTTAATTAAAATTTACCGAAACAAAATTTATCTTTAAACAAAACTGTTGACTTTCCTTAAATTTTTTAGAACATTCAAATAATTTAATTTCACTAGAATTCACCAAAATTTCACTCATTTTTTTAGGTATTTTAATTGACACAATTCATTAAATACTTTCACACTTTTTCTTAAAGCTATGCTTTTTATTTCACAAAATTTCGATTTATCTGTACTTCCACTAAGTTCACTATAAATTTCAAGCCCTTACTACTCGAATTTTTTCATATTTATGTTTTGTATTTTATGTTTTAGACTATTTTATTCAACAAACGAAAACCAACGAAGTGCTTGCAAGGGTAGTTAAAAATATTTAACAAACATATTTGTTGAAAACTAGCAATTAACAAACATTTTTGTTAAAACAATTGAAAATCAAATAACGTGTCCTTTAAATAAATTCAACAGACCATTGTTTGTTGTGTTTTACCTACAATTTGTTTTTCAGTGTACTCCTCCGATTCCAGACCGTAATCTAAACTCCAACTCTGATGGAACTACTCTTATCCCTTCTGGACTGCTCTTATCCCTTCTAATAACTGAACTGGATCTTTTCCGCATATAACTATTCTCAAACGAGATCAGACTAGGGTCCAAGATAAGGTCACATAAGCAGCGACTCCAAGATTACTTAGTTGCGATATCGCGAATATTCATCAATTATATTGAAAATCTTAGATCTTCATTGAGACCTACTCTTTAAATGATTCGTTTCTGGCGTATTGTAATATTATTTCGCGCTAAATAGATTTCTACATTTTTTATGCTGCCAAATGAACTATGGTATCATGCTATGGTCGAACTAATGAATCAAACCCGAATTGGACTGTTAGATAGTGGAGCGTTTATCAATGTCAACGGTGTTACGTTCACTCAAGTAATGTTACAAACTCCCATCCGCTTACTCACTCTACAGCCAAAATCAAAACGGCAAAGGTACCCGCCAACCACCATACAAAGTCTTGTAATGGGCATGATGTGGAAGTGGAAGGCAAAATTCGTAAGTCCAGACACACCAACAACATGCATGATTGGATTTGTTTTTTGTTGTTAATTTATAACCGTAAAGGTAGGACAGGTTCTTTAGACGTATTTTTAACGGGCTTTACGATTCCGCGTATCTTAATTGGGTGAGAATCGGCTGCTGCGAAAGGTTGTGAGTAGTAAAGTGATATAGTCCAGATCTTGTTGATCTCTGACGGGTTACCATCTAGTTCATCGCACCATGATTATTTCATCTCGTTCACAAATTCTCAATGAGGTCATGACCACCAAGTGTTACAATCGTTTAGTCTAACTACGATGGTCTTCACAAATTCTATTCGAGCATCTATTAGAGCATAACCTGTTGGAGCGTAGGAACAGCACAGGCCAGTGGACGATAATAGGGAAATGACTCGGCTGTCGTTCGGGCCGATGTGACTGACGTTCTCTTTCCCAAAACCAACCTCTTTATTATCTACCTCTGTTTTCTGGTCGTCCATCGATTTCATCGAAACACTCTTCGAAAACTCATTTTTTCGTCGATTAGTTGTTTAGGTTAAATTCTTTTTTCCTTTTGGATTTTTGTTTTTTTTTTGGAATCAGCGATTATCTGCCGCCACCAATGTTTGGTTTTCTAGTTTCCTACTCTACTATTTGTTTTTGACTATATATTTATTTGGTTTTTGCTCTTTATGTTATTGTGGTTGTCCTTATTTTTGTTCTTTTGGCTCTTTATTTTTTTTGTTTAAGTTTGATTTTGTTATGTCTGGCCCGGCTAGTTCAGTCGGTAGAGCCTGAGAGTCTATCTCGGGGTTTAGGTTCGATCCCTGCTCCCATTTCATTTCTTGATTTTTATAATTCTCAGGGTGAATGTGCTCAGCCGGACTTCCTCTTTTCGTCTTGTCCTGTAACGGGCAAGATATTGCATGTGTATAGTAATACACTATAGAGAACTTCGAAGTCAATATACTTCTCAACCCATTTGTGTGTAAGAACACAATTATTTAAAATATTTCTTAAATTTGACACTTCCAGAAGCTCGTTTCAACTTTGTTTCTATTTTCAATTCATATTTTTTTTCACCTAATTATGAAAATTAAAAAGAATTGCAGAATCCACAATTAGAATGTCAAAGAAAATTTATGCTGACCAGAGAGTTCTTTCATGACTCGTGCCATTGAATTTGTTTTTTAAAATGCTAATTAGTTGGGGTTTGGAAAGTTGGAACGACCAGTAATGACCACCAGTAATGGTGGTTGGTGATTGTTTTTGTTGGTGGCTGTTTTTGTTTTTTGATTTGGAAAGTTTGACAACAAGAGTAGTGGTGGTTGAGTTCAAAGTGATTGGATAAAAGTATTATCCTATGTAATCGAACTAAATAAATTATTTTTCTATAAAAGTAAATAGTGGAATAATAAAGAAATAATAGTGGTTCTATTTTTAATATAAAGAAAGAAAATTAAATATTAATGTAAAGAAAAATTTTGTTTTGTAAAGAAAAATACATTTCGATAAATTTATCGTTCAATTAAAAGATCGAAATAGTGTTAATGGATGTATTGTGTTTTATTCCACTAATTAAAGTGCAAGAAGTGATTTGAATTTTGTTTGCCTGGATGATACTTCTGCTTTACATGTGAAAATAAAATCATCTAAGTAAATGGAAAAGTTTTGTTGAAAAAAATTTCAACTTTGAAAAAAAAATGCAGAAAAGCCAATAATTGACCATCAGCGCGGGACGTTTAGGATGCAGGAAGGTTTTATTATTGTTGTTCTGTTGTATTTATATATTTTTTTAAAGATCATGAGTTACTTAGTTTAAATAATTAAGGTAGGGCTGTGGTACGATGGTGCGCCCTCATATAAGACCTTGGTAGTGTTTGAGGAACACGCGATTTTGTTTATTTTAAACTTTCTTCTACTGAGGTTGGTCAATAGAACCTTCACTCAATCGAGCTAGTGGCAGAGTATATAAGTGTACGTGACCAACTGGTAAACCCTCACGGTCACCAGAAAAACCTCCTACTACAGTCTCTTGATCTTTATGTCATTACTTCTCTTGCCCAGGAATCATATTATATTATATCATGTCCTATTTGCATCTTCTTTAGATTTTATAGAATCAATTGCCGCTGATCCTACTTTCAACGAAAATGAACAGCGGCAGGATATAATACGGCTTCTTTTATCATTTTCTAAAATGGTTTCAGATCAAACGTATGTGCTTGAGCACATAATTGATGTTAGCGACACTGGCTCGCATGGTACTTGAATCTAGTCCTGAATTTCACCAGTGGTTCTGGTACGCAAACCTGGCCAATTTCGCTTGTATTTGGACTCCGGTAAGATTAATATTTTGACCGGGAAATATGCATATCCCTTTCCCCAAATAAAGGCCATTCTAAGTCGCTTACCTTAACAAACTTTATCTTCAACTTGGATTTGAGGATGCATTCGGGAAGACTTTCCTGAATAATTTATCTAAAGAGAAAACTGGGTTCACCGTACCTGATCAAAACTTTGCGACGCACCACAGATCATGACGGAATAAATGGATCACTTATTTTTTATCATAGATTTCCCCCACTAAACGATTTTAAGTAGGGCTTGTTACTACTGTTGGTTTATTTCTGCGTTCGCTCCCGTCCATACCATTCGCGTCTGCTTGAATTGAATGGACCAGAGCAATCCTTCTGGAGACCATCCATCCAGGTTACCCTTATGGAAATTATCCATCCAATCTATGATTTCTCCAGAATTTAAGGAGCTAGCAGCAGAAACCTTTGTGCAAAACGCAACTCGCAACTCGTTTTGCTACGCTTATAAATAAAGCTTGTGCACAGACATTTTGTTGACGTAGTAGCAATTAATTCAAAAAGTGGTAATGAGAATGATAGCATAATTTTTAATTTATCTTTTTAAAAATATGGATGAAAAATAATCAGCGCTCTAGCTGATCAGTTCGGATATATGAAAAATTAGCGATCAAATAAGTTTTCAAGCAAGCAAAAAAAAATTTTAAGTACTTGTTGAATTAGTAGAGATGCGTCATCTCTATATAGAACAGTATACACAACATAAATAGATTTACAAATGTTCGCAGTACCCATATGTTCAATGTGCTCAGTGCTCACTAAGAAAAGAGAACCTACAGGCTTCTAATATTCAATTTCTCGATGCTTCTGCAGGTTATACATTATTTGTTGTGGTTTCATTGTTGGTTCAGATATAGAGATTATTTAGTTTTGTGCCTCCATTGTGTCTACGCAACATATAATTGTCCATACAAAAATCAATCAGTTCTACATCTAAAGCGCGCACTTTTAATGACTGAGCGTGTTTTTTTTTATGGTGATTGCAAACATCAATTTAATTGACAATTGTGATCTTTTGAATTTTTGAATTGAAATGCTAATCAACCGTATTGTATTTATATTAAACCTAATCATCAGTATTGTATTTATATTAACGACGTAATTTCACATTGACCGACGGAGCAGATCGATTCGGCGGTAGCATAAATAATTATGATTGAGAACTAAGTTCGCGAATACTACGCACAGATCTTCAATCATTTTGCTATATTGGACAGGAAATATCATCAACCATGTGCGATTTATATTTTTTCCCATAACGTTCTTATATATGAAGAACAGTAAGCGGTTAGCATGATTTCAAACAAAGCCCGAACTTAGTTTGGAGGTTATGTGCTGCACGTGTCATTGATGAATGATGCATACATCCCAGTGCTGCTTCATTGTAGCACGCTAAAACTGAAATGTTGCCTTTATTAAAGTACTTTCTAGCTAACGTATTTGACTGATTTGACGTATATACCGTATTCCAAGTTTATGTGCGATCTGTATGTTCTTTGTAGCAAAGGATTAATATGGAACAACCATCCATGTTCATGGAACTATTTCCATGTTCCCGTTTCGCATATCTATATGTTGTTACCTTACAGCCATCGGCTGTGGCTCTTCTTTTATATAAAAGATATTCATCATTTCATGTAACTGAATTTCCTGTAACTGACTGAATCCTTGATGATATCACTTTGCGTACTTTGGATTCAGTGGATTCAGTGTTCTGGAAAGCTTATGTTACATATTTTTTGTCACAACTTCCTACAAATCTTTATCGAAGCTGGCATCGGATATTTGCCGTGTGCATTTGAGATAATTTTGTGTATGTGCGTTAGTTGTGAATAACCGTCATATTAAATTGGCTCTCGCAAATAAACTGGTACAAATTCAAATATTTTGTGTTTGTACTTTAATATTTTGTAAAAAAAAAAATTTTTTATTGTTATTTATTTATAAATATATATGATACACTTGAAAATGCCACAATTTGGTGAAATATCGTGTGATTAAATTTAAAATATTTAATTGATTAAAAATTAATATTTAAATAAAACCAGACTGGAAAAAGGTGCAATTAACTTTTTTTTAATTTAAAAATCCAAGAAATATTTAATATACCAGTCAATTTACAAACAACTTTAACAAAATATAAAATAAACTGGTACTTCAGAGAAAAGCTTGGTTTGATTTAAACGAATGAATAATAAACGTTCTGTTTCGAATATTTTTGCATACATATCTACCATGTATTGGTGAAACAATTGACGGCATTTCCAAATGTGGAAATCCTCATCTTCTTCCCCTCAAATCATTAATCCTTCTTTTATTGACAAAAATATATCCCGGTTGAAATTTATTGCCGACTTTATTAATTGTCACTTCGTTTATTGTTCGAGCATTGAATCTTCTCACATGTCTTCTAGCAGGCGTTCTATCAACCTGAACTATTGAAACTTATATATGTATCACATACATCATGTCAACTGCTGTTTTGAACAAATGCACTAAATCGTTTTTTAAAATCTGGTTTTTAAACAAATTATCTCCCAAAATGCCATTCCGTGTGGAAGTACTTGGTATAATATACAATAGAACCAATTTCCATGCAATGGGCAAAAATGAAATAGAACATTTTTATGACCGTATGTATATAAATGTATGTATATATGTGTTGAATGGTTTAATGGTTAGCACTACTTCCATTTAGGTCAAAGTGTCGTTATACAAAGTCATTAACAACCATCAACACACTGGTTATACAATAACACTGGACACTGGAGTGGTTATACAATTAACCGGTAATCAACCAATATGGTTGATAAATTGGACAAAACAATATATGGGTTATCACGATAACTAATCGATTAAATTAACTCTTTTAAGTGAAACTCGACCATAAAAAGATTGAATTGAGATTAATTCAGGTGAGGGACACTTGTGCTTGTTGACAGCTTACATTCCTATATGAAACACATATCGCTAAAAAAAACACTATATAATAACCTTTTTGTATTTGAATGCAACATTGTGTCCAAATTTCAAGAAAATCGATCCAGTACATTCCTAGTTTGCCTATTTTGAACCAACGAACATTTATACTTTTATTTATCATATATAGATATGTAGATAGAATATAGATAGATAGATTAATAGACTGATCAGTTATCGACTACTGAGAATTGAAGAGTATTCCAGTACTAATATTGCAATTAAAAAATGGAGGTTGGTGGTAGAAGGGGGAAAATTAAGGGTTATATGTATTTTTTAATGTCAAATCATAAAAAAATAAAAATAAAAAATTTTGTCTGAAAAATACAAAAAATTTTGGGGGGGGAGGGCCCCCCTTATCATTTAAGGGTATAAAAAATGGTTAACTACTGATTCTCAGACCTACCGTGTATACACATAAAATTTCATGGAAATCAGTCAAGCCGTTTCGGAGAAGTTTGTTTACAATCACTGTGACACGAGAATTTTATATATATAGAAGATATATATTAGGGTATGGAGAATTTTTTTTTTAGAATTTCTTAGGTCTCAGGGCAAAAATTTATTTCTTTTAACAAAAGGAAAAAAAATATACTGGAGAAATCCGATCAAAGTAGTTTAAGGCGGCGCGACGGCGGTTTAAAGTTAAAAAATCTCATATTTTCTCATATTTTCACGCTTTACAACCCTTATATCGCGTTTAGCAACCCTAGATCCAAGATGAAAAAAATTCATCGTGTAGTTTAATAGCTTTCCAAAATGTACAAAAACATTCAAATCGGACAACAAATAACGAAGTTATGGAAAATAAAAGCGTCGGTCTGACGTCTTACATTTTTTTTTTGTTTTTAAATAAAAATTGTTGTGTTATAGGGTTTAGAATATGTGTCACAATAACATATAAATACCTTTTTATAAAATTTCATGTCAAACAAATAATTAATTTTATTTTTGGGGGAAAAAATTGGATGAAAAAATAAATAAAAATCTTCTTTTGACACATTTGACAACATTTTTTGGACAAACTTATAATGCAATAATCTAGTTTTTGATCTCACATACCAATTCCGACCATCAAGATTTCTCCTCATGCCCTTGTTCCTACTCATTATCACTTAAAACGAACGTTTTTTAAGCAAAAAATATGCATATTCCTTGTTTTGACACACTTGACGATTTTTTTGACACACTTCCAGTACAGTTATCAAACACATCGTCCTTTCGGCTCTTACCATTGAGTGTACCTATTTTTAGAAACCAAAATTTTTAAAATCCCTTTATCCGTTTTCTAGATTTCATCGGTTGTGACGGCCAGACGGCTGGCCGACCGGTCGGACGGTCGGCCGGCCCGCAGACAGACATACATTTTTTTTTGCTTTTTTAGAATCAGTAGGTCCTTAAACGTCGATAAATGACAAAAAAGTGGAAGTAAGAATTTCACTTTTAGCTCATGAATGTAATACTTAAGACCAAAATATTTTGCAGTCGTGGATAAAATAGCATCTTGTATTCGCATAGGATGATGGCAATTTTTCTAGAATCTACTAATTGTCACCGGCTGTTTTACTTCTTCTTCTTCTTATTTCTTCTAGAAGTGTCAAATAATTGTACAAATGAAATGTAGAAAATAAACTGTTTTTTTTGTTGTAAATGACCATGTAAGACGTCAGAACAATGCTTTTATTTTCCATAACTTCGTTATTTGCAGTAGTCCGATTTGAATGTTTTTACGCATTTCGGAAAGTGATTGAACTAATAATACATTTAAATTCAATCTAGGGTTGCTAAATGCGCTATAAGGTTGTGAAGCGTGAAAAAGTGGAAAAAATGAGATTTTTCAACTTTAAACCGCCGTCGCGCCGCCTTAAACTACTTTGATCGGATTTCTCCAGAACATTTTTTCTCTTTTGTTAAAAGGAATAAAATTTTGCCCTGAGACTTAAGAACTTCAAAAAAAAAATTAAGAGCCACCCTAATATATATATATATATATATATATATATATATATATATATATATATATATATATATATATATATATATATATATATATATATATATATATATATATATATATATATATATATATATATATATATATATATATATATATATATATATATATATATATATATATATATATATATATATATATAAATATATATATATATATATATATATATATATATATATATATACAGAGCCGGGACGAGGGGTGGGCAAACTAGGGGCGCTTGCCTAGGGTGTTTTATTTGAAGGGCGCAGCAAATTATTAATTCACGCATCAATCAACGTATAAACGTAATCAATCAAAAAAAACTTTTATGTATAAAAAACTACTTTCAGCCAAAAAGTTTCACATAACATAAGTCTGTAAATATGTGTATGTTTTCTTTGAAAATTGGGTTAAAGTATCTGTTTTTCTTCTGAGGGTATAGTTTGTTATCTCAAATATTTACGCTTTAAGGCATAAAATAGTAATGTTTCACATTGTTATTTCAATTGGAAAAAATAACCTGCTTTACACACGATTTTTTAATCGTTAAATTGCGTTTTACGGTATGGTTCACATAATTTTGTGACACTACATGTTCGTACGATTTTATGAAATCAAATTTGGAAAATAGGTGGATTTTCTGAAATTATATTTAATTTTAGCAGTTTAGTACAATTTAGCAGATATCTGGAATCTACTTATTATTTTGAATACATATATTACAAATAGGATGCGCTTTAGTTTCGCTAATCGCGTGATGCAAACTACACTCTTGTTTGAATTGCTCTTTCGCACTAGTTATAAAACCTACTATTTTACACAATTTATTCAACGAAAAGGTGTGAAGTAAAAAGTTCAAATGAGTTCAATAAACTTCTTGGTGATAACGTTCGAAGAATTATAATGGAGAGGGTTAAGCTCACTAAGTATTTTAGTATTCAGTTTGATGGTACTGCAGACGATCGCTCATGACGAACAAATGAGCCAAGTGTTACGACACGTGGAAGTTGTCAATAGAAAAGTTTCAATAAAAGAAAGTTTTGTGGATTTTATAAAATGTTCTGAAAAAACCGGTGAAGGAATTGCTATCGAATTTTTTCAAAGATCATTGAAGATGATTTGGATGTTTCTGATGTTAGAGGTCAAACTTATGATAAAGTCAGTGCAATAGCTGCTAAGACTAAGGGTGAGCAGGCTCGAATTCCCAAAGAAAATCAATTTGCAAGATTTGTACCATGTAGTTCACATTCTCCAAATTTATGCGGTGAACACGCTGCAAAGAGTAGCACATTGATGATCGCATTTTTCGGAATCCTGCAGGAATTGTTTTTATTCTTTTCTCGGTCAGTTAAAAGATGGGAAATTCTTATGTCTGTTCTCAAAGTATCTCTCAAAAATTAGAGTGATACAAGATGGTCATCAAAATCAAAAGCTGTTAAAGCACTGAATTCTCAAATTATTGAAGTTTTTAATGGTTTGAAAGACATTGCAAACTCATCTTCAGACAAAGAGATACAATTTAAGGACAATAATTTCTTGAAACAAATAAATTTTAAGTTTTTAATTTGTCTGTCCTACTTATTACGTTATTTTGACAAACATTGATCGTGTGAACAACTTGTTACAACGGAAAACAATATGTTTATTTACCATTATGGAGCATTTAAATGGTTTAGTGAAAACGTTAGAAGATATTGAAGAGCACAAAAAGGATGAAATCTTAAGTATTGCAGTTCACCATTCAAATGCTCTTGGTCTTGACACCAGTGACGATTTTCCAGAGCAACGTGGCAGAAAACCCGCATGTAAAGTTGGAGAGCCTAGTAACATATTATCTGCAAAAAAATTGTTTTTTAGGCAAATTCATGATGTTTTTAAAATTTTAAATGGAAATTTTAGGTCAAAATAGGAGGAAATTGCCTGTATAAACTCTGATTTCGACTTTTTAACATCGAAAAAATTGATTAAACTAAATACCAGCAGCTTGGAAAAAGCAGCTAAGAATTTAGCTGATATTTATCATGAAGACATAAATGAAAATGATTTTTGTTATGAGATTTTAAGTTTAAAATACCAGATTGCTGAGCATTTTAAATTAAACTTTCCAAATCCAATTGAATTATTACAATAAGGGAGAAACACAACACAGACGATAACGTCGGACGATAAAAAAAAACGTCTACAATTTCGCTGTTGTAACCACAACAAAGGCGTCAGCGTGAAAAGCTGTCAAAAATAAAATTGCATAAACTAAAATACTTTGTTCTTTGTCAAAATGAATTTTACAAATTTCAATTTAAAAAATAACTAATTTTTACTAATAAATAAATAATAATAATTTTTCTACTAATAACTAATTTTAAAAATAAAATACAAAATACAAATTATGAAGATATATAAATGAATAAAACCGAACTTTGAACATAAACTGAAAATTCAGTTGACAACTCAAAACAAAACGATTACAACCTCAGGAACGCGAAAAACATCAGAAAATCATATTTTTCAGTTGGCGGCACTGTCACAATAACATTAAAAATTACTCTTGCAGCCAAATAAAAATAAAATTGACATCTGGCAAAAATCATCGCCGACGATAAATAAGAAATAGAATCTAAATTTTCTCCGACGAAAAAAACTTTTTCGTTTATCGCTGTAGTTGTGTTTGAAATGTATGTATCCTGTGTATTCTAATGTTACTAACGTCGTCGTCGGACGATTTCACCCGTGTTGTTTTTCTAGCTATACATTTATGATTTTGAAATGAAAGATGTATTTCCAAATGTAGACATTGCTCTACGAATTTTATTAACAATAGCTGTAACTTCTGCATCGTGTGAAAGATCATTCAGCAAATTCAAATTGATAAAAAATTATTTACGTTCATAATTGGGGCAAGAGAAGTTATCAAATTTAAGTATTTTATCAATTGAAGTTGAAATAACGGACAGCATTAATTTCGACAAATCACAAAATTATTGATGAGTTTGCTGAGATAAAAGCCAGAAAAATTGATTTAAAAAATGCACAATCTTTTATACTTTATAACATGGTTTATCTATTAATTTAATGATGTTTTTATTTATTCAATGAGTTTTTAATATTTGAATACCAACAAATTTTTTTAGTATTATAAGTAAGATGTAGGTAGGAGCGTCAAATGTTATTCTTGCCTAGGGCGCAAATAAGCCTAGTCCCGGCTCTGTTTATATATATATATATATATATATATATATATATATATATATATATATATATATATATATATATATATATATATATATATATATATATATATATATATATATATATATATATATATATATATATATATATATATATATATATATATATATATATATATATATATATGTATATATATATATATATATATATATATATATATATATATATATATATATATATATATATATATATATATATATATATATATATATATATATATATATATATATATATATATATATATATATATATATATCATTCAAAAAACGAACATCAGTATAAATATGCTTCTCTTAAGTTCGTCTTTCTTTATCTATTGTCCAGTCTCTCAAATTTTGGTTCCTAATAAATTTTAAGCCTTGATTAGGTCCTTGGCTTTAGTAATTTTTTTTGGTTTATCCCGGTTTTGGTTCGATACCTTGCTCTCTAAAATTTATTCCTGTACTTTTCAGAACGAATTTAATCTATCAGCGTCCTCCTTTCGTCCTGTCCTGTAAAAAAAAAATTTTTCATTCGTAAGATTTCAGTTTGTATGAAATCCAGAACCTTTTTTAATACATTTTACTTTGTATGATTGTTTAGTGAAATTTAAATAATTATAAAAATATATGATAAATTTTATTAATTGTAAAATTGATGAGTAGACAAAGTTTTAATGCTCCGAGGGTGAGTTAAAAGTCCAATTACGTAAAATAAAAAGATTCTTTTTGTTTGTCATTTTTTTTGTATAGTAGGTATCTTTTCGTTCATTTTGTTTTCTTAAACATTGATTTTACTTTGTAAAAATTAAGTTGGTTGTTGATCGTGGATTAGATTATGAACCGAGAGAATAGTGGAATTGAAAAGCGAATAGATTAGAGTCTGAGTGAATAAAAAAAATTACAGTAAGACTGTAAATAAAACAAAATTAATGTGAATATTATACAAAAAAATAATAATAAATCTGTGAATTATTATTAAAGTTGATATGAAAATAAGAATAAAAATCAAGTTAAAATCAATGTTAAAGCAAACAAGAAAATCCATATAAAGAGCAACCTAAACTTAAAGCGAAAATTGAAAATTATTGTATGTGATAATGCGAAAACTATTACAAGAATTAATCTACAGTGAATAATTATTACCCGAAAGATAAGATACGCCTGTACTAATGATATTGAGATGCAGAAGGATCAGAAGCTAACCAATACAAAATCTGCCGTAGTTGTCCAAATTACTGTTGAAGGATGTGTTAATTTTAGCACCATTTGGGGAGGGTTGTAGCGTGTCGATTCATCCCTCTTAGAAACCAAAATGATTATCTAGGGACATGATTTTGTTGTTTTATTAAAGGCGCTAGCGACAACACGACCAACTGGTGGACCTTCAAAGACCACCAGATTTACTAATACAATATAATATCATGCAGTTCATAATATGATTTAGGTATTTTCCAGAATGAAAATTTTAATAAACAAATTTTAAGAACTTGATATTAAATTATTCCTAAATGAAATGTGTGCATAAGAAAAATATTTAATTAAATAAAAGAATTCAAGGAAGAATTAAAGTAGAAGTAATAGAATAATGATAGTCAATATGATTTAACCAATTTTATTTGAATTTTGGAGAAGCAAAAATGATAATTACTTCGGTCTTTCGACCTACTGATTCTAAAAAAGCAAAAAAAACTGTATGTCTGCCTACCGGCCGACCGGCCGTCACAACCGACAAAATCTAGAAAACCGCTGTAAGATTTCAAAAAGTTTTGATTCTAAAAATACGTAAGCTTAATTGTAAGAGCCAAAAGGACGATGTGTTCCATAGCTATCCCGGAAGTGGGTCGAAAAAATAGTCAAGTGCGTCAAAACAAGCAAATTTGCATAGTTTTTGCTTATTTTAAGTGATTACGAATAGGAATGAAATTGGAGAAATCTTGATGATCGGGATTGGTATGTGAGACGAAAAACTAGATTATTGCATTATAATTTTGTCAAAAAAATGTTGTCACACCAAAAGAAAGTTTTTAATTTTTTTTACTCAATTTTTGAAAAAAAAATTAAATTAATTATTTGTTTGATGTGAAATGTTATCGAACATGAAATTGGATCTGGTAATTTTTGATTTTATTATAATTTTTGAAGTATTTTTGGAATTTTGAAAAAAGTTTGTATTTTTGATTTTGTAAGAATTTTCGGAAAATTTTTAGAGTTTAGAAAAAATTTAAATTTTTGATTTTATTATAATTTTTGGACTATTTTTGGAATTTTGAAGAAAATTTGTGTTTTTGAATTTGTTATAATTTTTGCGATATTTTTAGAATTTTGGAAAAAGCTTTTTGAATTTTGAATTTTTGATTTGAAAAAAGTTTCAATTTTTAATTTTGTAATATTTTTTGAGTTATGAAAAAAATTTGTATTTTTGATTTTGTTATAATATTTTTGGAATTTTAAAAAAAGTTTGTATTTTTGATTTTGTTATAATTTTTTCAACATTTTTAGAATTTTGAAAGAGTTTCCATTTTTGATTTTATTCTAATTTTTGCAATTTTGGAAAAAGTTTCAATTTTTGATTTTGTAAGAATTTTCGGAATATTTTTTGAATTTTGAAAAAGTTAAAACGTTTGATTTTATTATAATTTTTGGAATTTTGAAAAAAGTTTGTACTTTTGATTTTTTTATAATTTCAGGAATATTTTAAGAATTTGGAGAAAAGTTTCAATTTTTGAATTATGATTTTTGCAATATTTTTAAAATTTTGAAAAAAATTAAATTTTTGATTTTATTATAATTTTTGGAATTTTGAAAAAAATTTAAGTATTTGAGTATTTGAGTATTGTTGATTTTGTTTGAGTATTTTTGATTTTGTTATATCTTTTGCAATATTTTTAAAATTTTGAAAAAAGTTTCGATCTACGATTTTGTAATAATTTTTGGAATTATTTTAATGATGGGCGTTTATGATATTTATAAATATCATAAAACTGATCTAGTTTAATAGCATGTACTGTCTATTATTGTTTTTATTTTGCTTACCGTCGTAAGTTAAATGAAAACAATTATAAGCCTTAGATCAATGAAACTAGTGTTCCTTTTATTGCTTTTCACATATATTTCTGGGATTACTTGTCCCCTTCATCAGTGTTCTATAAATCGTGATATATTTGAATTAATTTTAAGAAAATTTACAATATTTAAAAAAACGCAATTACCTTACTACTATTATATCACAATTTTTAAAAAACAATTTGTCCTAATACGCTAAACATGTAGTGTTGACATAAATTGATAACATTGAACAAAAACATAAATCTATGATAAAAAATAAATTAACACAAACAATTTTAAAATAATTCATCTATAACATCTAAACCATCAATTTGCACTAAGACGATCAACATGGCGCTATAATTGTATATTAATTTTATATTGTCATTTATTTTTACAAAAAAAAAAATTATATTAATTTATGACCACTCATCTACCAACTATGGGACATCATAAAAAACAGAAAACATTCAGAAAAAACATTTTGAAAAAGATTCGTTTAGCATCATCTAAATCTGTTTGAATTTATACTTCGTTCATGGTATCCTGTTAATTTTTTTTTGGTAATTTTTTGATGTGGTTACAGACCTGGGTGTATGCTGGACTCAGAGAGTCCATGTCAGAATTGTGGTTGACTGCTGTGTCTCTGTTGATGTGAATGGCTAAAGATTCAAGTATGAGCCGTTTTTTCCAGTTCTCTTCCTTTGTTACTATACTAGCATGATCATAGTCAAATGTGTGTCCTAACTCCTTGGCATGTTTAAAAGCAGCTGTGCTATTTGTTTTAACCACTGAGGACTTAATATCGTTTTTATGTTGCTTCATCCTATTCCCTAGTTTTTGTCCAGTCTGTCCAATATATCTCCCTTCACAATCCTTACAACTAAATGTATATATTAGACCATGTTGGTCTGCTGTGTCGATTACCTCGTATGATGTTGGAATGATCTTATTTACTGTTTTTTCCGGTTTATAAGCGACTTTTATGTTATTGTGGTTGTATGTTAGTAATCTAGCTAGACTTTCTGACAGATGCTTCGAGTAAGTCAAACTCTTGTACTTTACTTCCTGATTCAAGGCACCTTCATTGTTTATGTTTCTATTATCGTATTTCAGTATCATTCTCTTAATTAATCTCTTAGGATAGCCATTTATTCCCAATATCTCATTAATGTTTCTTATGATTTCCTCCCTATACTCTTTGGATGTTACTGAGAGCATACGGTGAACCGTTCCGTATGCCGTGCTGTTTTTTTGGTTACTTGGGTGTTCAGAGTGGTAGTTGAGCATTCTATTTTTTGATGTTGGTTTCTGGTAGTGTTTCGTTAATATCCTATTATCCTTGTCCCTGATTATTGTCATGTCCAAGTATGCAATTCGATTATATTCTTCGTTTTCATAGGTGAATTTGATATCTTTGTGTTCATTGTTAAGAATGTTATAGAAATTTTCCATTTCATCCTTCGGTATTATCGCCAAAGTGTCGTCCACATATTTCACCAACAATGTTGGGTTGAAACCGGCTTTGTGTATAGCAATATCCAATAAATCTGTGATAACGAAGTCTGCTAATATTCCCGAAACCGCCCCTCCAATAGTCAATCCTTTACACTGTTTGTAGTACCTTTTCTGAAACATCACATAGTTGCTTTCATTTACACATAGAGAAATCATTTCGTTGAAACTGCTACGCGGTATAGTTGTTGTTTTCGCAATTTTTTCCCATCTTTTTTCTATGGCTTTGTATACTAGTTCAATTGGTATATTGTCGTACATTGAAACGATGTCAAATGATACCATTATGTCATCCGATGTAAGATTGATGCCATTGAACATTTCTTTTAGTTGGAATGAATTTTTTATATTATATTCGTTCTCCGTTACTGCCTTCGTTAGAATCGTGTTGAGAAATTTTGCCATATGATATGTAGGACTATCTTCCGAGTTAATTATTATCCTGACACCTGGTTTGTGAATCTTCGGTGTGGCTCGTGGTCTTGGTGCCTTTGCAGTGAAAGTTAACAATTGTTTCTTTAATCTTTTGTCTATATGTCCTTGATTTACCAATTTTCTAACTAGATCATTATTTTTGGTTTGTAAATTTGATGTGGGGTCTTTTGTTAATCTACGATATAGGCTGTTGTTGTTAAAATGGTTGTTCAACATATTGTTGTATGTGTTTGTGTCCATTGCTATGGTAACATTACCTTTATCAGCGGAAGTAATCGTTATTTCTGGGTGATGTCTTAGAAATTTTTTTGTATATATATATATGCATTGTGCATGATCTTTTGCTGCCGATTCATGCTCTTATTCTTGTGTATGTGGTTCGATATAACGGTGGCTGCTTTGCCTCTTATGACATTTCGTTCCTCATCCGGCATTATGGTCGTAATAATGTCTTCCACATCTGTAATTATCCTACACAGTGGTATCTCATTATTTGTTTGGGCAACTGCAAATTTTGGGCCAAGTGCTAGGGTCATTTTCACCTGATCAGGTATATCTGTGGTGGTCAAAATCTTTAACCAATCTTCATTGTATTTTATTTCCGGAGATTGAAACTGGGCCAAACGTTCAAACTTATCTTCTAATTTGGCTATTGCCGCCGATCTATTATCAAAATTTGGGTTCCTAACGTTATTAATAAATTTATTGATGATGTGCTGTGGTGCTAAACGATACATTTTCATATGTATCGATCTTGTCCTTGTCTTTAAAATATTGATGTCTTTTATCGTATTTGTTATCTCAATGTTTAAAATTTTATTGTTGGTTCTCTGAATGAATACTTCTATCTTCCATTTTAGTGCATCGTTGCATTTGCTCTTTGCTAAGTTCTTGGTTCGATCATGTATGAAAGTCGGGATGATCCTTTCCTTTCTACATCTCATTAAAAAATTCTTTGTTATAATCTTCCTAGTTATAGAGTTATAATTGTTTTGATATCTCTTACATGTCTTCTTACATGTTATTCCATACTCCTGTTCCAATTGTTTGTAGAAACTTACTAACATGTTAGTTGACTATATTATGCTTAAGTCAATTATATTAATGATGGGCGTTTATGATATTTATAAATATCATAAAACTGATCTAGTTTAATAGCATGTACTGTCTATTATTGTTTTTATTTTGCTTACCGTCGTAAGTTAAATGAAAACAATTATAAGCCTTAGATCAATGAAACTAGTGTTCCTTTTATTGCTTTTCACACATATTTCTGGGATTACTTGTCCCCTTCATCAGTGTTCTATAAATCGTGATATATTTGAATTAATTTTAAGAAAATTTACAATATTTAAAAAAACGCAATTACCTTACTACTATTATATCACAATTTTTAAAAAACAATTGGTCCTAATACGCTAAACATGTAGTGTTGACATAAATTGATAACATTGAACAAAAACATAAATCTATGATAAAAAATAAATTAACACAAACAATTTTAAAATAATTCATCTATAACATCTAAACCATCAATTTGCACTAAGACGATCAACATGGCGCTATAATTGTATATTAATTTTATATTGTCATTTATTTTTACAAAAAAAAAAAATTATATTAATTTATGACCACTCATCTACCAACTATGGGACATCATAAAAAACAGAAAACATTCAGAAAAAACCTTTTGAAAAAGATTCGTTTAGCATCATCTAAATCTGTTTGAATTTATACTTCGTTCATGGTATCCTGTTAATTTTTTTTTTGGTAATTTTTTGATGTGGTTACAGACCTGGGTGTATGCTGGACTCAGAGAGTCCATGTCAGAATTGTGGTTGACTGCTGTGTCTCTGTTGATGTGAAAGTCTAGCTAGATTACTAACATACAACCACAATAACATAAAAGTCGCTTATAAACCGGAAAAAACAGTAAATAAGATCATTCCAACATCATACGAGGTAATCGACACAGCAGACCAACATGGTCTAATATATACATTTAGTTGTAAGGATTGTGAAGGGAGATATATTGGACAGACTGGACAAAAACTAGGGAATAGGATGAAGCAACATAAAAACGATATTAAGTCCTCAGTGGTTAAAACAAATAGCACAGCTGCTTTTAAACATGCCAAGGAGTTAGGACACACATTTGACTATGATCATGCTAGTATAGTAACAAAGGAAGAGAACTGGAAAAAACGGCTCATACTTGAATCTTTAGCCATTCACATCAACAGAGACACAGCAGTCAACCACAATTCTGACATGGACTCTCTGAGTCCAGCATACACCCAGGTCTGTAACCACATCAAAAAATTACCAAAAAAAAATTAACAGGATACCATGAACGAAGTATAAATTCAAACAGATTTAGATGATGCTAAACGAATCTTTTTCAAAATGTTTTTTCTGAATGTTTTCTGTTTTTTATGATGTCCCATAGTTGGTAGATGAGTGGTCATAAATTAATATAATTTTTTTTTTTGTAAAAATAAATGACAATATAAAATTAATATACAATTATAGCGCCATGTTGATCGTCTTAGTGCAAATTGATGGTTTAGATGTTATAGATGAATTATTTTAAAATTGTTTGTGTTAATTTATTTTTTATCATAGATTTATGTTTTTGTTCAATGTTATCAATTTATGTCAACACTTCATGTTTAGCGTATTAGGACCAATTGTTTTTTAAAAATTGTGATATAATAGTAGTAAGGTAATTGCGTTTTTTTAAATATTGTAAATTTTCTTAAAATTAATTCAAATATATCACGATTTATAGAACACTGATGAAGGGGACAAGTAATCCCAGAAATATATGTGAAAAGCAATAAAAGGAACACTAGTTTCATTGATCTAAGGCTTATAATTGTTTTCATTTAACTTACGACGGTAAGCAAAATAAAAACAATAATAGACAGTACATATAATTTTTGGAATGTTTTTAGAACTTTAAAAAAATTTAAATTTTTGATTCTATTTTAATTTTTAGAATATTTTTAAAATATTTAAGGAAACAGGAATTTTTGATTTTGTAATATTTTCTTGAAACGCTAAATGGAGGAGATGTTTATGAGTAGTTTGCTGAGGTGTATCATTTTTTCACTAGGTATATTAATTTATGATCTGTTATTATTTTCCGGCAACGTATTAATATGTCGTGTTTGTTTTGTAATAAATTTCTAAACAGAGATAAAAAAATTCTTTTACTTTAACGAAGATTTTTATGTTTTATATACATCCTTCCTCCAGACTCAAGTCTTGATATCTCAGAGCAGTGAGATTTCAGCCCCTTCATATTTTTTATTTGTTTTAATGCTTGAAATGTTTGATGTTGGAATTTTTAGAAGCACATTTCTGCTTAATGATTCCGATTTATTACTCTAAGCTGAACAACATATGTTTGTGAAAATTAAATGACAGACGCCCAAATTTTTTTTTGTTATTTATTTGACTCTATTGCAACACCAATTCCGTTTGTTTTTATTACTCTGTTTAGTATTAAAAATTTAAATAAAAACTAAAATAAATTGTAGTTGTTTGTTAAGTTTAACATGAAAATAACAAAAGAAAAAACAAATAGAAATGTTTTTTACTTTATGAGCTTTTATATTTAAATTATACATTGTTGTTGAAAACTTTCGCGTAGCTCTTTATATAATTCGTTATTCTATGTATAACTAGAAATGTAAACAAAAAAAAAACAAAACAAAAACAAATTGAACTTTAAGGATGAAAACTTTAAATTTCCTTCTTATGGAAAGTTAAAATAAAATTATATGCTTTTGAGTTTTTTTTTTGTATTACTTTTTAAATTTCGGAATAAAATATTCAGATCTTATCAAATTTATTTTAGTGCTACCCTAATTTTCCATTATTCCTTAAATATTCATGTAGTATTTTGAAATTGTATTGAACATTTTTTTTTTTGCATTAAATATTTATGTTTTATGAAAACATTTGATGATTTTTTACGCAAAAGAAGGTTTTTACAAAATACAGGTGTTAAAATACAAGCTGCGCATATTTGGGGCTCAGAAAGTTTATATTAAATGAAACCATATTTTTTGATCTTGTTTTATAAAAATACCGATATTGGTAGCTTATGCTCTGTAGGGTAATATCAAAGGATGCAAAACAATCAAAAAAACACCGTTTTAAACAAATAATCAAAAAAACACCAACTAAAATAGTTCTAACTTTTAAATTCCTAAATATTCATTAAACTTTTATTCTTCAAAATAAATAATACTCACAACTAATAAACTAGCCAACACTAAAACTTTCACAAGCTTATTTTTCCGGATGTTTTTCAAATACAATAAAATATTTTCCAAAAAAATATAATTAAATATTCAAATAATTTTATTTATAATTTTTCTTTTTTCGTACAAATTTAAAATTTAAAAAAAAAAACAAATTAAATTAAATATTTTACTAATTAAAACTTTGTCGTTTATCGGTTTAGAAAAAGTTGAAACATAAAACTAAAAGAAAACTTAAACAGCAAAAAATAGTTTAAATATTAAAATAAAAACTGAAAATTATTAAAATAGATTTAAAAATTATTTGAATTATATTATTAAATCGAAATTTTAATTATCTGTTTAGTTGATTTGGATTTGAGAATTTGAAAACTTTTGACCAAAGTTATGATTTTTCATATATGGAAATACTTTCGATGATTGTGCGTTTTGATCCCTCATAGGGTTGGTAGCCTGGTTTTGGATGCTCATAAAAAAAAGTCGGAGTCAACATTGGATGTGACGCTAATGCACACCATTAACCTCCAATAGACAAAATGTGTTGGAAATTACTTTTGTCTCTGACTTCATGTCTAACAGAGTTCTTAACTCGGGGGTGTCTGACAAACATTCCTTTTCTGGTCATCGTTATCTGCCATTGAAATTAGACATCGGAATTCCCAAAATTTCTAGCTTTAGAAACAGGAAACGGACAAACTGGGAGACCTTTAGAGATATTCTTTCTGAGAGACTCGCTCTCAGTTGTTGTCTCAAAATATGAAAAATTTACTTGACTGATTCTTCGTTCTTGCGGTCTCAGCAAGCCGAAGGGCAAATCTTTTCTGTTAATAGTAGACAAAGAAACTGCATGCTTTTCGCTAGGATTTTAACCAGTTTTTCAAAAACGCAAACAAAACTAGGGTTGTATGTGGCTCTGGGAGTCCTCTATGGCAGTCCTTAAAACTTATAAATATATGAGTTGAGAAATGCAAAAAATGTTTTCTGAAGGTGCTACTGTAATAAACTCTGAATAAACTCTGTACTCTGAAGCTTCAAGACTTCACAAAAATGTATCCTCTAGTCTACTAGTCCTAAGTTATCTCACACGACCAGATGGTCAGTAGACCACTTCCAGTGCAGATTCCTCTGCTAGAAACGCATTTTTCAGACTGTTTTGATATACCTACGGTAGTGAGGCATGGTAACAGATTTGTTCAGGACTTTGCCGAATATGTCATTACGACAGACAAAATCTTGCAGGCTGTTAAAAGTGTAAACCCTTTAAGTCTGCTCAACTGGATGGGGTCATCGCTGCAGACATTCAAAAAACCATTGCCCTAGCCATACCCTGCTTGTTATTAATTTTTAGGAGTAACCTTGTAATGTTTATACTTAAGGTGGGGAAGCAATGTTATAGCAAATCCAAAGTCCGTAGCCTCATTAGTCTCTCATTTTTTCTCTTAAAAACACTGTAAAGATCAGCAGAAAAATTTTTGAGAGGTTCAGTCTTACCTACAAAGTTGCCAGCATCCTAACATGCACATTGCCAAAGCACATCTGTTTAAAACAGCCTTGCACTCTTTCATACGTCCAATTGAGAGATCTCTGCACTGTAATGAATATTCGTTGATTATTTTCTGCGATATTAAGTGAACCTTCAACAATGTTATCCCTGTGGCAAATACACTTCATGTCTTGGGATAACAATCTTATCCCTGTGTCAAATACACTTTCGCTTGTGGATTGACCTTTTTTTTAAAAGCAGGATTGTCAGAGATTGTCTCTGTGAGGACTCTACTCGAAAGGTTATAAATAGAGGCACACCGTCAGGTAGAGTATTATCGACCCTTCTTTGGAACTTGATTATTAATGACTTGTTGCTAAGCCTGGAAGAATGTGGCTTTAGGGTGACTCCTTATGAGGATAATGTTGCTATTGGCGTCTTCGCAAACATCCTGGTACTTTTAAGGGTCTAATGAAGATTGATGTTTGGTACTTTTAAGGTGAAACAACATTCAGCATTCATTTTCAACATTCTTGAAAGAGCAAGGAAAGCTACTATAGCATTTTACTCGTGCAAAAGTGCTATTGCACGAAGATGGAGTCTCGACCCCTACGTTGTAAGCTGGCTCAAAAACTCTCCTTTCGCTTACCTGATCGCTATACTTTTTTTCAGATTGAACTTGCATAGATAAAAGAGACCACAGACTGCTTGAAGTATAGTTAATTATCTATAGGGGAAGGGGATATCGACATCTTTACAGACAGTCAGACTGCACTAAAGGTTTTAGAGTCGAGCCTCAACACTGTCTTAACCCCATGATACTGTCGCAGATACAATTACGAGTAGAATAAGGAATTTTGCCATATTCTCTGCCCGTATCCTAGTCAGACTCAGTCCATACTCAGGTTTTGGGTGCCCGGATCTTTCAGAACAAACGTCTGCGAGTTGATCGTAAGGGGAATTTGTCGCTTCTTAAAAAGCTCTGGCTGGTATTCAAAAGGTAGTATTTGGAACAGCAAAAGTTCTTTTCATGGTATGACCGTTTGTGTCTAAGATAGGCTTAGATGCTTAGATACGAAAATAATGCTACGGCAACTCGTTTAAAGTAAAAACCTGTGACGAATATGCTTCATCGAATACAATATAAACTAAGCATGTAATAATTGATGAATCGTTTAAGTCAAACAAGAAAACCGTCAATAAACACCTAAAAAAATTCAATAAAATTGATATAAAAATAAGTCTATTAAATTTTAATGACCATTAAAATAGCGTTTCCAACCGAACGTGTTCTGTTAAAATAACATAAAGATTTCTAATGTTTTTTCTTTGTTCTTTTTGTAACAATATGTTCAGAAAATTTTATTAGAAAAATTCAATTGGAAAACAAACGTTTTTATTGCTTAAATCTATTACAGTTTTCAAATCAGCCATGTTGTACGCTAGAAAATTATAAATTTAATTATGTCCGATTATGTTGGAGTGTTGTTAGGAATTATAATGACAAATTTTTATGATATTGTAAATTTTCAGTGGCCTCATTGGAAGTTTCTTAGCTACTGTATTAAATTGAAAGACATATTTCATATTCTCATTCGAATATGTACTCCGTAAATTTAACCTAATAGACAAAATCGACCAAGTTGTCTGATACTCAATTGTCGATTTAATTTGTTGCGATTCAACAATTAATGCTTTTCAAAGTTATTGCCAATAATAGTGCTTTCGTTTTGAAATTCATATTCACACATCACAGAGAGCGAAAAAAGAGAAAAACTTAGCAACAAATATGATCATAAATTTAATAGTAAGTAACTACATACACCAGTATTTCTAACATCACAACAGAAGTTATCTATTTAACAAGAAAACTAATAGTTTCATAATGTAAATTGTATATTTGACAAAAATAATTATATATTTAATCAAATATTAAATTCATTTAATTGAACTTTTATTTAAATAATACGAACTATTTATTTGAATACAATTATTTAAAGTTTAGCAACAATATTTTTGATTTATTAAAAGAAGTTTTATATATAAATTTAATAAACGTTTCTCTCCAATAAACAAGGAGATTGTAACTTTGATTAATGATATTGTATATTTAACAACAATAGCAATGAATTTAATAAAAGCATTATTACTCCTTATGTTATTGAAGTCATTTTAAAAACAAATTGGTCTTTTATTGCTTATCAAATTATAATTATTATCATTATAACAATATGAATTGTTTTTTAAATAATAAGAATCTTGACAATAATTTATGTATAATGTAAATTTATGAATTCAGGCAGCTTTTTGTTAAATTTTTGAACTAGGTCAAATTAATCACATATTTCAAGTCTCAATATATGTCTTTAGAGTTTTTAGAGCATGATAATGTTTTAAGGTATAATATCGATGCAAGTAATATGGTAGAACCTTTAACACATTATTTAATGTCATATAACACACGCAAGAGAAATCACTGAATTATGAGTGTGAGTGATAGATTATAATTAAACTCTTATAATTATAATTAAACTCTTTTCACCACAAATGTTTGAATTAAGGCATTATGGTCTAGAAATTTTAAAAATCGATTTTTTGATTATCTTCTATCTATCTATCTATCTATCTACACCTTTAAGAATTACATTTATAGCAGCTTTTGTGACGAGGCAACTAAACCGGTCGGGCGGAGCAAATCAAACATTAGATGGCAGACGTTGTCGGACGACCTCAGTACGAGCACCCCCTGGAAAATTATTTCATACTCATTATGTGTAACGACACATTTGTTTTATTAAAATTAAAAAATTTCTTATCCGCCCTCGTCCATTTTTAATAGGCATTTTTTATAAAGTTGGACACTTTTGATATTTGATGCCATCGATTTCCCTAAAATATTCAGGATACATTAGTAGTACTATAATAAGAAAAAACGCAGTTTACCACTTCTTAAATCTGACGCGTTTGGCCTTGAGTAGAGGTCAAAGTATAAGATCACGTAAAAATAAATCGTATATATTATATGATCATTCTACTTCATAAACCTATAAGTCAAATTTTTTTAAATATAGATTCTACCTGATACTAGGTAGATATTAGCATAAATAATTTGGTGGCTCACTTATGTTTTTGAGGGTCAAGGTCATTCAAAAATGTTATTTTCGTTGCCTTTTTTGCCTTGTTACCTAACTAAATATCTGCTAAGCATAAGACCCACAGCAATAACTATTGGAATAGTTGAAAGTTCATATGTTCATATGTTGAAAGTACTTAGAAAAATTTTAAATAGCATGGATTGCTCTTGGCTTTTAGTAGCTACACGGTCTCAAAGTTGATAATTTTTCTAGAGAAGTTCAAAGTTTAAGGTCAGTAAGTTTGAGACACAGCTGTTATTACGCTCCATATTGTGTAGTTTAAGGTCCAGGGTGAAACCCCATGGAGCAAGGATTTATTTTTTTTTTGGAGTATACGGAGGTACCACATCAAACATATCAGGGCTATGTCCGAAATTCTTTCAGTCTCAAAAAATATTTTGTTCTGTATGGCGGAAATTGAAGCATAGCTTATAAAGTGTCTAACGCTATTTAGCATTTTGTCTAAAATTCAAAATGGCAGACCAATATGGCGACAATATGGCGACCAGTCAACCACCCCAACATGAAAGAATAGTTTTTTTGATGTAAAACACTTGTGAAATTCATCATATCATTTAATGGAAACCATTTCCTGATGTATCTTTGCTTGTAGAGGTATGATCTTAAACTTCGACCTCTACTTAAGGTCAAACTTGCCAGATTTAAAAAGGAGTAAACTGCAATTTTTCTTACCATAGTACTAGCAATATATCCTGAAAATTTTAGGGAAATCTGAAGGGGTAGAAAGGTTAACCTCTCACAATATGTTTTTTCTATTTTGCGTCTAAAATAAAGTCATTTCGATACCCAAATGCGTATCGAAATGGCCTTCATTACGATACGCAAAGTTTTGTCTTTCAAGGCAGAGGCGTAGCTAGGGGGGGCGGGGGGCGGTCCGCCCCGGGTGTCACCCGTTTTGGGGTGACACCCGAACGTAAAAAACTTAAACAAACCATCACAATGTTTTCAACGATAAATCACTTCGAAACCGTTTTGGGGTGACACCCGAACGTAAACAACTTAAACAAACCATCACAATGTTTTCAATGATAAATCACTTCGAAACCGTTTTGGGGTGACACCCGAACGTAAAAAACTTAAACAAACCATCACAATGTTTTCAATGATAAATCACTTCGAAACCGTTTTGGGGTGACACCCGAACGTAAAAAACTTAAACAAACCATCACATGTTTTCAACGATAAATCACTTCGAAACCGTTTTGGGGTGACACCCGAACGTAAAAAACTTAAACAAACCATCACATGTTTTCAACGATAAATCACTTAGAAACCATTTTAACCAGGTTATCCATATAATTTTAATTTATAAATTGTGATAACTTATAAATGTGTCCTATAAATGTGTTATTGGTTCAAAAAGAATCTATTCTACTTTTTAAAATTTTTGAGTTATTACGTGAAATAAAATTTTAACAATATTAATCGAATCAACATGTTGAGCATTGAATTCCATCACCACAATTACTCAATAGCTTTGAATATTTCTATAGATACCATATTGACCGCTTTTTACGATATATTATTTAGTATGCAAGCATGATTATTTAATGACCAGGTCTGAAAACACATATGCTGAATAATGTATAGGAAAAGTGGTTTACGTCGATAATGTGGCACCCTTTGTCGATAGGGTGGCACCCTTGAGTTACAATGTCTCTATTCCAAAATTATTTCTAAAATATCCGCTTAACCTTACTACCTAATATATGTTTTACATTTCAAACAAATTAATTGCAAACACCTAAGAAAACTAACAAACAATCAAATTACCGTGTTTTTAAATGATCTCAAAATAATTTTTTTTTTCCTTTATCTTGAAACTCAAAGAATAAATTGAAATAGATCTTTTTTCGATGGACACAAAAATAATTACTGTGGAATAAAATGGCAGTTATGCAATTACTGCAGTTTTGCAAATTTTTGTAGGTTGATACATACTCATACTGTTTGTTTTCAGTTTTATATATTTACATATTTGAAATAAATGAAAGTTTATCATTTAAAATTACATTTTGTTGGGTTTTAAATCCCTTGGAAATTTCAAACTCATCAAGTGATTCTTTTAAAGATCCTTGGCTACATAAATGTAAAGCCTTCAATTTTTTTTTAAAAGTGGTGTAGCTATTGTTATTAACTATGTAAATGGTTTGCAAAAATAAAATTTAAGTTTTGTTTATTTTTCTTCTTAGGAAGGTATTCCTTAAATCAGTCTTTAAAACATTTTCCGGTTTTCCCGATGTAAAATTTTTCACAAAAATCACATTTGATTTTGTAAATTATTGAGCATGATTCTAATTGGATATTTAATTTTGGTTTCAATTCTTTATATAAAATATCTTTTAGGATTTCATACTTATATTTTTTTAATAGTTCCTTATAATATTAGGCTATGATTTGTATATTCCATTTTATCAAATATTATTTAATATAAGTTGTTACAAGGAAATTTAAATAAATTAATTTTCTTGGCGATGTATTTAGTCGTTAACACAGTGTACTTATTATGAACTATGTACCTATTATGTATCCTACAAATATATTTAGAATTAATGCTTTGCTGATACCTATACTATAATTAAAAATATTTTTTTAGATTTCGTTTAGCAAATATCCCAAAAAATAAATATGCCACGAGGAGTTCATACTTTTTAAAGAAAAAGTTGGTTCCAGCAGAGAAAGACCAAATCTATAAATATGTTACAAAACCCGATGATATCCAAGGTTCATCAAAGGAAACTGATTATCACGTTGATGCAACGAATGTTTCAGAGAATATTGGCTCATCTTCGGAAAGTAACAACAACAATACAGAATTAATAATGATAACCTATGATGACGAATTAGAAAGGAATAATGAAAATGACAGTGATAATGTCGCTAATGCTTCTACTATCGAAGACAGTATTTGCATGGGTGAATCACTTCAGGACTTAAGAGATGTATCACATTGGAATATACTCGTCTCTGGTAATGTTCGCATTGAAATCATAAAAAAAGAAAGTGAACATTTTCAAAATAGAGAAGGGTCGTTTGTTACTGTATCTAGACACGGGTTAGACATAAAAGGTGATGTTCGCCATCTTTCTAAAGAATGGTTTTATAAAATGATGAATAATGGTGAAAAAATTCTACGGCCATGGATTGTTTATTCTCCTGTAAATAATAACTTGCGTCCTGTATTGCTTCTGTTGTCGTGTATTTGCTGTCACCAATAATAATAATACAAAATCAACATTTACTACTGGATATCAGAAGCGGTGGAAACTAAATCCTAAAGTGGCCGACCATGAAACTTCAAATGAACATCTGGAGAATTTTGAAAAGTGGAAAACTTTAAAAATGAGGTTAAAAATATTCATAAAACGATACGAGACGCAGCCTTGCAATTAATATATAATAAAAAACAGAAGTGGAAACATCTTTTATCAAGATTATTGGATATAACTTTGTTTTTATCTAAACAAAACCCAGCATTTCATGGACATGATGAAGGACAAAGTTCTTCAAATAAAGGCAATTTCTTAGAACTAACCAAACTATTGTCAAAGTATGATGTAGTGTTAAAAGAACACATTTTGAATTTGGAGCATGGTAAATCACCAAAAGTATCATATTTGTCACCAGATATACATAAATGTTCATAAATGTTTTAGCGATCCACGTAAAGTTTAAGCTTGTCAACGAAATTAAATCGGTTAAATATTTTGGAATTATGTTTGATAGCACACCTGACATTTCACATATTGATCAAATGTCAGAAGTGATTCGTTATGTGAAAATTGATGGTAGTAAAGTGGAAATCAAGGAAGTATTCCTTGGATTTTTTCCTTTACATGGAAAAAAACCGCTGATTTAAGCGATGAAATTCTTACACTGAAAAAAAAATTGAAGTAATGATAACCTCATCTCGAAGATGGCAGTTTATTATTCATGCAAAGAAAAGATATTTACAAACAATTTCACCGTGATTGGGACGACTACTCAGTACTCAGTAACATTTTCCTGATAACAGAATGAGGTGTAATTAAAAAAGTAGGGTCTGCGTCGGACCAGACGGTGGAAGTTATACTTCTTTGGCCATTCGCTCGCACACACGCACACAGACAGACAGATAGGATACATTAAAAAAAAAAAACTAAAAAAAAACCAAAATATTATTCAAAAAAAAAAAATAAAAAAAATATATTTTTCAAAAAAAAAATATTATTCTAAAGAAAAAAATATAATACAAAAAAAAAAATATCGTTCAAAAATAAAAGCAAAAAAAAAAACATATTGTTCAAAAAATAAATAAAAAAAAATATTATTCAAAAAAAAAAATTACTATTCAAAAAGTATAAGAACGTATAATCGTCGATTTTTCTTAGTTTTCTTAGTCAAAAAAATATAAAAAAAATATTATCCAAAAAGAAAAAAAAAATATTATTCAAAAAAATATTATTCAAAAAACTAAAAATTATTAATTACTAGAAGGTGGAATTATTAATTACGGCGATTTCCGTGCTTCCCAGATAAAGTGGTTGAAGACCGTTTTTTTTGAGTAAATTCTCCTATAGTTTTTTTTAATGTCATTTAATTTAAGTTATTTTATTAGTAATATGTATATAAAAAGTTTGAAAAAAATGTAATAGTATCATTTTACAGTCAGCAAAAGCCATTAAGTAAATGTGTCTAAAGCTATAGATAAATTTACATATTAAATGTATGTTAAAATTAAAACACATTTGACAGACAAATAATAATTAAATAATTTTTATAAATGTAGATGGCAAAAGATTAAGGTTAGAAAAAAGTTAAAATTTTATTCCAAAGATTTAATTCAAATAATTCAATGTGTCACGAACAATTTGGTGAGCGTAAATATATTTGTTTATTTGATGTCACAATTGTCAATTACTTACTCCGAAACCACCGTACTCGTCATACAAAATAGGTACACTGGTTCATTGCTATTGGTTTAGCGTCCTATTTCATGTAGACTTATAATCATTTATCAATCCAGAAATTTTGCTGTTCTGAAGAGGGTCGTATTGCAATTTGCAAATATATTTTATCGATTGTCTGCAATACTCTACTACATTGATGCATACGCCGGCCGGTTAAAGAATACCACCATTTTAGTGAATATTTTCGTTTAATGGGTTTTATCACTTTATAGTCAATGTCTTATTTCGACATTCCTTCCCACAACTTAAAACAAAAATTGGAAAAAATAATAATAAGACTAATTTCATTTGTAAATTCAGACTTATATATTATTACTAGCGGGACCCGGCGTGCTTTGCTACACCTATAAATGAAGTTTGTGTGTTTACATTTTGTTGACGTAGTAGCAATAATTTCAAAGAGTAGTAATGAGAAATGATTTTTTTTTTTTTAAATACGAATGTAAAAGGATCAGCACTCTAGTTGATCAGCAAAATATAAAAAATTAGTATTATATATAAAACAAAGGATATATAAAAATACGCGATCAAATAAGTTTTTAGGTGTGTAAGGTTTCAGGTGTGTCTCTATATTGAACATTATAGGGAACAAATATAGATTCAAAAATGTTCACAGTGTTCATGCCGTTTAATATACGCTTTCTTTACTGGTAGGTTATTAAAAAAGTTACAAAAAAATTGTAATCGTGATGTCATTCAATGGTCAGCAAGGGCAGTTAGAATAGTGACAATACATTCGATGAAGGTGAATTCAAACACATTTACAAATTTTAAACATACACACATTAATTTTTATAAATAGAAGATAATGATGCAAAAAGAATTAAAATTTTATTTTGGAGTTTTGTATTAAACTTCTAGGCAGTACTACGTGTGAATTCATAGGATGAGAAATATTTCTATTTAGTCAACATTCTGAGTCATTGTAGTCATTATTGACTGTTGCAAATTAATGCGAAACTAATATCTGACACACGGTCAATATATTGCCATATATAGACAACATTATGGGAATATTATTTTTTGGAGTTTTGCGGGTGATGAAGCTTAAAGTAATTGTTGAAAGTAATATTCCCGACAATAAGTAATTATTGTCGGGTCGGGATTGAACTTATACTTATCAGAGACATCATTCCGACAGACGTTGTCCTGCATGATATTTCAAGCGATTAGGATATTAAACAAAGTATGAAATGAAAGACATTATTCGTTATTTTGAAATAACATCAATTTTTCTAAAAACAATTCGTTATAATCAATATTGTTTGTTTAATTTTATCTTAATGCAAGTTGATGAACAATATTTTTAGTCAATTCCTGAGGAGTATAAATGAATAAATTTGATGGTTTTCCAACGCGAGAACACGCCACCTATAATTGGCCATGTGAAAAGACCGGATTTTCCAGATCCAACCCACAAATCGACATTGTTTGACCTTGTGACTTATTAATAGTCATGGCAAACTCCAAGCGAATTGGAAATTGCAGACGTCTGAATGGAATGGGTGAAGCTACAGGGATCATTTGGATTCGTGGCAGAAGAACAACTCCACCTTCAAATTAGCCGTTCAAAATTGTAGTTTCAAGAACATTGCCCAAACTTTTTTTTATGACTAATCTTGTACCGTTGCATAGCTTAGGTGGATTTAAATTCCGAAGCAAAATTATTGGTGAGCCAATTTTTAATCGCAAGTTATGTGGTGGCATTCCTGGTAAATCCAGCGAATTAAAAAGTTTAACAGGATATTTTACTGCTTCGTCAGGATCGGTAACAGTGTCGATCGATTTGAACAATATCTCATTGCCGGGTAATGACGTTGTATTTTGAAGTTAACAGCGTCAACATCGATATTTTTGGCGGCTAAAATAGCTCGTTCACGAAGCCACGCATGATTAATATAATTAGCAGCGCCATCTGCCGGGTTGATTTGTGAATCTAAATCATCCAGGGCGTCACCCAAACACATACGAAAAAATTCATTCAAATCGGTCCAGCCGTTTAGGAGGAGTTCAGTGACAATACTGACTGCAGCGCCTCTGCCAGGCTGATTTATAAATTTAAACAATTCGAGGCGCCACCCAAATGCACACAAAAAAATTCATTCAAATCGGTCCAGCCGTTTAGGAGGAGTTCAGTGACAATACCAACTGCAGCGCCTCTGCCGGGCTGATTTGTAAATTTTAACCATTAAGGGCGCTACCCAAACGCATATAAAAAAAATTCATTCAAATCGGTTCAGCCGTTTAGGAGGAGCTCAGTGACAATACCAACTGCAGCGCCTCTGCCGGGCTGATTTATAAATTTAAACCATTAAGGGCGCCATCCAAACGCATACAAAAAAATTCATTCAAATCGGTACAGCCGTTTAGGAGAAGTTAAGTGACAATACCAACTGCAGCGCCTCTGCCGGGCTGATTTATAAATCTAAACCATTCGGGGCGCCATCCAAACGCACACAAAAAAATTCATTCAAATCGGTTCAGCCGTTTAGAAGGAGTTCACAGTCATACACACGTACAGTAGAATTATATATATAAAGATTAAAACAGTCAAATCACACCATTTGTTAACATATTTGCATATATTTTATAGATCCCTTGCAATGACAATAATAGTTTTGAAAGTAATGGAGAAGCATATTTCACTCAATAAGTAAAACACTTTAAACCTGTAGCTTTGATATTGTTCATAATCTTTTTCTTCGGTACTAAGGTTCCAATGCAAATTCTTGGTTAATCAATGTTTCTAAGAAGAGGAAAAGAAACGTCAATTTCCAATTTTTGGAACATGTGAGTGCAGTTCTGCTAATGCAAGCAGGTTTGTTTAATCATATATAAGCAATACTTAAATGTATCGTATTGCTGCTAGCGAATGCATAGAAATATGTACATATTTTATATAATTGCAAACCATAAGAACATATTTGTTGTAAATTAGAAATATGTATTTGTTAAAAAATAATTTTACATAATTTTCATATAAATGTACATATTTGTTTGTCACATTATACATTAACTATTCCTTTTAATGATAATTCCGAAAAGTGAAAAAAAAATTGATCAAAGATAACTAAGCGAATAATGTTTTATTATTATAAAATATGATTGATTTAGTAATTTCGTCTTTATTACCATACAGCATAAGGTTGATTTACTAATTTCGTCTTTATAACCATACAGCATAAAGGTTAAAATATAACTTAAACAAGCGTGACGCGGTTTCTCGATTAACACCCCATCAAAATATTTACAACGAGCACAAAGAAGTATAACTTCAAAAAGTGCTATCCAATATAACAGTAGTTGAATAAAGTTAATAACTATTTCCATGAAAACATATTTCTTTGGCCTTATATCATGAATTTTTCATTTTAAAATTTAAGTATTTGAGATTAATTGAACTATATTTTATTTTCACATAAATATTTCATGTGATTGTCTCAACTGCATCGGCTTATCATTGTACGGTTGTTGAATCAATCTCGTATTTCGATTCGCCATATCTGCCCGCACGGTGAGGTTGAGACAACTGCATTTCGATTGGAAATAGGACATGTTTTTTTCAGTGTAAAAATCTTGAAAATGATGGTATAGATGTTATGAATTGTCACTCCCAAAGGTTATGATAATGCAGCTGTTATGAGTAGTATACATGGAGAAGTGCAAGCTATTATTAAAGCAAAAAATAACAAAGCAATTTTTGTGGGCTGCAAAGATCATTCAATTAATTTATACGGCCAACACTCGTCAGTGGAAGCCATTTTTACATGTTTTTCTGCTTCGACTAGCCGCTGGGAAGTACTTGCTAAACACAACAAAGCAACTGTTAAAATACTCTTAACAGCGCATTGGAGTGCTCATTATGCTGCAGTAAAAGTATTGGCCGAAAATTTTGATGGGATTGTGGCTGAAATTGAGAAGTTAAGTGTACTACAAGAAAATGTAGACACTAGAGGCGCTGCACAGAACCTTATCAATGCAGCATGTGATTTTTCGTTTCTTTGCTATCTTTTGTTTTGGAATGATATTCTAAGAGAAATAATATCTGTGCTCAGATTGGATTGCAAAGCACGGGCTTGAATATTGATCAATTAGCTACAAAAATAGAGTCAATTCATAACGAAGTCTCATTGTAGAAGAGGCAATAGATCTTGCTGCGAAAAAATCGGAGGACTATGACATTCCAATGGAAAGCCGAATTCGTCATAAAAACGCAAAAAACGAACGGGTGGTGAGTTTGCACCTGATGTTGGACTGACACTGAGAGCTCAACTTAAAAAGGACATGTTGGAATGTCTTGACCGATTCAATGTTGAACTCCGAACTAGACTGAAGTCAGTTCAAGATTTAGCTTCATTGTTCGAGGTTGTGCAGAAAAACACTTAGCTTTTGGCGAACAGTGAAGAGTTAAAATTATCGGTATCAAAATTTACTGGTTTTTATGATGCGGTATTGGCAACAGAACTCCTTATAGAGATACAAAGGGTGAGGAGGCATTTAAAAGCGGCCAATGTTACAGTTTCTAACTGGGTGTACCTAGACTTTTTGAAATTCATCGTAGAATGGGATTTTTTAGAATTTCTTCCGAATCTTACGGTCGCACTAAAGTTATTTATGACTATTTGCGTATTAGTGGCTTCGTGTGAGAGGAGTTTCAGCAAATTAAAATTAGTTAAAAATTACTTGCGGGCTTATAATAATAATGCTCATTTGTGGAGGTCCACACCAAAACGCTACATTTCCATTTTCTTTAAAAAAATAAATTGTGTACTTAGATCGGCTCCAATTTCTGAATTCGATCGAAAACTCAAAAATTTATCTATGCTTAAATTAGAGCTGTTTTTCCCCTTTGTAGAATTGAGCTTGCTTTAGACATAATATAATCAGTGTAATGACAATCAAATTTTCTTGAGCTGCGTTGAAAAATGTAATAATGGAAATGTAGCATTTTGGTGTGGACCTCCTCATTTGTATTAATTAAAAAAAATTATAAATTACGTTTATCGGCTTTTTATTATTATTGACAGTTTTTATTTTTGGGGTGACACCACAATATCCGCCCCGGGTGCCACCCATGCTAGCTACGCCACTGTTTCAAGGTTGGTCACATTGGTCATACAAACGTCAGTGAACATTAAAACGAATAATTATGTACATAAATAAAATTAATAAGAATATCTAAATTAGTGTTAAATATTTTAATTAATTAAAATAATTAGTAAAATAATAACAAAATTTCAAATTGACTATTTTTTAATATAATACACATTTTTTAAAATTTCAAGACAAAAATTGCAAAATAGAAAAAATAGTATAAAAAACTCGTTTCATAAGACGTTTTATCGCACTTATCCTTTAGAAAACTCCACGCTGCGCGGGTCGTTTTCTAAACAGATTGCGTGCGATAAAATCGTCGATTAAGAAACTAGTTTCTTAATATACTATTATTAAATAAAAACAAGCACTTTCAAATCAATTTAACTTTTATTTATTTGAACAAGATTTGTGTGTTAGTTTTTTTTATTACAATTTTAATTCTCGATTTATAAACTTGTTGTTCGACCGAACGCAAAACTCAAAGTGAGTGTAATGCTATATTTAATTTCAATTAACATGATTAAATTTATTAAAGCGAATTCAGCTTCCGTTGGACCTGTTTTATTTATTATGTTTCGCCAAGTGTTGTCGTTGTTATTTAATTTGAAACGGTATTATTTCAGTGTTTTGCCGCTACAAATATAAGGTATCAAGTATCACACCCTCATACACTTTGTTCAACTTTAAAAAAATTATTCTTAACAAAGGAAAAAAAGGAAATTTTTTTAACTAGATAATTACCGCCATTGTTGGATTAGTGCAAAGAGAAAATAATTTTTTCGGAAAACGGCTGTAAAGTTTAACTTTACTGCCGCTAGAGAGAAGGTTAAAGTCTTACTTTATTGACGTTTAATCAAAGAAGCTGTAGAGTAATGTCATTTACGTCATTTACGGCGGCTGTAAAGTAACTTTCATATTTTTACGGCGGCAGTAAAGTAATTTTCATATTTTTACGGTGGCAGTTAAGTAAATTTCATATTTTTACATGAGTAAAATAACATAACATGAGATTATGAATTTGTTCAAAACAGCATGCATCATGTTATGAATTAAAATCAATAAAAATTAATTTCAGAAAATTTATTACCTCATATTACCTTTTTTATATCATATTTATAAAAAATTTGATATATTAATGTCATATTTATAAACAAATTTAAACGTTTGTCGAAAAAATAGTCTATTTAATTTGGAGCTAAAGTGACATTTTGTGTTTCGTCTATAATTGTCGGCCCCCCTGCGATCGGCAGCCAAACTATAGACTTAACACAAAAAGTAGCACCTTTGCTTCTAATTAAATAATATACTATTGTTTAAATATTGAAAATAATTTTTGCAAATATAAAACCACAACGTAATGTTATGCAAAATCTTTGGAGAAAACCAAAATAAAAGGAAACCAAATTTTTTTTTGTTTGCATTTCATTAGTAGTATGCAGCTGGAAATAAGAAAAAGTGAAAAGGTAACCTATCATAAGATATCGTTGGCTACTCTTAGAGACTTCTTAGTTTTAAATTACCAATCGAAATAAAAATAGTTTCATTTACTTCGTACCGGAATTAAATTGAGTGTTTGACAATTTGGCATTGTTAGATTCGTTGATGCCGTTGTTTTACAAATACTCTCCACAGTATATACAAATATTCTCCACTTATGCAGAGTTTTTTAATTTTATGTAGATCTTTTCAATTTTGTAGACTTTAAAATTCATTCCGAAATAGATACACATTTTAGAACCTAAAAATTTATTTTTAGTATATGCTATGCATCTCAAAAATATATATTATTAATCTAAAGTTTGAAGGTTTGAACTTGGGTTCGAAAATTTGTTTATTAAATACATGTCTGTATTTCGAATTTTAAAAATAATTGTTTTTCTTTTAAATACAGTATTATACAATATTAAGACGCGTATGCACCTGAAAATGTTTGGTTCGCAAATGTGTATTTTTTTCGGAACGAAATTTAAAGTCTAAAAAATTAAACAAATATATAAATAAAATAAATAAAAACTCTACAAATTGTCAAAGATACAATTTTTGTTCATTTGCGGACCATATAAATGCAACCACACATATAGTTCGCTTGGTAATTTGAAAGTAAGGTCTCCCCACGTAGTTAACGACATCTATTGCCTGGTCGCTTTTTCATCTTTTCTTTTTTCAGATGAATACATGCTTGTTACGAAATGAAAATCGAAACCTTTTCTGTTTTATTTCAGTTTCTTTTTTTACATATGCTTTGTTTTGGGGAAATTGTAATGAACCCTGAATCCGCTAGTGGTGCATACCCAACCTCTTTAAAAGGTCTAGACACTGTCCAACAGAAAGCAATTAAATTGATCAGCAATTCAAATCTTACAAACGAGCTTGATTCGTTACAGCATAGAAAAAATGTCGCTGATCTGACGAGATTTTACAAATACAATAAGCATGAGTACTCTTCAGGGGAGATCAAATCAATACTACCCAAACCCGCTAATTTTTTCTCGTTCAACCAGAGCATCAGCCATGGCCCACCCATTCACCGTTCAAATAACAAAATGCAGAACCGTCGTCTTTCAACATGCTTTTTCAACCATGTTTCTTATCTTTGGAATTCTTTGCTCTTCCTTGCTAGGGAAACCCCTTGATTATTTTATTCCCTTACTTTTTAAAGTCCATGTCCACCAATTTCTTAAAGAAATATAATCCATTTCCACAAACCACAGGTGGCATGGTATCTTCGGATAATCAGAGACGTTAATTTATAATTTATTTAAATTAACACTAAACATGTCCAACTTAGTATAAAAAAAACTGTCTTTTCAATTATTTTCCTTTCCTATTTAATTAATTTATTTTCCATTTTGTTTATTTACATTCATTTCACTTCATAGAATCCAAGGAAAGTGCATTTATTACTATCATGTTCCCTTTCTTCTTAAAACACGAGAGAAGAAAGTGCATTTAACCAAATAAAAACAAGACTAAAATAGCCATACCACAATATTTATAATAAATTAATGAAAAATTCAATTTAATAACAAAAGCCCAAAACGGTTTTTTCTATTCATTCAATATAATTTGTACTTCTAAATATAGCAACCAAACAAATTATTAATTGCAGGAATGTTCAAACAAAGAACAAAACGATCTAATTTCTACCTTATAGCGTACGGATCCCAAAACACAAATTTTTGCTATCTTTAAAAATAATCACAATTTACCTTATATTTTCTTTAATACACAAAAGCTACCACCAATTTTTTTGTAAGGGTTTTTTTTCTTTATAAAACATTTACCAATTTTCAGAATTGTAATATTTTTGAAGCCTTTTCACCAACTCACTTAATTTTTCTTATAGACACTTTTTTTTTGTAATTTCACTAATAATTAAGCTAAGAAAAAAAATTGAACTATTGATTGAATATAAATTGTTCTATAATTTGAGCTAAATATTTTCTAATTTAAAACTTAAATCCAAAAAAAATTACAACTTTGCGATTTGAGTATATTCACGAGACTGCCTTACTCAAACAAAATGTCCAAGTTAATATATTAATAAACTTCATGAGTCAACAACATCTACACCGAGATAGCAAATAACACCCAGGACCGGGTGAAGAGAAAAAAGTAAACATAGAAAAAGGCGATGAGTTGTGTGTCTAGTATAAGTTTGAACGCATTCGTTCAAGAATAAGATAAATCGCTTTAAACGAGGTAGTTCATGAATAAAATAGAGTGTTTATACAAACGAATTTTTCAGTTGTATTCAGCAGAACTGAATGGTGAACATGTGGTGCTTTTTGAGCTTGATCTATCAAAATCACATTACATAATCAATCACTATATAATCACAATAATTAAAAACTATGATTACTTAATATTGTTTTTTGTTGACATATTGATTACATTCTTTACATTATTTACCAAGATGTGGGGAAATGTAAAGAATAATTTTTGTACATGTAAAGAATTACGTAAATTACTTTTTGTAAAAGTTTGCACAACACTGTTAACAAGCAATATCGTGTAATATTTTGAATCAACGTGTGTTCATTGAATTGTAATCCTCCTTAAAAGTGGTACGATCAACAATTGTAGTATCATTTAAAACTCTAATTTCATTGGAAAAGCATCATATTTTATATAAAACAATTTTATTCGATGCAAAAATGATTAAAAATTCATAGAGAAGCTACTCAAATGGTGTACTAATTCTTTTCCAGCAATTCTTATAGGAAAAATCCGGCTCCTAGGACCATAAATTATTATTTATAAAATTCAATAATTTAAATACTAGAATAATTACTAGAATAATTTCTTGAACATACACCTTACATTGGTTTACCCCAAACTTTCTAATACTGGACGCTTGTATCCAAACAGTTTTCTAGCTGACATTAGAGTGGAGCTCATCAACTGTCAGATGAAGCGTTTATTAATATTTCTATTTTAAGAGCAATTAAAAATAAAAGATTTGTTGTTGACATTTCACTGTTTACTAGTATGGAGCCAAATAGTGCAGTTGAAATTTATTCTTGTTGTTATAAACATAAATACGTTTTGTTTTAAGTGATTTCGGGTTACAATCTTCTAACATGTTCCAGTTTTTCTAGTTCGTTTACCCGTTTAAGTAAAGCTACCCATAAATTATTGATTTGCAATTATTATTTGTTTATTTTGCTATACCTTGTAAAATATAACGTTTAATGTTGTTTCTGGTATCACTGTTTATGATTATGTCTCTTAAATGTAATTTATGGTAGTATTTAGTGCGCTATTTATGATTCATACTTTTATATGGGTAAATAATTACATACAAAGAAAATATGGAAAATATTTTAATGGCTCTCAAACCAATTTAAAAGAACATATTTTTTTAAAGGAAACTGCTTGAATAAAATGATTAGCTGAGATGGTTATATAACTTTTTCAACTTATTTAGCTAACCTTACCTGAAAATAAAATTGTGACAGTGATCCAGTGATCCAATTTCGTCTGATCTGGGTTGCAACTTTGTCCGACACGCTTTTAGTGTTACACTTTGATTGATCATGAATATTTATTCAATTTTGTGACCAAGAATCTTTACCAAACGTCAATGTGTTCTATGTAAAGAGTTTCAGATGTTGTCTTTACATTAGAAATATAGATGAAATCGTTTTATTAATTGTGAACTTTTGTGTCCTACATCAAAGGTTGCTTCACCAAAGCAGCAAATGTTTGCTCAATTGTGATTATGCTCCGAATTATTGTAGCCTAATTTGTTCAAAAAACCAAACAATGTCCGAACAATCCTTCGTCTAAGTTCACAACAAATAAAATAAGTATATCCTTATGCAATCCTCTGCGATTATAAAAAACTGATTCATGCTTCGTGTAACACTATTTGTTCATAAAAACAACTTATCAGATAATAATCCCAAAATAACGTCAACACAATAATAATTCCACAATAAAAATCCTCAAGTTAACTAGTTTAACCCTTGAAATGACTTTTAATATTCAACGGTAATTGAACGATTCTTTAAATTTTGAACAAAAAACTTTCACTCAAATCAATCATCAATTCAATTTACACCGTTTGCATAAAATCTTACACCCATAATAAATATCCTTCCAATTCCTAAGTTCAGCAACAACAAAAAAAATCTATGTAAATAGCATCAATTTTTCTTTCACTTCTTTGTTTTGTTTAATTTTATTTTCATCAATTTCCAGTCTCTATTATTCGCAGCAAAAGCGCCCAAATGTGATACCTAAAAAATCACTAAAATTAATTTAATGAAAATAAAATTGAAAAAGAAAAAAAAATGTATAGAACTTTAATCACGATAAAACAGTCATCATCAATTGTGGTCATCAATTCAATCTTAAATTGATTGAAATATAAAAGGAGAAAAATAAGAAAATGGAAAAAGAAAAAACCCTTTTTTTATTAATTTTTCTTTTTGTACTTTATTGTTCCAATTCTATAAAGTTTATTGATTTAATTTAACTTTTGGTTATTTATATTATTTTTTTTTCTTTTATAAAAACCAATTTCGATAACGATGATCATAGCTATGATAATAATGATGATGACAACATACAGTCAATGACATACAGTCAAATTGTTCTCATTTAACTTTTTGACTTTTTCATTTCCATTTTTAGAAGTTGATATCTTCTTTTCTATTTTTCTTTTATTTCATTTTGTTATTTTGTTTCCTTTAATTTTTTTATTCACCATTAATTTTCTTTTCTTATATAATTTTTTTTTTGTTTTTTTTTTATCAATTCAATTTCGGAAGATTTTGATCTCGGTTATGTATTTATATATTTCAAATTTTTTTTCATTCGAATATTGGTGTTTTGTGTTTTATATGTAAGAACGTTTGTTTTTTATTCGGATTTCATTTTTTTTTTTTTCAAATAATCACAAAAATAGAAACATTTTGGTGATTTTCTTTATTTTATTTTTGGAAGACGTAGAATCATAATTTATTCGAACCAATTCATTTGTTTTTCCATTCATTCATTTTCGTTTCCTTTATCTTGACCGTTTTTCGAAGTTTCATTAGTTTTCTGTGGGTGTTAGATTTTGTAGCATGTTTGTGATAGTAATAAATTGGTAAAGATTAGAGAGCGAGGCAATGTTTTATGGTTACAAACCATATTGGTTTTATGGTCAAATCAGTGATATGGTTGGTCAAATTGGTCAAATTGGAACTTTCTTGATTGGTGAAACTTTGGTTTTTGCTGCAGTTTTTTTTTAAACACTTTATTATATTCTTCTACTTTGCAAACCGATGAATCTGCGTCTTTGATATTACTCCTAACTAGTTCCAGGGCAAAAATATCGAAACATCTATAAATATTGATATTTATCGATATGTCAAATAAAGATATCGGCATGATAAAATATTGATACATCGACATATCGATAAATCAATATGTCGATACATCGATATATCGATATATTGATAAATCGTCGATGGATCGATAAAGCGATAAATCGATAGATCGATAAATCGATATTTATTGACATATCGACACTTATCGATATATCTATAATTATAGATATTTCTGTTTATTTTTATATCGATATTTTCTATAATTTTCTTAATATCATCCAAAGTAGAAGTAACATAATAAATGCTCAATTATTGGTTGATGTTGAATTCAAATTTTAAATCTTCAGGGGTTGTTACTTCTGGCCAACCAAAGCATTTTGAGATAAACGTTTTTTTCTAGAGAGATTTTGTGATTAATTCCGATATATGTATATTTATTTAGGGATATAAAATATTTACGCTTTAAGCCAAAAGATTCAATTTACTAAATATGGTAATTTAGTGTTATTAACACTTAAAATAATCACAAGTGAAAATGGGTCGGTTTACATTTTCATGTACATATTACTACCTTAACGCATTTTTTATAATGTATGGAATAACCGCATGCTAGGACGTGTTTCTAGTGCCGGGAAAAAAATCGATGCATATATCGAAACTTTTCGATATATCGAATATCGATATCTGAATTATAAAATATCGATATAACGATATATCGATGTATCGATAAATGGATAAATTGATATATCGATATATCGATTTTTTCGATGTGTTTTTGATATCAATATTTTTTATAATATCGCCCAGCCCTCCTCCTGAGTCCTGACCATCTTGGAATGTGCATTGTTTCCAGTATAAGAAGCTGGTTTCCATAGTTCTAACCATTTTTTCTGTGCCATATGGCTGATTATCAACCCAATCAAGTTTAATAAACCAAGATTGCTGAAACAATATTTTAATAAGTACCACTGTGGATGAGATCCCTCCCAAAAGATCAAAGATCCATTACTCCTGAGGATGTCCTAAAAATACGAAATATATAGAGTGATCATAAAAATAAAATTTATTCTTTTATTTTTTAAAAAATTTATATTAACGTGCGTAAAAAACAAGTGTTAAACAAATATGTTAGATCAAAGATCCTTGCAGCTTCCGACATAATTTCTCTTTGTGTTAGAAGGTTCAGCATTTAACCTGATGCGAAAACTAAAATGAACAAGCTTGAAGAACATTTTCGAAGAGATAAACCATCTCTTATGAGTTCGGATATTTTGTTGGATTCTTAAGGCATCTTCCTCTTTCATCTGCTCCAGTCCAATCATCCACGTAAAAATCGTCACTAATAATTTGGTTTGATGGCTAATAATTCATGAATATTTTAAATATATAGTTATCAATTGATAACTTTGTTCAATACTTCATAAACTCCTATTCATAAGATTAATTAATGGCGTTTATTAGCGCCAACTCTTTAACAAATTCGTAGATTTAATTAAATTTTTAATATATATCATAACTTTTTTTCAGTGTAGGGCCACCATAAGGTTATCATTTAATGAACGATTTGAATTCGATTTGGCTGAGCCATTAAAGACAACTTTCCATTTTGCCATGCTGGATTCTTTTACAATTCCATGATAAGGAAGATAAATATGTTCACCTACCTCAATAAAATTATTTGGAATAAGGTTTATATAGTTTAATTGCTCATATTCTCTCATCAAAGTAGTGGAACTTTCCTTTAGAATATTATTTGCTTGCAGTTTGCATTCCATTAACTTAAATTGTTCGATTGCCGTTGGTTTTCAATCTCCCATCTCCCAATTTTACATCAGTGGGTGTAAATGGAAGATGCAATATAATACATTGAGGCTACAATTTTTTTTTTCAATATGGCGTTTGAGTAGTAAAGTCGAAATGTTGTGATATGAAATAAATTTAATAAAAAACGCTATAAAGTCTTAAAAATAAAACAAATTAATTGTTCTATTATATTCTAATAAATGCTTTTGGTATTCTTATTAATAAATTATTGATCAAATATTACTCAAACAGACTATAATAAAATATTAAGAAAAATTTGTTCGAATTCTGAACCTAATTGTTTTATTTGTGTGAAAACTCGTACAGAAGATCTTCTTAAAATCGAAGAACCGTCTAACAAAGACCTAAAGGCTGGCCTGGTATCAAATCTTAATGCATTTGCAATACAAATAAACGAAATTAATGAAACCGTAAATAAAATCATAACTGATGATGAAGTCACAACAAAAAAAATTATTTCAATTGAAGAAAATGTAGAACAACTGACCAAAGATCAATCACACATAAAAATCGAACTAAATTACTTTCGGCAAAAAGCAATAGCCAATGATATAAGCATAAATGGGATTCCATCTTCATTAACATTTACAGCTAGAGAAGTTATGGCTAAAATAGATAGAATTTATAATTTGGTCTATGCAATATCGAATCTTCATTCAAGAAAACGGTCTCTGCAGCATCCAATCCAAGTAATAAGAATCTCTACATAATCGCCAGGTTTGCAAGATATGATATTAAGCAACAATTTCTAAGCAAAGTTAAAGAACTAGGACCCCTTTTCATTGGACAACTGTATCCAAATATATCACCTTCTGAATCAAAGATCTACAACCAAGAGCGTTTCATTCTATATAATGCAAAACTCATGAAAGATCTGAAAGAATTGAAAAAAAAAATAAAAAATTGCATATGCATGGTATCGACATGGGGCCTTATATGCTACGATCAATGAAAACGACAAAACAGCTGTTGTGATTACAACATCAGATGGCATATCAAAAATTAAATATATATATATATATATATATATATATATATATATATATATATATATATATATATATATATATATATATATATATATATATATATATATATATATATATATATATATATATATATATATATATATATATATATATATATATATATATATATATATATATATATATATATATATATATATATATATATATATATATATATATATATATATATATATATATATATATATTAGACTGCTTGTTCAAAAAAAATTTTTTTTTCTAAAGTCCTACTTCAAAATTTTGTTAAGAATAATAACAAAATAATTCACTGTAAATTTCAGCCCGTATTTCCAATTATTAGAACTTGCGCAATGCGTTTAAAGTTTTTCCATACAAAATACATGGAGAATTCATGATTTTAATGTTTGATTATCTATAGTTTAGCAGCACCTAATTCTATGGCGATAGTCATAGGTGGAATTTGTGGATGAGCTCATGGGCTTCAGAAATGCTATTGCTCACTTTTTTGTGACTCTCATATTTTGACGGGGATGTCTCTCAAAATAATTTGTTCGCCCAAAATAAAGTTTTTCCCAAAGTTCCATAATTGGTTGGAGCTACAACTAACATGAACAGAACAATTTTATAGATAATATATTTATTTAGGACATAAACCTATTTAATTCGGTCATGGGTTGAAAGAACTTCAACTTTAGACATGTTTAGTAAGTTATTATACTTATACCTTTAATTCGTTTTTAATCAATTCAAGTGCAATTCTTTTTATAACTTGATTATGAATATTATATAAAATTTATAATAATTTTTATATAATATTTATAAATTTTAATTATTTAGATTTTTGTTTTTAATTTTTTGTTCACGGGAAACGTTTTCATCGAAGAGTGATAAGCAAGCAAGTTGTTCGTTTAAATACCATAGATGTCTTGACAACTTCGCCAGAGCAGTTTTTGCAATCTTCTCATGTGTAATTTTGAAAATCATTAAATTTTTAAATAAATTCAAATCAGCGGTAGGTGCTACAAATCCGTTTGCTGCTACAAATCCTTGTTGGATTTGTAGCAGCAAACCAGCCTTCAAGGTAAAATAATATCAGAAAGACGCATATTTCCCTTAAAATATTAACATCAGAGCTTCTAAGTAAAAATTAATTTCTAAACATGTACATCTTCAAACAATATAAGCCCTTTGAAAGCCACCTTGCATGATGCATAGCGCCAGGAGCTTTAAATTTTACGCCATTAATTGGAATACCACATAAAAAGCACAATATTAAAAACTCGCGATAGTCGTTTCATGGTTGATAATTCTAATGAAAGAAAATTTATGTATTTTACACTTTATCATGAATCAAAATATTATGAATTGTATATTCTTTATTCGTAATCTTTAGCAATGTCCTTATTAATTTAATTCATACCTTAAGTTGATTTTCTATGAAGCAAAGCTTATCATTTTTTGTTTCTATTATAAAATTTTTTACTTTTATATCTTCAATGCCAATATCGTACCTGGATATATCAATTTTCACCCAATTTTCTTGAAATCTTTTAAAAATTGGTACATTTCGACATGTTGTAACTGGCCAAGCCACTTCTACTACATTTCTGAGAATTATTCAAAAAAAACATGGTCACGACATGGAAGATATACTACGATATACTAAATCTCTTTTTAATTTTTTGGAAAGTATAGTGCAATGGCACATGCTATTAATAATTAGGTAGACACCTATAATTAGGTAGACACTAGACATAAGAATTATTAAATATACTGTGATCTGATTAAACACGCTTTCTTTCAATGGATAAAAAGTGTAAAAAATTTAAAAGTACGGTGACAGTAAATACAACACAACTAATAAGGGGATTTCAGATTGAGAATTGAACCACGAATACTGCTCCTCAATAATCAATATTAAGAAATTTAAATTAAATGATTTACCAGTATTCACGCTAGTTGTATCAAAACACATTCCTCTGATTCCTTTGGTAAGATTCCACTCAGTAAGGACATTAAAAATAGCTTCAGCTTGATTAAGTGCTGTTGTTTCTTCAAGTAATGGAACTCCTAGAAGTTGGTCGGTTTTTATTCCTGAAACAATTATCGGAAGTCGTTCTCCTTTTTTTGTTTTTAAAAATGAAGGTAATAATTTTCCATCCCATAATTATAAGATATGGAGCAATATTTAGTTCATTTTTTAGAACCTCGACAATTTCTTTTCTTAATTTAATACGAGCGTTATGGATTGTTGAATAGCTCAAATTAAAACTGTTAATGTCTAATCCAAGACTACGTAGCACAGCAACAATAATATACATAATTGCATTTCGGTCACTAGTACGCGAAACAAGGCTAGGTGTCATAATATTAGTTTTTCTGGTGTTGGATATGGGGAATTCATCTTCAATATTTGAAGCAATTTCAAGATAAGAGCTATTTTCTGAAATATTTGTTGGAACAACGAGTAAATGTTTGAAAAGCCTAAACTTGAGTGCTCAAGCTTTTTTTAAAAATTGTTTCGGAAGATCTTTTGGTTTGAATTTTTTGCCCACATCTCTTCCTACATTTTGCACGACTTTCCATTAAAAACAATTGAGGATCTTCAGGTAAATATTTTATTTCCACACAACTGCCAATGTCAAATAATTGATCTTGTTTAATTATGAAATTTCTAGCTTTTGTATTTTGTTTTATTGATTTGTTTCGATTTCGGGAGTTTTTTAAATTTCTTTATTCCTCATAAAACTTTTGTAATTTTTTTATACTATTCTGTGAAGAATTTGTTTGTATTGAAAATTTTTCCCAAACTTTATTAACATCATTTATTACTATGATTGAACTTTGCCGAATTGCAAATTTTAAAAACCGATGTTTGTACATGAATACATGAGGACATGAATTAATTCATAACATCACGATAGGGTGGTAGTTTGTTTATATTTATTTCACTTAATTCAAAACCAACTAAATAGTTGAATATTTTATTCCAATTTTATCAGTCATAGTTGGGTTTCTTCAATTGGGTATAAGAACAAACAAAACTTAAATAAAATAACACAAACACAATTTTATTGCAACAAATTAATAAATTTTTGTATAATTTTTAATTCACAAGTTGCTCTTAAGTAATTGCACGAACCCTATTAAGTAATTGTATGGATTTTATTACATCAAGTTAATTAAAGAGGCGTACTCGTCAAAATAAGAGAGTCACAAAAAAGTGAGCAATAGCATTTTTGAAACCCTTGAACTCATCCACAAATTACACTTATGACTATCGCCATAGAATTAAGTGCTGCCGAACTATAGATAATCAAACATAAAATCACGAATTCTCCTTGTATTTTGTATGGAAAAACTTTAAACGCATTGCGCAAGTTCTAATAATTGAAATTACGGGCTGAAATTTTCAGTAAATTATTTTTTTATCATTCTTAACAAAATTTTGGAGTAGGACATTGGAAAAAAAAATTTTTTTTTGAAACGAAGCAGTCTAATATATATATATATATATATATATATATATATATATATATATATATATATATATATATATATATATATATATATATATATATATATATATATATATATGTATATATATATATATATATATAATATATATATATATATATATATATATATATATATATATATATATATATATATATATATATATATATATATATCTATATATATATATATATAATATATATATATATATATATATATATATATATATATATATATATATATATATATATATATATATATATATATATATATATATATATATATATATATATTTATATATATATATACATATATATATATATATATATATATATATATATATATATATATATATATATATATATATAATATATATATATATATATATATATATATATATATATATATATATATTTGGTTATTTTTATTCGGGTTTAGCTCTAGTGGATGAAGTTAATAAAAGAAACAAAAATATTTCAATTAGTTATCGCTACGTTTCGATACGACTCCCGCATCATCTTAAAGCGAAAATTTAAATTATTTAATTTATTTATAATACTTAAATTATCAACATATATATATATATATATATATATATATATATATATATATATATATAATATATATATATATATATATATATATATATATATATATATATATATAATATATATATATATATATAAATATATATATATATATATATATATATATATATATATATATATATATATATATATATATATATATATATATATAAACTTATTTTTACAGAAATCTGATAATGGTTATAGTTTTTACACGTGTAAAGGTGGTTGTGGTGGAGTTTATCATCCAAAATGCTGTGGGCTAAATTCTGCTTATGATGAAAATTTAGTTAACGAAAATGCAGTTCTAGTTATAGTATGTGTAGAGTGCCAAGAAAAGAAAGATCAATTTATTAGTGCGATAAACAATGTTCATGTTCTCATTAAAGAAATCAAAGAATCTTTTGCTTTGCAAATAAAATCAGTTGAGAACTTAGTACAAGGTGTAAATAGTATTGAAAGAAATGACGATAAAATGGTGAATGAAATAAAAAAAATTTGTGCTGATAACAGTAAACAAATTCCAACGTTTGCTGAGGTAGTGAAAAAATTACCGAGCGTTACGTTCAAACCAGTCAATAATATAGATGGTTTGAATGCCGAAAAAGTAATAAAAGATAAAATTGATCCGGTTAGTAATAACATAAGAGTTTCTAGATTGACCAAAAATAGAGATGGTTCAATCATAATTTCATGCGATGATACTGAATCAGCTGATAAATTACAACTCGTTGGTAAAGAAAAATTGAATAATGATTTTGAGATTGTGCAAACACAACAAAGAAAATTGAGAGTAAAAATTGTGAATATATCAGATAAATTAGCTGATCAAGAACTAATCGACAGCCTTAAACATCAAAACGAGCTACTTAAAAATAGTGAAATTATTGTTAAAGTGATGTATAAAACCAACAGGAGATATAAACCTTTTCATGCGGTTATAGAAGTCGATGTGGATGTATATAATGTGTTATTGTCTACTGGAACCCCGTTTTTGATGGAATATTTATTAGAAGATGTTATAAATGCTTAGGTTTTGGGCATAAAAGTTCGGTTTGCAATGAAAATAATATTTGTGCTGAGTGTGCAGAGATTAGAGAGGACCAACACGTATGCTCTTTAGATAATAAAAAATGTATTAACTGTATTAAAGTGAACAAGGAGACAAATTTGGGTTTGAATATACAACATAGTGCTTTAGATATTCTTAACTGTAATGCATATCGAAGGAAAATTCAAGCTGAAAAAAGGAAGATATTGTAGCAGTTAAAAATGAATAATAACAGTGGGTTAAATGGGATCAATAGTCAATCAAATAGTCGATCTCAAAACTATCAGTTTATCTCAAATCATAATAACAATATAATATATTTTCAAAATGTCCGGGGAATGAGCTCAAAATCATCTGAATTCAGAAATTTTGTTCATTCAAATAATTATATGATATACGTCATTACTGAAACTTGGTTTTATGATGGTTTGTTGAGTTCAGAATTCTTTCATTCTGACTATACTGTTTATCGTTGCGATAGAAATATAAATAATAGTATGAAACTATCTGGTGGCGGAGTTTTGATTGCAGTTCATTCTTTGTTAAGGAGCGAGGAGATAGAAATAACTAACTCACTGGAATGCTGTGGTGCAAAAATTTGGTTGTCGAAAAAAATACTATATTTGATTTCATTGTATATACCAAATTGTTGTTCGGCTGACGTGTATCATCAATATTGTGAATGCATTGCCGATGTCTCTTATTCTGCAAATTTTAAAGATATCGTTCTGGTGCTTGGTGATTTTAATCTACCTAAACTAAAATGGGAGCTGGATATTGATACTGGAGCTTTGATGCCTGTGAATATTTCATCTCCTCAAGAATGTACATTTTCAGATCTTATGTTTTCGTCTGATCTTAAACAAATTAATCATATTCCGAATTTGGGTGGCAGTTTTTTGGACTTGGTATTTACATCGGAAATAGAATGTTTTACTTTAACTGAATCATTGAATCCATTTGTTGTTAATGATGTCGCTCATAAATCATATGAAATTATTGTTGATGTAAGTGATTTGGTATTTCCTAAACTAAATTATGATTCTAATTTTTTGGATTATAGAAAATGTAATTATAATGAATTTAAAGAATATTTAGGGACAATTAATTGGGAATCGCATTTAACTAATGAAGATGTGAATAATGATGTGGATACTTTTTATAATATTTTTGATTATGGCGTTGCAAAGTTTGTTCCGTTGAAAAAACATTACGAATCAAATCATCCTCCTTGGTTTGATAGAAACTTAATTAATTTGAGAAACAGAAAGAACAAAGCAAATCGACGTCATAAAATTTCTAATCTTGATTGTGATAAAACCGAATTTATTCGACTTAAAGATGAATTCGATAAACTTAATAAACTTGCATTTAAGATTTATATTGCTGATATTGAGATTAAATTAAAGAACAACCCCAAATTTTTTTGGCAGTACGTTGATGATAAAAAAAAAGTTTCTGGTTTACCAGCAACTATGATGCTTTACAATAAACGAAGTGATAGTGTCAGTGGCATTTGTAACTTACTTAAAAAGTTTTTTCAGAATGTTTATGAATTTGACACGGATAAATCGTATAAAGTGAATTTAGTTGATTGCATAAATAAGCCAATTATTAATATTCCGCATTTCTTAAAGGAGGATATTGTGCGCATGCTTCCTTTGTTTAATGAAGGTTGTGGGCCGGATGGTATTTCTTCATTTGCTCTAAAACAATTAATTGAGTACTTATGTGTTCCACTTGCAATAATCTTTAATAAGTCATTGATGCTGGGTGTGTTTCCTGCACGATGGAAACGTTCATTAATAAGACCTATCTTTAAATCTGGTAAACGTAATAACATTGAGAATTATAGAGGCATTTCCATTCAATCCTCAATCCCTAAATTTTTTGAGTTTATGGTTAGTGGGTATCTATTCTTTTATGTAAAAGAGCAGATTTCCATATGTCAACATGGGTTTTATCGTGGGAGATCTACAACCACAAATTTGTTTGAGTTTACGAACTTTGTAATTGATGTTGTTGAAGGCAAAGGACAAGTGGATGTCTGTTACACTGATTGTTCCGAGGCTTTTGATAAAATAAAACATTATATTATTTTAAAAAAGCTTGAGATATATGGTTTAGCGGATATTTTTATTGAATGGATAGCCTCTTATTTAGAGGACAGAACACAATATGTTAGCATTGGTAGTTGTAAGTCTGACTTAATTCACGTGCATTCAGGTGTTCCTCAAGGATCACATTTGGGTCCACTGTTGTTCATTCTATTTGTGAATGATTTAGTTAATGTGTTGAACTTCTCTGATTGTCTGTTTTATGCTGATGATTTTAAAATTTATAAGCCAATTTATAATGTGTGTGATTCGATACTACTTCAACGGGATATTGATGATGTAGTAGAGTGGTGTAGCCTTAACAAACTTCCGTTGAATACTAAAAAATGCTCTGTTATGTCGTTCTACAAAATAATTAACCCGGGTTTATATTCGTACTCGTTAGGTGGAATAAGTCTTACGCGTGTTAGCAGTATTTTAGATTTGGGGGTACTTTTTCAAAGTAATTTGTCCTTTAACAGTCATATTGATAATATTATCGCAAAGTCGAATTCTATGTTGGGTTTTTTGAAAAGATCATCGAAAGAGTTTAATGATCCTTATACTTTGATAACCATTTATAACTCCTTTGTTAGATCACAATCGGAATACGCATCGATTATTTGGTCTCCTTTATATAAAGTGCATATTGATAGAATTGAGCAAATTCAAAAAAAAATGTTAATTTATGCTCTTCGGAAGACGGGTTGGAATTATGATTCTAGTCTTAGGTATTGGGAAAATATTCGCAATCTTCCTCCCTATGAGGAAAGATGCAAGTTGGTTCGACTTGAACCTCTTGAAGTTCGACGTCGATATGCTGCGTGTAATTTTGTTGCTGATGTTCTCAATGGTCGCCTAAGTTGTCCTAATATTTTGGAATCAATAAATATATATGTTCCGATGCGTGTGCTTCGTGACAGACAATTTATTCAAATTGATTTTCAGCGCACAAACTACGGTAAAAATAAGCCATTTAATTTTGTTTTTGTAACACATGCGTACAAAATATTCAATTTTGTACTAGAATAGAATACAAGAAAAAACTACTTTTCGCCACACATGACTACAAAATATTTTGTATGCCTGGACCGTATCGCCGCCTGCATGTGAGATTTATAGTTAAATCTATCCATATATCTATCTATATTTAATATTTTTATAGCACTAAAATATCAAAATAAGAATTTAAATAACTTATTATATAGTAAAAACAACTTAAACACATTGCATCATTTGAATTGTAAGAAAAAACAATATATTTAAGCTTTTGAAAGTTTATAATTTTGACAGATTAGTTCTAAAGTTTTTTACTATAGTTCTAAAATTGAGCTACTATATGTTGTTTTAGTTGGAATCTTAGGTTTATATTTTTGAGCTCAAATAATTTACAAATATTACAACGAAGATGGCGCACTTAAATTATTTAAAAAACTTAAATTTGTTTATAACTTCGTTAAATAAATGATTAAATGAACAATTAAATAAATATTTATAAATTTTACGCACTTGTTACAAAAAATAGTGTGTATTACTAGTGCGAATACGTTTTCCAAACGCGAGTTATTTGCCGCACTCCCTGCGGTCGTGCGGCAAACTAACTCTTGTTTGGAAAACGCATTCGCACTAGTAATACAATCTACTATTGTAGAGAGTTTAATGATTTCTTTTCATCTTTTGATTTTAATATTTCTAAACCCTTGTTCAAGAAATCTCTCAAAAAAATATTTTTTGAATAGTTTAATTAAGTATATGTTTATATTTTTATTGTTTTCAGGGTTCTGATAATTATTGTATTAATAGTTTTTGTTCTAAATTTGTTAATTAGTTTTAATTAATTATGTTAATAATTTGATACTTGGTTATATTAATATTAATTGTTGAATATTGTATTAATTATTATTATATAATTAATATTTAATTATATTGTTATTTATTTTAGTGTGTTGTATCACTAGCATTATGTATTTTTTTTTGTTGTTAACTATTGTCAATAGGGATTTACAAGATCCTGTGATAAATAAATAAATAAATAAATATAGAGCTATATCTCTTTTTATTAATATACATTGTTTATTATTGTTGTTTTCTAACCATTTTTTTTCTTTTTAGTGAGATGAATTCTTGTCCTTGTGATTGTGAGTATTTTTGGGATTTAAGTGATTTAAAAAAATTAACGTATTTTCATAGAACACTTAATGTAAATATACTCTATCTTAACATAAATAGATTAAAAAATAAACTTGAAAAACCAGAACTTTTTTGGCATCAGTTAGATGCTAATGTTGGAATAATAATACTAACTAAAACTTTCTTGAACGTCGGTGAGGAAATGTATATGAAGTTACAACATTTTACAGTTTTTCATCAAATAAGAGATACAAGCACTGGCGAAGGAATTACAATTTTTACCAAAATCGATCTAAACTTCTCAATATTAAAAAAACATATTTTTTGTGAAAATGAAATAATTGTAATATTTTTTGACAAACTTAAAGTAAAAATAATGGCAGTATACCGACCTCCTCACACTAACATTAATGAATTTTTGGAATTTTTAAACACAGTACTTGAAAATTATCAAAATTTTCTAATATTTGGTAATTTTAATATAAACCTATAAAACAATCCAGACCCAAATGTTATTAACTATAAATGTGTACTAAGTACAAATTGCGTTTCAATAATAAATAAAATACATCCGGACTTCATAATTCGTAGATCGAATTCAATTGGAACGATAATAGATCACATACTTTTTTCGAAAAATTATCGAACTGTCATTGCATATGGAGATATTTATCTCAGTGACCATAAATATATTCTCACATCTATTCAAATAAAAAATCCAAAGCCCGGACCTCGATTAATCACAACCTTAAATTATAACAATATTTCCGAATTTATTCAAAGTCAAGACTTCTCGCAAGTTAGTTTTGAGGAATTTTATCTACAATTATGTGAAAAAATAAATTTAAATATAACACAGAAACTTGTTAAAGTTCCAACCTCTTTCAAAAAGCCTTGGTTCCCTGATGAGCTGAAACAAATGACATCAAAACGAGATAAATTTTATAAACTTTTTAAAAAATATCCTAATAATAAATCATTCGAAGAATCATTTAAAAAATCTCGATATGAAACTCGCCAAGCAATTTATTTGTCGAAATCTCAATATTATACTAATAATATTAGTGAAGTGATATCAAATCCACATAAACTATGGGATTTTATTCACTGGGTATTATATAATAAAAAAAGATCTAATGCAAATGAAAATATAAATCTTAAAATTGATGCAACAATAGTGAAGGATCAGAAAGAGGTTGCTAATCAATTAAATCAATATTTTAGTAGCGTAGGTAATAAACTGACAGAGAAGATGCATACTGCCGTCATAAGCAAAAACACCGTAACTACCAAAATGTTGGAACTGAGAAAAACGACAAAAACTAAAATAGTCATATATAATATCACGAGTCGTCAAATAATAGTCGATTATTTTTCATAATCATTATTACGAATGCCATTTGAGGGCCCGAGTGCGCGTAGCGCACGAGGTAAATTTTTGACCTCAAATGGCATGAGTGGTAATGTTGAAAAATAATCGACTAATAATTTGATGACGAGTTATATTTAGCAGATAATTTTTTTTTGCTGTCAGAAATTTTATTTTTCATTCATACAAACTATGATATTTAAACAGTAGGCTTTGCTCTAACTGTCAGCAATTCTTCTTGTCGTCGATAATTTTGCTTTGTCGTTATGAAAATTCTTTGTTGTCATTTTTTCTTCTAACAAAATTAAATATAATTTTATCTTAGTAGGCGAATAACTGTTATAAATTTGTAATTTATTTTTGACAAATAAACATAAACATGAAACCATTTGTGAATGAAAACGAACATTTTTATTATCTGTGAATTGCATTTTTACATAATTTTGTATTATTGAATAATTTGTAGAAAAAGTTTTATTTAGAAACTAATAATTATATTTTAAAGAAAATTATAATTAAAAAAAATTATCTCATTAAATACCACTCTTCATTGAAATTTTTTCGAAAATTTTTCAATTTTACTCATTAAATTATTTTTAAGCAACACTGCTCAATCAAACCACTACTTAAACCACTCGTCCTACGGACTCGTGGTTTATTGTACGCTTTGATTCGCAGTGTTGCTAAATAATTTAATTCGTAAAATCAAAAAATTTTCGAAATTTCAATGACTCGTGGTATTACAACCGACAATTTAATTAACAGAAATAGTAACATTATTTCATACAACATAATCTTCTGTTGTCAAACAAAATTAAATATTATTTCATCTTAGTAGGCGCATAAATGTTATAAATTTGTAATTTTTTTTGAAAAATAAACATAAACATGCAATCATTTATGAATGAAAACTGACATTTTTACTATTTGCAAATTGCATTTTCACATAATTTTGTATGTGCTTTTTTGTTTTAAATTAATATATTAAGTAGGCGGAAAATATTCGAAAATATTTGCTGTTCCTTCCTACCAGAAAAAAATATTCGAAACAAATCGTTTTGATTTGCTAAAAAATAGTAAATGAAGCGTTTTGATTGGACCTTATTGAAACTTTATTTAATGAGTTGAATTGTCATACATAATATCACGAGTCGTCAAATAATAGTCGATTATTTTTCATAATCATTATTCTAATGTCATTTGAGGTCCCGAGTGCGCATAGCGCACGAGGGAAATTTTTAACCTCAAATGGCATGAGTGGTAATGTTGAAAAATAATTGACTAATAATTTGGAGACGAGTTGTATTTAGCAGACAATTTAATGAACAGAAATAGTAACATTATTTCATACAACATAATCCAACATAGTAAAATATTATTTCATCTTAGTAGGCGCATAACTGTTATAAATTTGTAATTTATTTTTGACAAATAAACATAAACATGCAATCATTTATGAATAAAAACGGACATTTTTACTATTTGCAAATTGCATTTTCACATAATTTTGTATGTGAATTTTTGTTTTAAATTAATATATTAAGTAGGCGGAAAATATTCGAAAATATTCGCTGTTCCTTCCTACCAGAAAAAAATAATCGAAACAAATCGTTTTGATTTGCTAAAAAATAGTAAATGAAGCGTTTTTATTGGACCTTATTGAAACTTTATTTAGTGAGTTGAATTGTCTTTGATATTTAACATATATTTTTCAATTTTACAGAGTTTTATGAATTGAAATTTTCATGTTTAGAGTTACTTAACCATGTTTTTATTTAGCAAGGTCATAGAATAATGATTTGTGACTGATAAGGCAGTATAAACTCATTTTTTACATTTTTTGTGTTACGGTGTTTTTGCTTATGACGGCAGTATACACCAGAAGATAATTCTGTATCACCACAAAACTCTGCTAATCTAAATATTTTCGAGCCAACTACTGCATATGAAATTAGACAAATTATTGGAAATCTTAATTTAAGTGCTGCTAAAGTCTACGACCATATATCACCCCGAATATATCACCCCACCAACTGGGTGGGTGAGTTTTCTGCATAGGATCTTGATGAAACTTTGGCAAATGATACAGGTTCACTTGAAAATGGAAGATCTGGATTCATTTCATATTTGGACAAAATGGCGGGGGGTCTCCCGAACACCTCTAAGTTTAAATCTTGAATAACTTCTGATCCCGGGCTATGATCTTATTGAAACTTAGTATATAAGGTTTAAGTACTGTTTCCAATATTTCTGCATACCAACTTCCGGTTTGTCACTTCCGGTTAAAAAGTTTTTTTTTCAGGTGTTTATCCCTACTGTAGCCTACAATTACCGATCGATTTTCATGAAACGTTGCGAAAAGCTTTTAAATAACATGAAAAAGAATTTATCAGCTTTTGGAGCACATTGGATAAAGGGTTGGGGGGTCCACCATACAACAGGTGGTTTTTTCCACAAAGTTTTTATGTTTGTTGGGAGCATAAAACATTCATTCGTAAATGAATTTCCATGACACTTTGGAAAAAGACGCAAACATGTATGACAAAGAACTGATTAGTTTTTGAGCGATAGTGAACAAAGTGGGGGGGGGTCCCTGGAGCACCTGTTTTTTTGAAAGCTCTATAACATCTGTACCTGATAAGCGAATTGGATGAAACTTGGTACATGAGTATGTAGTACGGTTTAAAGTAGTTCTGCATCCCAACTTCCGGTTTTTCACTTCCGGTAAAAAAATTTTGTTTGTACTTTTTTGAAGTTTTGTCAGTGTCTTTATGCACACTACAGCCTACAATAATGAAGTGATTATGATGAAACTTATGGAATAGCGTTCCAATTAGTGTGAAAAGATAATTATCATGTTTTAGGACACATTGATCAAAGTGGGGGGGGGGTCTACCATACAAATGCTGACTTTTCACACTTTGTTTTTTAAGTTTGTTGGGAGCATACAGACTTCGTTCATTAATCAATTTTAATGACACTTTGGAAAAAGATGGAGACTTAAGTAACAAAGAACTGATTAGTTTTTGGAAAATATTGCAATAAGTGGTGGGAGTCCTCCCGAACACCTGTTTAATGTGTCACACTTTTTACAATGTTTGTTGGGAGCACACAACATTCGTTCGTGAACGAATTTTGATGACACTTTGGAAAAAAATGCAAACATGTATGGCAAAGAACTGATTAGTTTTTGAGCGATAGTGAACAAAGTGGTGGGGGGTCCCTGAAGCACCTGTTTTTTTGAAAGATCTATAGCTTCTGTACCTGATAAGCGAATTAGATGAAACTTGGTACATGAGTAAGTAGTACGGTTTAAAATAGTTCTGCATCCCAACCTCCGGTTTTTCACTTCCGGTAAAAAAATTTTGTTTGTACTTTTTTGAAGTTTTTTTAGTGTCTTTATGCACACTACAGCCTACAATAATGAAGTGATTATGATGAAACTTATGGAATAGGGTTCCAATTAGTGTAAGAAGATAATTATTATTTTTTGAGACACATTGATCAAAGTGGCGGGTGGTCTACCATACAACTGCTGACTTTTCACACTTTGTTTTTAAAGTTTGTTGGGAGCATACAGACTTCATTCATTAATCAATTCTAATGACACTTTGGAAAAAGATGGAAACTTAAATGACAAGGAACTGATTAGTTTTTGGACAATATTGGGATAAGTGGTACGGGGTCTCCCGAACACCTGTTTACTGTGTCAGCATTTTTTCAATGTTTGTTGGGAGCACACAGCATTCGTTCGTGAACCAATTTTGATGACACTTTGGAAAAAGATGCAAACGTGTATGGCAAAGAACTGATTAGTTTTTGAGCGATAGTGAACAAAGTGGTAGGGAGGTGTGCCATACACCTGTTTTTTTTAAAGCTCAATAACATCTGTACCTGATAATCGAATTGGATGAAACTTTGTACATAAGCATTTAGTATGATTTACAAAAATTCTGCATCCCAACTTCCGGTTTTTTACTTCCGGTAAAAAATTTTTTTTTTTAATTGTTGGCAGTTTTTTCAGTATCTATATGCACACTACAGCCTACAATAATGAAGTGATTATGATGAAACTTATGGAAAGGTTTCAATTAGTGTAAGAAGATAATTATCATCTTTTGGGACACATTGATCAAAGTGGCGGGGGATCTACCATACAACTGCTGACTTTTCACACTTGGTTTTTAAAGTTTGTTGGGAGCATACAGATTTCATTCATTAATCAATTTTAATGGCACTTTGAAAAAAGATAAAGACTTTATTGACAAAGAATTGACTAGTTTTTGGACAATATTGGGATAAGTGGTGGGGTCCTCCCGAACAACTGTTTATTGTTTCAATGTTTGTTGGAAGCATACAACATTCGTTCGTTAAGTAATTTTGATTACACTTTGCAAAAAGATGCAAATAGGTATGGCAAGGAACTGATTAGTTTTTTTTAGCGATAGTGAACAAAGTGGTAGGGGGCCTCCAAGCACCTGTTATTTTGGAAGCTCAATAACTTCTGTACCTGATAATCGAGTTGGATGAAATTTGGTACATACACATTTAGTACGGTTTACAACAGTTCTGCATCCCTGATAAATTTTTTTTTACTTTTTCCCGTACAACAGAATTTATTTTTGTTGGGATACTACTGCCTGCTTTAATATTTTTATTATTAGAACTACGAAGTCCATAATATTGGTTAGCTTTTAATTAAAGTATTTTATGGATATTAGCTCATTATATATCCAGAACACTATGTTTCTAGAGCTGTGGTGAAGTCAGCCTATGCATCAGCGTCGCAATATTTTTCCATTTGAAAATATCGAATTCCACTGGTGGAAGTGGCGAAACAATCTCAGTTAACATCAATGCATTAAATTTGAGTTGTTTATTTACACCATATTTTGATGAAACAGTTGGGTTGATCCCGAGCTATTGAAGCTTTAACGGACCCTAATCAAGATATAGATAATTCTGATTTGTAGCAGTAAGGTTGTAGTCTATCAGCACATACCTTTGTGATGAAAGATCTTTCAAATCCAGAGTCAAGTAATGATGTTCCTCTTTACAAATGTTGCATTTTTCCCTTGAATTTACATTGACAATTGTATCACCTTGGATTTTCTGCAATCTGGAGTAGTACTTTCTTTAAACTTTGAACTTTCAAGCAATGATTGTGATCCAACATTACAAGAGGCGAAAGTAGAGTGTGGTGTAATGTGCATTGACCTAGTACTTTGAGACTGTGCATAATTTTTAATAAGTTTTGTGTTTGATATGGACTTATAACCCTCAGCAGCGTCGATAGGACGATTTAAAAAATGAAATAGATTTTTTTGAAAGGGACATTCAATTTCTGCTGTTTCATTTGCCTGTTTTTGACGATAGAAATTTTGAAAACCGAAACCGAATTTTTTCCGACATATTTTTATGTATAAGATGACGTAAACTATTTAATTTGATTCTACAAATCCCGATTAAATCCCTAGCGGCACAGTTACATTTTAAAATTATTTTTATCAAACAAAAGATAGATTTAGACTATTAAAGTCACGATGATGATATTTCCAAATATTAGAACGATATAAATTTTAGAAATTAAATTATTATTATCGAATAATTGGCTTCGATTTGGTATTTTAACACAACTTTTGAATGCCTACTTTAGCCCCAAAAGCACGCTTCATCACTGTACGTGCAGTGTATTAATATAATGTTAATACATTAAAGATTAGAATACCAGTAAGTCTCTTGGTCTATAATTTGAAATATCACATTTGATCCTTTTTTGAACAGATTAGACATTGGCAAAATTTTTATTAGAGTCGGTGCAAGTTCTTTTGAAAATATTTTTAGAATAATAGGAATGTTCTCCAAGCCAGAGGCTTTATTGATAAACAACCCCTTAAAAGTTTTGCGACCATTTTGGGTTTAGGTTAATGCCTTAAGACTGGATTTCAAGTATCTCTTTAGGAGTTTCCAAGCTTTCAAATTCAAAACAAAGCTTTCTAGAATTTAATACCAGAATTTAAAGAATTAACGACAATACAGTGTCAAACTTTTTTCAGAAATGAACATAATTTAAAAATTTGTCGCTTTAATTTTGTCCTTGTCAATTTCAATTGTTTTGTTTTCGATTAACTGTTTTGTTATTTTATTTGCCTTTGGATATTAGGAACGCTTTACGGAATGTTTAATATGGATCCAAATATTATATAATCTACCTTTGTTTCTCCCGAAGAGCCCATTTGGCGGCCTGAAAATTAAAGAATTATTTTTATTTAGAATTTCATTATTGCGAAGGGAATAAATTAATTGACGAACTTAATAGTTTTAGTAAAGTTTTGAGCAGAAACATTTACATCGTCATTATATGTCGTCGTCATTATGGATTTATCGACATCGTCATTATGGATTTATTTAAAATCCACTATACAAATATTATAGGTCTAAAGACTAATCATAAAGCCAGTGAAGCCCTATTAATTTCTAAGCTGTGCTTGCTCTTGGACTAAAATCTCCACTCTCGGCGACCCTTTCACATATTGAATCAAAAACTACACCCTAATAGATAGGCCATTTCGTAACCGTGGTATAGTCCTCTATATCAAAAATGACGTTTCCTACTCTGTTCCGTCTAATCTAGATACGAGTAGTAATCCGAAATTTAACTTTTCATATGGGTTGTATTTCAAATTGACCAGCAAGCCCTCTTTCTGTGTTTTATTTATAGGAGCCCGACTCTATCAGTGGACGATACCCAAAAAGAGTTTGACGCCCTGTCAGACTCCATAGAAAAAATTATTGATATGTCACCTAAGGCTGAAATAGTCATAGCAGGTAATTCTAATGTTCGGAATGACGCATGGCTCCCTCACTCTGCTCCTCGGAACCGCGAAGATGAATCCGCCGAACTTTGTGCAGATCTCAACTTGCTCACTCAGCTAGACGATAAATCAACTCGCATCTCTGACATTAGCAGTCACACACCTCATCTTTTGGATTTATTCCTTTCTCCTCACCCAGATAAATATAGCACATTGTTCGATTCACCCATTGGATCATCTCATCACTGCCAGGTGAGGGCAGAGTTCAAAACAAACCGTTCTGCAATAGACAATACTCCACCTCCACGAACTTTAATGCATTATAAGAATGCGAACTGGCGTGCTATAAATGACTTCTTGACCAATATTAACTGGGCTAGTTTATCTGCAGCTAAAACCGTAGATGCAATCACGCTGCGAACAACATCAGCCATTCGATCGACTATGGAACGCTTCATTCCAACATCCATTCAGGAGCCGAAGACCGCAAACAACTCATGGTTTAATGAAGCTTGTCGGTCAGCAATTGATTTCAAACATAGAGCACATGTACAGTTTCAACAAATACCTAACGCTAATAATCGTGAACTTCTAATAGCCGCCCGTAGAAGTGCTAAAAATACAATAAACAATGCCAAAATGCCAAACGATTGGACGATCTGAAAACCCGTGACAAAATTAGTGTAATCCTGAATGGTAATAATAACCCCAAATCATTCTGGTCATTTGCTGGCATGGTACAAAGAAATTTCATGGGTAAAAAAGTATCACAAGTTCCTCCTCTCAAATCACACATGTAAGCCTCTGTGTTTATAATATTTATAAAGAACAATAATTTGCGCCTGAAAGTTGATATTAATAATTAGATATTAAATTAATAAAACAAAATACCGCCGGTAGGTGGCTATAAATCGTGTTTTGTCAAAACGTTTTTTGTAACAATCTCAACGAGGAGAGTTAATGACGTGAGTAGAATGAGAGGTAAAAGCTAGTTACGTTTGAGTTATTCGATCGAACAAGTCGTCAGAGTAAAGTAAAATAAATGGAAAAAGGGGAAATATAAAATAGTTTGTGTTTGTGACATATTTGTTTGTGAAAAATGATTTTGTGGAACAACTGAGAAGTTGAAGTGTTAATTTCAGTTTTGGTGTAAATTGTTAATTGTTAAGTGTCGGGTGTTGGGTATATCTAACATTACTTCATTTTCAGGGTCATAATCATAATTTTTAGATTTTTTGAGTAGACTTGGCTGCATATTGAGTGAACCCCGACGGTGGAGCCCTGGACGAGATACAAACCGGATTTTAAAACAAATAAGTAACACTTACACCGTGGGACAACTGTAATGCAGAAGGCCATCTGATAGTGACGTCTGGGTGGAACAGTCAAGAAGAAAATAAGCAAATTGTAATGTTATTTTTTTTACTTTTGTAATTTCTTTTATAGTAAAATAAAAATAAGCTTTGTAATGTGCTACAAATTGTGTGTTTTCCTCTAATGCTTCGCAGTCGTCTAAGAATTAATTTTAGTATTTGGAATTGTCTTTAAGCAAATGTGTTACAATGTTTAGGTTATCTGAGAAGAAGTAAATTCTACTTTACTCCTTCTGAATTGCTGATTATATATAAAGCTTTTATAAGAGCCCATATGGAATATAATTCCCATATATGGGCGGGGGCAGCAAAAACTAATTTGGCCGCATTAGATAAAATTCAACGCCGGGCATGCAAGTTAATTGGTGATGCTAACCTAACAAACTCTTTGGATACCCTCAATCATCGACGTAGAATCGGAGACCTTTGTGTGTTTTTTACAAATACTACTATGGTAAGTGTTTATCACAGAGTACACAGAGAATTATCACAGAGTACATTATAACAGAATAAAATAAAAAGCTGTTAATTTTATTCTATTACCCAAAAATTTGTGACTCTGCGCAATACAATAATAGTACATTATGATGCTAGGACGTAAAGCTAAAGATTTTGGACGTATGTGGAGTTTGCAAATCGAGGCGCTAACCGAGAAAATAGCTTACGTCCGTGCGCCAAATACTATAATTTTTTATTCGCCGCTAGCAAAATATTTAAAAAAAAAATTGTTTATTCTAACTAAATCAAGTTATAATTTTGCATAAATTTTGAAATGAAAATATGTTGAACAAGTAACCTTTGACAAAATATTTGTTATTTTTTTCAAAATAATTGTATAACTATGACAACAAAATATAACAATAATTTTAATTGGATTGTGAGATTTTGAATTTAAAGGTTGCTTTGATAAAAATTTCTATTTTTTATAGAATTTAAAGAAATACAAATGTTTTTTACTCTTTTGGACGTAGCTATAACAACAAAATATATGGTTAAAAGTGACACTTTACGGCCGCAAATCACAGTAATAAAGTACCACTTTATTATGTAGGCGAATAAAAAAGTATTTTGCTGTACTAGTATTTCATATTTTGTTCGTTTTATATATTGAGTAAGCTTACATAGTGAGCTGTAGGAACGAGCGAACACTAGATATTTGCAAGAGAATAAAATTGCTAAAAAGCTAGACCCATAATAAAATTAATCCTTCCGAAAGAGTAAAATGCATGAAATCAAATTGAATTATTTTAGATTTTACTAAAAAACAAATGACAAAAGAATAAAGGAAATGACACTGAATTTTAATTATTTTTTTGTACAATTAATAAAAACTTAACTTCACTTTTATTCAATTTCAATTTCTATTTGATTATTTGGTATTTTGAAAAAGAAATGAAGCTTCAAAGCAAGACATCATTTTCAAAATTTAATTAAAACAAATCATTGCAAGCCTTTGGCTTTTTATTAATCGAAAGAATAACATGCGCATTAGTTTGAATTTATTAATTTTTATATAATTTTAAATGAAAACGAAAATGTTTTTGTCGATGTCCTTATAAAATACAATCAAATTATTTACAAAAAAAGTTGTTATCAGAGCTCAATACAATCAAATAAATTATTTAATTGTTTTGCGTTGATACAAAAAAATTTTGCGTCAATTATAACAGTTCTGTTCCTATCTGTTTTTTATTTCGTTAATCATAGTAACGTAAACATTTATGGCTGTAAAAAAAGCAAAAATAGACCTATTGGTATAGGTATCAGGAGAACAAACAATTAACAAACAAACTTTAACTCGGAAATAAAATATATCATTAAACACTAACCCAATAAAATACTATCGTAATTTGGCGTCATTTATACTCTAGTTTATCATTTATTTTTTTGAAAACCTCAATTTGACCAAATTCATTATCAGAATTTCAGGTTTAACACAACAGAATCCTTTTACTAGAGAAATGTGAAACCGAGATTCTTTCGGCAGTTCAAAAACTCAAACTTGATTTTCAGGGGACTACAATCAGTTAAAGAAAACAGTTTTGGAAAACACTAAAGTATATATTGGGTTTTGATGCAGCAATCAGAATCGAAATGAATTAGTTGGAGCTTCGAGCTTCTGTAATCGATAATACAAGAAGATGTAAGACTGAGTATGACTAGCGGAAAGAAAAAAATCATTTCATTAGATCAATGTTAACAAATCAGATTTTAAATAAATCCGTACTTCGAGAATTGAAAGTTTTTGTTAATTTTTTTTAGAAAACCATGTAACTCTCGTTAACATATATAACTGGTGCCATGAATTGTCTTAATGTTGTTTGTGATGTTCCTTTTTCCTTAAAAAACTAAGTCTTTTAGGGAGAGTATGGTGTTCGTCTATCTGTTCCATACCGTCAAGTGTAATTAAAATTGTCGTCATATTTGGATACCTGCGATTGAAGGACTTTATAATCTCAACAATATTTATAATGCAGTCGAGTGAGGTGTAATTTGAAAGAGCATTTTTTAATAAAATGTGTTGTGTGGTAAGAATTGACATATTGTCACAACAACACATAAAAAACTTTTAAGCCCAAGGTCCTACAACAACATGTCTTAGTGATTAAAGACCAAATATAGAATTGTATAATGGCTAGTTTCCTCGAGCAGGCAATAGCGTGCCGTCATCAAGGAATATGGCATAACTAATATCGAGGGTGGTACCAATGACTCAATACAGTTCATAAGCCAGAACCCTTAATACTCATACAACATCTTAAGGGTTCCATCACACTCCGAGATATGTAAACAGAACAGAATAACACAATAACTCCACCTAATTCTGTAATCTTTCACCGGTAGCACTGGCGATTTATAAATCCCAAATGCTTAAGATAAAGCTTATTTTTTTTTGTATAAAAATAAACAATTGATTTTCAGATCCATATAATATAAACGATAAGTCTATACATCTTTTGTTATTTGATCCAACTTTTATTACTGATTACTACTATTAAATCAAATTAGTTCTCGATAGATAAAACATGTTTACAGACTTAATCGAAAAACAAAAATCATCAATTTTCATTCAATAAACACAAATGAACAAACGGAAAACTAAATTTGCAAAATAGATAAAAAATCTACCTTCATTGAAGAACGCAAACATAGACCTATCTCATTGTTGATTACCTCATTTTTCTAATAATTTTGAATGGATTTCTAATTGAATATAATTCCCTGCTCTGTTGTGTACTTTAATCTTTGATCTCAAAGAATTTCTTTTAGAATTAAAAAAGACTTTTAATTAATTATCATTTTCTACGTTTTTCATCGTACATATTCTCTTTAACAGCGACCATGGAATTCTTTTATGAATATGATTATGATTATTTTTATGATGATGATGGTTTCCTCTACCTATTCTCTCATCATTAGAGATATTTTTAGAAGTAAAGTAAATGTAAAAATCCATGAATTTTCAGGGACCACTTTTGGATTAATAGAAAAGAAAATCTTGAGTCGACAAAAATGAAAAAAAAAATATTGTCAAGTGGTTTTTTTTTAATTTTACTCTCGCACAAGTACTGAGACGTGACATTAGACATGAACCAGAACAAGAAGAAAAAAAATGTGTATTTTTCTACAAATAATTATTATTCGTTTTTTTTTTTGAATTTTAAAGTTTTTTTTTGTGTAACAAAAGAAAACCATCGTCAGAAAATAAAAGTTAAAAGAATATAAACGTGATAGGGAATACAAATTAGAGAATGAAGAATGAATTTTTGATTTTTTTAATTATACTAAAATGAAAAAAAATAGGAAATCTACGAAAATGCTGAAAAAGTGAAGTGTCTGTTTTATGATTTGGAAACAAAATAAAAAGTTACAAATGGATTTTTGTTTGTTCTTAAGAGCTGAGTTTTACAGAGATGATTATGAAATGGATTGCATATAACAGACGTTTCCGTTAAATGAAAACTCATTGAACTTACTTTGTTTACATTAAATTTAGTGAGTTGAAAATATTTAGTTAAAAGCTGCATGAAAGGTGTGCTAGTGTGCTTAGGTGTGCTAAGGAAAATGCAATCTAAACAAAATAGAATCACCAAATATTTTTTGTGGTATTGTTTTGACACAAAGTTTCAGATACTCTTAAATTGTTTTTGATACTTCTGGTGGTACCAGAAAACAGACAAGTGTGTTCTCAATGTTAAAGACATTTGGGGTTTCTTTTATTAAACATTCGAACAATAACTCACCGCTTTGGTTTATGCTTGCACCTCCCACAGTAACGATGTGAGCCTTTGATTCACACACAAGGATAAAAGATTTCTTCTTGGACGAGTTCTTACATATTTCACCAACATTTGTACCTAAGTGAGTGATATCTGAGGCCCCTAGTCAGACAGATATACTGTTTCCGTAAAAATTCATTTGTCCGAACGACTTTCTTTTGCATAATTCAACGCCATCAATACAACTTATCGTTTTTTTTTCATATTTTCCTCAACCCTGTTTGCAATGATTTTGTTTTCATCGATTGCTGTCTCATTTTGATATGTTGTTGATTCATAATTTTATGTTATATGTGCATGGATATTTTGTATTGTCAGACAGCTCGTGAAAATACTCAGACGCTTAAAAAAAATATGATATACATTTTTTTGGACTCAAACAAGTGTTAGGGGAGTTCATTTATTTACTCTAAATTAAATTTTATTCATATATTTTTGTGTTAATAAGTAATATTAATAGTACAATTATAAAATTTATAAGTCTAAATTTATGCCTCAGATTCAGTAGACAATTTTTAGTGCAACTTAATAGTCCCATTTCTTAGTTTAATTAATAGAAAAAAATTAAGATTTGTTGGGTAGTGTAGTCCAACTGGAAAAAATGTTATTCGAAAAAAAAATTATTTCTTTGTATTAGTCAGTCGATCGGAATAAAATCGATTGTTGAGTTTGGTGAAAATGCTAAAAACTAAAAATTGGTCGTGAATTTTAAAACTACTTAGTCGCTCGTTGTTTTTGTGGATTAATGTTTTTGATTCTAATGTATTTTGATGACCGTCTCAAAGGGTAAAATAAATAACAATAAGTGTGTGATTTTCTTTCGTGTGTCTCAAGTCGAGGATAGCGGCCTTGATTGTTATGATAAACTTTTCTCTCGATTTCATGATTACATTTTTTAAACCGAAATTAATCAAAATTTTTTTTCATTAAAAATATGGTTTGTCTAATAACTAACTGCGGCGAATAATCAATATGAGATTATAGTACCGTTGATCCAACGAACAGCTGATAATTGTTTTTGATACAAATAGAATGCAGATGGAATGAAAAATGAACTTGATTTAATTTTGTTTGGATTGAAGTTTTAGAGTTGATTTGAATTTTTTATTTTGATAGCTGGAAAGCTTTGGAGTATATTAATAGTGACAATATAGTAAATGCATGTTTTGCTAGTATTTATCAATAAAAGAAAAACAAATGTGAAATTTTTTATGTGTGTGCTAAAGTTGAGAACAGTGGCTAAAGAGAGCTAAAGTTGAGAATTATAAACAACGCATAACTTGAATATATATATAATTAAACTAAATTATCAGTGGTAATTTCCCAAGGGCGGTGATAATTCGAAAAATTTTTTGCTAAACATTTCGAAAGCAAGTACGAAAGCCGTACGCAAGTACGGCCTCGTGCTTTTATCAATACCACTTGCTTGAGGAATTTTCCAACAAATTATGAGAATTTATCAACGAACGAGGGGAAATCGTTTAGAAAATGTTTGCCATTTTTCATTTCTTTATATATTTTTTATGAATTATACAGTGGCCTACTTTGATATCAGTTAATTATTTCAAAATCAGACTGATAATTTTATCGTATAAATATTTGTTATTAGTATAATTCAAATGTTATTGGTGAAATTGAATGATGTCATTACATTTTAGAGAATTTTATTGGTTTAAATTGAAATAAAACTAAGGCAAAAAATTTTTGACAAAGTATATTTTTACATTATAGGAACAACAAATTAAAATATTGTGAAAACTATTTTTGATTGGTAGGAACCAAAAATATTTAATATGATTTTAGCATTTTTACTGGTTATTAATAAAAATTTTAAACGGAGATTTTTTTTATTATTTTACGGTGTTTTGAGTAATGTCGATTCTTCATGATCGTTATTACTGTGATTCAAGACTATGGTATGATAAAAATTGAAGCGTTGCAATTCACAAAACGTAAGTGGATAACTTTACTGTTTAGTTAATTGAGAGACCTCTGGGTGTACACTTTTTGTTAGTCCATAGTCGTCATCTGCTATAGCGATTATAAAAAATTTGTTTGCCACTGAATATTATAACTATTCTATTGCTATTGCCTATTTGTGTGGATTATTTTGATTAATTGTACGCAACAATAGCCCGGACCAGAGCCGCAACATTTTTTGATATACAGCTAGTATCACTATTTGTTTGGATTATTTTTATGCAACAATCGCCCGGACCAGTATCATAAAATTTGTTTTGTTTTTGTGATAATTAGATTTAGTGGGCATGAGGAGCTGGATCTGATACCATCATGGGGTGAGCAAAACATTTAATTTAATTTTGTAATTGTAATAATCGTAGTTACATGTTTGTGTGGTGATCTCGGTTTCTTTGACCGTTTGGGGTCATAAAAGTTTCTGTTCTTTGTTTTCGTCTGTTTAATTCCGTTTACACAGTCTTATTTGCGTACATATCTGATTATTTGTACGGAAATGGAAGATATAACTTTTCGGACACACATGTCTGTAGCTCCCTGGAAAAAACATTGCTAGACACGCAGTCTTTCGATTGATTCCTTTTAGTGACATTACTAGCAGGGCCAGTGTTCAATACATATACCACTACCATCTTGGGACGGATGCCACCAATTGCAGTTATAAGTTTTATGGTTAAAATGTCTTTGTTACAAACATGCAACAATCGCCCGGACTTGAGGCGCAATATATTTTATAACAACACGTAAACGAAAAAAATGGCGTTTTCTCTGAGAGAAAATCAACCACAATTGAAAAAATTCAAATTATTTCCATAGTTACTTGAGTTTAATTGCTCACACATCCCAAATAATTACAAAAAACTTATTATTGCATTTTACACCTTATCAGCCCACCTGTGTTACGAAGTGGCTGTGTCTCTCAAATAATTTCTGACTTCTGCGTTGATATGTTGGTTTTGGCATCTCAGAGGCTATCGATATAAGGACCGTCCGTTCTGCTCTATGATGGAATAATAGGTTCAGTGGTTTTTTTTCGTTTTATTTTGTTGATAATCATTTGATTTTTGTTAATTTTTTTTTTACATATTCCTTTTACAATACTGACAGTTCCGTGAATACACTCAATCCTCAAAGTAGTACATTTTTATTTTCTTGGTTTAAAAATCTATAACAACACTTGTTATATTCTATATTTTTTGTGACTATAACAATTATTTTTATTAAAAATGTTAGTAAAATTTCGTAGTTAAATTTCAATGTTTAGTTAAATTTTTTTTGTGTTAATAAAATTTCGAAAAATTAGAAAAATTTAATGGTACAATTTTGATTAGTGAATATAGAAAAAAAAATGTAAATATTTGTTTGTTTTGTAAACAGTTAGAATTCGGGTGAAAGATGCTCAGTCGTCAGACCCTTTTATTTAAACATAATTTAATTCTAGTTCTATAAATATTTTTGAAAATCATCAATCAAAATTCAAAGATGAATAAACGCAAAATGCTTTCGATACCATTGGCGCTACGTATTTTGTTATATTGCATTATTAATATTGTTAAACAATCACCGCTACCATTGGCGCAACGATTGGCTATTATATTGATGTATTATTAATATTTTTATTCAAAAATTGTTTGTACATTAGGTGCAACCATTTTTATTATATTACATTATTATATTTGTTTAAAAATCGCTTGTGACGTTGGTGCAACGACTTTTATTATATTTTATTATTGTTCTTGTTCTAAAATCACCGGTACCATTGGCACAACAATTGGTTGTTTTATTGAATTAATTTACATTTTATTTACTATTATTGGCTAGTAAAGAAGAAGGATGAAGGGTTGGAGTTCCAAAGGAGTGAAGTATTTTAATTTTTAAATGGAATATCTGTATATAATTTTGTATGCTTCTTCCGAGTTATGTCGTCAGAGCCTCTGTCCTTTGCTCATTTGAATCCATCTTCTTATGAAACTTTTGCGTTCAATTCAACATTTGTGATGGGCTGAGGTGATATATAATCAAACTCACACACTGCAGCTATAGTCGGAAATTTAATCTCAAGGCACGCAACTCTTCAAATGTTCCTGATGGTGATTAAATTATCAGGAATGCACAGAGTTAATTGCACCTGGTTGATCTTTAGATGCTAATAATTAACAAATTAATCCTCTTCTACTTTTATCTTGTAGCTTTCTAGTTCCTTTGGTGCTCAAAATTTTCTCCATTGCCGTCTGTACTATCATCTGCTTTAGTTTTTGTTTAATATTTTTTTTTTTGAGTGTTTAATTATTCTTTATTCATAATTAATTCAAAGATAAAAGCCCAATATAGCATGACAAAACAAAAAGGTACTTGAAACTCAAGAAGCTTCGTTAGGCATTAAACTTATTTAATATGTCACCAGTATCACCTGATCCTTGGTCTGAGTTGAAAAACCTCTTAATCCTGTCAATTCACTATTCTTTAGTTTGAATCGTTTTAGATATCATCGGATCACCTTGTTATCATGGAGCCTCAAGCAAGAACAGGACCTCGAAGACTAAGAGGCCTGTCTTGTAAATCAGTTTTGGTGTTACATTAATTACTATTAAATACCGCTTCCTGTTTGTAACATATTGATGCTGTAGCATTTAACATTAAATTAGTTACATACTGTTATGTTTTGTAACTTTAGAAAAAACACTTCTATATTTATTAGAAACAACTTTATTAAATAATTTACTTCTCTCTTTTAATGCTCGTAGTCTAATAATATTATCTTAATTTTATTTCTATTAAATTATAAAAGAAACTGTATATAATTAAACTGTACATAAATAAGGTATATAGTTCAATGTACATATACATAAATGAAGTAAAGTTATACATTTTGTTAGTACATTGCTTAACTCAAACATACAACACATACATTTATCCAGATATTTATAAAATTATTTACAGTCAATTCAATTCAAATAGTTTATTATTTGAAAGCCTAACCCGACAAACATTTTGTAACCAGCAATACCTCTACGGTCCCAATGTAACCGCCGAAAACAAGAGTTTTATCTGCAAATATGACGAAGACGAATTAAGAACACAAAACAAAATAAAAAGAGTTGAGATAACACCCCAATAAGCACCGCGTGCGTCATGGAATTGCCATGGCGTGCTAACACTTTATGCCGTATCTTTGCGCTCGTTGTGCGTACATATTTCACCATTCCGTATCGGTGATAAATGACGGCACTATGGTTATCACTAGCGGATGCACTTTGACGTCCAAGTGAGAACATGCCAACATGCTGCCACAGTGTTTGTGAGGATTTTTGGTAACATCATTGCGACAAACGGAGATTGCGGGCGTACTTCGAAGTTGTAAAATGAAAATATATGTGTAACTGCATTTGTTACTTAGGCGTCCATTTTATCGCCATTTTTTTAATGATACAATTTAAATGAAAAAAAATCAGATTTCAAAAAATTTAAATATTTGGCTTAAATATGAAAAATAATATTAATTTTCCACAATTTTCTTAATATTTTAAAAAATGAAATTTAAATATCAGTAAACCGACATGAGAAATGTCAAACAAGAAAATATTAAACAAATATAATGATTTGTTTGAATCATTAAAACTAATTATTTAAAGAGGCCTTTTGTTTTTTATGTATTTTTTCATTACTTTCACAAAATAATTACAAAATTCGTTTTACTTCGTTTTTTATTATTATACCAACATTAATTTAATACAAAACGAAGAGAGTCCCGACATTAAAAATGATAGTGTATGCCAGATGCCTTTGTTTAATGCTAGTTTAAAAACAAGAACAAATTTTTCAGTGTTTGAACATTCATCTTTGCTACATTCATCGTCGAAATACGCCCAATTATTTGTTATAATTTCGATAAGAAAAAATTATCAACATTTGAAATTTAGCTAGTTTTGTTCTGTTAGTGCTTCTGTGTTAACAAATAATAAAAAATCTGTAAAAAATTTAGTTTTAATTATTATTGGTAAGTAAATCTTAGTTCTCATAAGTTTTTCCAGTTTGTTTTTAAATAATAATTTATAAATTCATTTCAAAAGTATTTTAAGATAAATTAAATAATTTTTATTTTATTTAATTAAATAATTTTATTATTTTATTTTTCAGATATAATATTAGTAATATTATTAAGACTCTCAAAGTCTGGAAATTTTAAAATAAAAAAATTAAGTAACACTGTTGCAAATAAAAAAACAAGGCGGGGCTGAAATCACAAGTTCTGAGATACCAGAACTTCTTTGATAGTTTTCGACAAAAAACTTTTATGAGGACATGGTTTTTAGTTTTGGGCAGCAATGTATATCAAACATAACTTTTTGTTAAAGTGCATGTATTTTTTATCTCTGTTGAGATATGTATTACAAAACTAACACGAAACATCAATACGTTGTCGGAAAGTTATAACAGATAATAAATTAACATAATCAAGTGAAAAGATGATACACTCAGCAAACTACTCAAAAATCTCTCCATTTAGCGTTTCGAGAAAATATTACAAAACCACAAATTCAAATTTCTTTCAAAATTCCAAAAATATTGTAAAAATTAAATAAAATCAAATTTTTTTCAAAATTCTAAAAATATTCCAAAAATTATTACAATATCAAAGATTGAAAGTTTTATCAAAAATTCTAAAACTATTGCAAAAATTACAACAAAATCAAAAATTAACACTTTTTCCAAAATTCTAAAAATATTCAAAAATTATCACAAAATCAAAATAACAAACTTTTTTCAAAATTCCAATAATATTCCAAAAATTCTTAAAAATTCAAACTTTTTCAAAAATTCTAAAAATATTGCAAAATTTATTACAAAATTAAAAATTGAAACTTTTTTCAAATTTCCAAAAATTATAATAAAAACAAAAATTTAAAATTTTTCAAAATTCTAAAAATATTCCAAAAATTCTTACAAAATCAATTATTGAAACTTTTTTCAAAATTCTAAACAATATATAAAATTCAAAAGTACTATTTTTTTCAAAATTCTAATTGCAAAAATTATAACAAAATCAAAAATTAAAACTTTTTCCAAAATTCTAAAAATATTCCAAAATTTAAAATAAAATCATATATTTAAACTTTTTCTAAATTCTAATAATGTTTCTTCTTCAGCTACTTTCCAGGCCACTATTTCCACCAACACAAAAATACAACTGATGTAAATAATTAAGTTGTATTTATTTGATATACAATAATGAAAATATATTTTTATTGCTTTTTGATTTATAAGTATAACACAATTTATTTTAATTTTAATCACTTTGAGTGTTTTAGAGAGAATGACAATTTTAATTAATATTTTTTAATTATTGATTTACTGACAGGTTTTTTAGACTAAAATGCATTGAACCTTAATTAACAAATTGGCAATTTAAATTGCCATTTACATAGCATATATTTTTGAATTTAAATTATAATATTTGTATGGACTGTATCTTCATACATTTTACTTTCAAATTATTGTTTAACATATATGTAATGAATAATAATAGACTAATAAATAATTCAATAAATAATTACAAACTAATAACTGTTTAACGTTTGGCGTAAACATACCGGCGGCCATGAATCATCCGATTCAGTGAAGTGGTAGTAAACATATTTTCTGAACGGATCTTTTGATAATACCATTTTTTGTTCTTAAGGAAACTACTCGTACCACTGCATCTTTCCCTGGATGAATTGCAACTATTCTGCCATACAACCATTTGCTTGGGGGTAGGTTGTTTTCTTTGATAAGGACTACATTATCAATTTGGACATTTGTTTCCTTGAGCTGCCATTTCACGCGTGCTTGTAATGCGGTGAGATATTCAATGTGCCATCTTTTCCAGAAGTTTTGAAATATTTGTTGCACCATTTGATATCTCGACAATTTGGAAATTTTAACATCATTATAGTTCTGATCAGATACCGAGCCAATTGGATGTCCGACAAGAAAATGAGCTGGTGTTAAGGCATCGATTTCTTCTGTTGTATTGACACAGAGTGGTCTAGAGTTCAATGTTGCTTCTATTTGAACTAGAAGAGTTATCATTTCTTCGTACGTAAGTATTTGATCTCCAATTACTCGTTTTAGATGGTACTTCGTCGACTTAACAGCTGCTTCCCACAAACCTCCTTGATGTGGTGATGCAGGGGAAATGAAGTGCCAATTTATGTTTGCATCTAATAAAGAGTTAGAAATCATATTATTGTTTAATTTTATAAATGAAAAAATTTCTTTTAAAATCTTGTTGGCACCAACAAAATTCGTGCCGTTATCGCTGAATATATCGGAACAAGCTCCTCTTCTTGCCACAAATCGTCTCAGAGCTGCTATGAATGCTTCGGTTGTGAGTTCACTCACCAGTTCGATGTGAACTGCCTTTATGCTTAAGCAAACAAATATGCATATGTATGCTTTAAAAGTTTTTTGGCTGCGCCCCTTCAGTAACTTCAAAGAAATCGGTCCCGCATAATCAACACCTGTTTGTAAGAAAGGCTTGACTAATGTTACTCGGGCTTCGGGCAATTCTCCCATTATCTGCGAAACTGTATTTTTCTTATATCTGAAGCATGTGATGCAACTATGTGTTGTTTTTCGCACTAAATTTCTGCAGTTGATAATCCAAAACTGTTGCTTTAAGATGTTAATCAGTAATGTTGGGCCTGCGTGAAGATATTTCTGATGATAGTATGCCACAAGTTTCTCTGTAACCACATTGTTACCAGAAACTATCAACGGATGCTTGACTTCGAAAACTGCTGTTGAATTCTGTATTCTCCCACCAACGCGTAAATTATTTCTGTCATCGAGAAATAGATTCAAGTTTTTTAATTTGCTTGATCGGTATACTGATTTTTTCTGTTTCAAAAGATCGATCTCTTGCCGATAATCTTCATATTGAATCCATTGGATAATTTGTAATTGTGCATTTTTAATTTCTGTACTATTGAGTGGAGCGCTGTTTCGCTTCTTTGTCCGGGTAACAGTTATAAATCTCTTTACAGTAGCTAACACTCTTACCATTTTTGAAAAGATTGAGAATTTTTGATTTAATATTTGAAGAACTGAATTGCTTTCAGTCACAGTGTAGACTTCTACTACCCTGTCTTTTATTTCATTATCAATATTTACTTCTTCACTTCTATAAACATTTTGATTTGGAAACTGCGATTGGTCTAGAGACAGCCAAGATGGTCCATGCCACCACAGTGGATGATCAATTAATTCTCTGGCTATTATGCCACGTGAAGCACAATCTGCAGGGTTATCATTTGACGATACATGTTGCCATTTATCGCGCGGAAAGTTATCTAAGATTTCGGAAGTGCGATTGGCGACAAAAGTTTTCCATCTTCGTGGATGTGTAGATAACCATGCCAGCACGATACTTGAATCTGTCCACATATAACTCTTCGTAGATTTTGCTTTAAAAACTTCTACAGTTGTTGACATTAGTTTTGAGAGCAACACAGCCGCGCACAACTCCAATCGGGGAATCGAAATTTGTTTAATGGACGCTACTTTGGTCTTTGAAGCCACCAAGCTAACTACAATTGTCCCATCTTCTCTTGTTGTCCGACAATATACTGTTGCAGCGTACGCTTTCTCCGACGCATCTGAAAACCCGTGCAATTCAACACTCTCAACCCATCTCGGTATTACAATATGCTGTAGCTCTATTAGATTAGATCTTATTTGTTCCCATTTTTCCTGTACTTCAAAAGGTATTTTATCATCCCAACCCAAATTTAATACCCAAAGTTGTTGGAAGAATATTTTTATGCTAATGGTTGTTGGAGACAGCCAGCCTAACGGATCGAAGATTCTTGCAGCTTCCGATAAAATATTCCGTTTTGTGGATACCAGTGTTTTACTCATGTTAAAGGAAAACTTGAATGTGTCTTCAAGTGGAAACCATTCTATTCCCAATATCTTCATATTAGCATCATTGCTGAAATCTATCTTATTCATCTCTCTGTCTTCATCGGGTATATTTTTCAAGACGCTGAGATCGTTCGAAGCCCATTTTCTCAAATTGAACCCAGCCGTACTAAGAATATTTTTAACCTTAATTAGTACCTCTTGAGCTTCTTCGATTGTTTCTGCTCCAGTCAAGAGATCGTCAATGTAGAAGTCATTTTCTATGACTTGTGCAATGTTTGGGTAGGAAGTTCTATGTATTTCACCTAACTTTGATAGAACTTTTGTCGCAAGATACGGAGCGCTTGCGGTTCCATAAGTCACTGTAAGTAGTCTATAATGGTACATTGGTGAAGATGGTTCTCGTTGCCATACAATTCTCTGATAGTTGATATCTTCTCGATCAACTAGCACCTGACGGTACATTTTCTCGATGTCCGCTTTGAGTACTATTTTGTGGAGACGGAACCGTTGCACGATGTTGAGTAGTGAAGATTGAATTGTTGGCCCAATCATTAAGTAGTCATTAAGTGAATTATTGGTAGTTGATCGAGCCGAAGCATCAAACACCACTCTCAGCTTAGTTGTTGAACTATGTTCTTTCAACACACCATGATGCGGCAAATAACAAACTGGATGTGCAGCACCGTTAACTTCAGGATCTGGGATATACTCCATGTGGTTCAGCATCTCATATTCATCCATGAATCCCTGATATTTGTTTTTAAAATCCACATCTCGTTGAAATCTGGTCATCATAGATTTTAAACGTTTGATCGCCAAACCTTTGCAATCGTCCAGTTCCATTTTTAATTTTTTGAATGGTAATCTCACCACAAATCGTCCATTGTCCAATCTTCTATAAGTGTGCTCAAAATGTGCTTCACACAACTTCTCTTCGTCAGTAAATGGTATGATTTTCGGGACTTCTTCTACTTCCCAAAACCTTTTCAATGATCTATCGATGTCTACTTCGGATGAGGTGCTCTCTATCAAATTAACATTAGACACCGAACAATGAGGAAATTCTCCAGCGATAACCCATCCAAACATTGTATCTTGAGCTATGGGATCCTCATCTTCGTTTTTAATTTGGTCTGGTTTCATAATTTTTAAAAATTGACTGATTCCAACCAAAATATCAATAGGTCGGGGAATATTATATGTTGGATCGGCCAAATTTAATTTTTTAAGTTGATCATTTAGCGGAAATTTTAGTTCTATTGCGGGGATTCGAGCTGCTAGTGAAGACAAAATTAATGCACTGGCTTTAACTGAGTTCATGGGATCATATTGAGAGATTAATTTGATTTCAGTTATCCCTCGTGTTACTGCTGCTGGAGTGGAACATATACCGCTAACGGTGACCTTTGCATTTACTCTGGGAATACGAAGTCTTTGTACACAAGCTTCAGTAATAAAGGTGTGTTGCGATCCTGAGTCAAGCAGTATCCTGCATTGATGAATTTCGCCGCCACTATCTTCGACATTGATCAACGCTGTTGGCAACAAACCAATCGGAATCTTATAAGAACTATCTCTTAAAGAATCTTCGGAAACATTAAAACCGTGCAAAGTTGATACACCGCAATATGATAATTCTTCGGGAGCATTTTCATCCACAATTGCAGTATTTGATGAAATGTTTGTATTTGGTGCTTCATCCAGATGAAGGCTAGAATCATGTTTTCGTTTGCATGTTTTGCACCGTTTGTGATTTCGGCATCTAAATACTATGTGCGTATCACTGAGACAGTTGAAGCAGCGACCCAATTCTCTCACTCGGTTTCGACGATCAGTAATAGACAATTGCAAAAACTTCGAACATTCGTTCAAATAATGTTGTTCTTCGCACAAGGGACATGTTATATTAGATGACATAAACAATGACCTCAATGGAATGTTCTTGGATGTCGAGGCTCTAGACTGTAGCATATTCGTTGGCTTCAAGTTTTCTAGCATATCAGATCTCTTGTTGAGAAATTTTAAAAACACTGAAGTGGTTGGGAATTCGATGTCAGCAGTCTCTTGAATCCAAAGTTGTTTACTTTCATCGTCTAGCTTGTTGAATATTATATAAATAATCCAGGGATCACGAGCTTCTGCTTGAGTGCCAAGAGCTTTCAAGCCTCGTATCACTTCGTCAGTTGTATCGCTAATTTTCCTAATGTTTGATGAATTCACTGATTTTATTGATGGCTGTTCAATAAAGGTTTTCAAAAAGGATGTGACTATATTCTGTTTTTTGCTATACCGGCTACATAACTTTTGAAAAGCCTCTATATAGTTGGCTTCGGTGATGGTGAAATGTTTCACTAAGTTCGCAGCGTCGCCAATCAACAGACCTTTTAAATACTGGAATTTTTGTACAGCTGGTATAGTTTTATTTTCGTGGACACACGATGTGAACAAATCATAAAAAGAAATCCAATCTTTATAATTTCCATCAAATGGTGGAATGTGACATCGCGGTAATTTAAAATCGCATGCAGTAGATTGGGTTGTATTATTTCCTTCACTTGAGACTGTTGTTTGATTTAGATCAATGGTCTTGGACTTTAACCATGAATTCAATTTAGCTACCACATGGTAAAATTTATTTTCAAACCATTCCATTTCCGATTCAAATTTTTCATCGATCTCAAACAACGCGTTTTCATTTTCGACAAACTCGGCAAATAAATTGTTGGCGCGAACTAATCTGGCTCTAATATCTTCATCTGCTACTGTATCATTCAACGTGTTCGAAAACGTAACCAATCGAGTTAGAGTACCTTTCATAACAGCGTGTCTCTTCTTTAAAGTATTAATACTCATTGTTAACGCAGACAAACGTTATAAATTATAAATAAATATAAATCTTTATATAACTCTACACAACACTCAATAATATTTGCACAGAAATTTAACACATACAAATTTTATCCACAATAAATAATAATTTAATAATTTTTCTTAATTCAAATAATCTTTTCTTCATGTAATTAATTAATAATCAAGTGTGATACTTATCGTAAATATTTTCTGGCAAGATGGCACCGCGTGGCTTTGTTTGACAATTTTCCAAAATCTTCAATTATAATATTTTCCAATCAGATCCGGCTCGAAGGACCATGTTTCTTCTTCAGCTACTTTCCAGGCCACTATTTCCACCAACACAAAAATACAACTGATGTAAATAATTAAGTTGTATTTATTTGATATACAATAATGAAAATATATTTTTATTGCTTTTTGATTTATAAGTATAACACAATTTATTTTAATTTTAATCACTTTGAGTGTTTTAGAGAGAATGACAATTTTAATTAATATTTTTTAATTATTGATTTACTGACAGGTTTTTTAGACTAAAATGCATTGAACCTTAATTAACAAATTGGCAATTTAAATTGCCATTTACATAGCATATATTTTTGAATTTAAATTATAATATTTGTATGGACTGTATCTTCATACATTTTACTTTCAAATTATTGTTTAACATATATGTAATGAATAATAATAGACTAATAAATAATTCAATAAATAATTACAAACTAATAACTGTTTAACGTTTGGCGTAAACAAATAATATTCCAAAAATTCAAACTGTTTCGAAAATTCTAAACAGATTGCAAAAATTATAACAATATCAAAAATTGAAACTTTGTTATGGCCGCCAAATTACTTGATGTCTAACAGGTATCGTTTATAAAAATCTACGATCAAATCCAGAACAAATTTAGCTTCTGTATAAATGGGTTGACAGGAAGTTAGGGCTTGACAGTTAAAACAGCCAAAAAAAAACTGCACTAACTCACGGTAGAGACGTCAAGGTTATAATTGTTTTTGTTGTATACTTGCATTTTCTTTAGAAACGTTCGAATTTTATTTGTTTTCTTTCATTATCTCTTTGCTTAATTAAAACGAAACAAAAGAGATGATAATATATGAATTCCCTTTTTCGTATAATTTTGTTGTATTGAAACATATAAAAAAAGACAGAACTCAAAGTGTGTATGATCATTTTAAATTTCTTTTCTGAAGCATTTTGTTGTGTGAGTTTCTTTTTTTTGCCGATTGATGTGCGTTATGATTATTTGTTGATAAAAGGGTAAATGTAAATGTATTGTTTACAAAAATATGCCCGACGAGTTAGGAATATATGCAATCAACTCTTATTTCTCTCTTGTTTAGAATAATTAAAAATATATAAATAACCAAACATTTTTCAATTTGAGTTGAGTTGTAATTGGAATTCAAGATTAATAATATTGTTAACCAAGTCGTGTTAAATGAAAAAAATATATATTTTTTTGTTAAATTAAAAGTAAAATGTATGTATTTTTAGTGATTTTGGTTAACAATAAAAAAAAAATTTCATGAAATGAAAAATAAATGTGTAGTTGTTGTGTTTCTGGTTTTAAAGTAAAAAAAAATTGATAAAAGTATAGTCAAAAAAAAAATATTTATAATAAAGAAAAGAAAAATATATTGTGTTAAATTTACTAAAACTTAAATATATAATCTTGTTGCCGTGATACAAGTTAAAAGAAAAAAAAAGCTTACAATTGAAAATGATCTTAAGAAGTTTGCGTGTCCTATATTTTTGGTAGAATGCCTACAAAATAAAAAAAATGAAAAATGAATGAATAAAAATTAAAAAAAATATGTTAATAATATAAGAAAAGGAAAGAAATAAATTTTTTTTTTGCTACTCAATCACGTCGTTGCATAGTTGATTCTTTTTGTCAGCCGTGCTCGTTGATAAATGATAAAATGAAGCAGGTTGGAGTGGAAAAAAAATCATCACGATTCCAGATAATCGTATAACGTATCATATACTGGTGCTTTTATAAAAATATGAAGCACTGCAAGAAATTGCTGATAGTGTTTGTACTGCAAGTGAAGTGGTGCGAGAGGTGAAAATAAATGGATTTTTTTAACGGGGCATCAAGACACCAATCAACAGAATTAAGTTAAGTCTATTTTTATGTTTCATTTTTAAATTCATTAATTTTATTTTGAATTGTTTGAGGCCATCATGGTCTTGCAAATTAAACTCTTAGTGTTATATTAGAGATTTTTCCTTGGTGGAGTCCGCGCACAAGTCCGTTTCATTCGAGTATCATTTAAAATGAGTTCCCTTTGATAAATAGATAACGTATGTGTCTATCTATTTTTATAATAAAAGTCAAATCGTTTCAACTTTTTTCTAAATTCCAAAAATTATAATAAAATCACATATATAAAATTTTTCAAAATTCTAAAAATATTTCAAAAGTTCTTACAAAATTAAAAATACAAACTTTTTTCAAAATTCCAAAAATATTTAAAAAACTATAACAAATTCAAAAATTTCCATGTCACATTTACGTCATACAACAGCTAAATTTTTTTTCCAAAAAATTGGCTAAAAAGTAAATAAAATCAATTTTTGACACACTTGACAATATTTTTTTGACAAACTTATAATGCAATAAAATTCTCAATAATAATAATACCATTTGCATTTCATACAAATAACTAATTTTATTATTTTCTAAAAAAATAAATGAAAATCATTCTTGAGCACTTCACATTATTTCTTTGACAAACTTATAATGCCATATATCTCTATAATAATAATAAAATTTCCTGTCATACAAATAATTAATTTTATTTTTTTACAAAAAATTGGGTAAAAAAATAAATAAAAATCTTGACAACATTTTTTCGACAAACTTATAATGCCATAACTCTCAATAATATTAATAAAATTTCATGTCATACAAATAATTAATTTTATTTTTTCCAAAAAATGGGTAAAAAATAAATAAAAATCTTTCTTTTGACACACTTGACAAAATGTTTTTGACAAACTTATAATACCATAACTCTCTATAATAATAATAAAATTTCATGTCATACAAATAATTAATTTCATTTTTTTACAAAAAATTGCATTAAAAAATAAATAAAAATCTTACTTTTGACACACTTGACAACATTCTTTTGAAAAACTTATAATACAATAATTTAGATTTTGGTCTCACATACCAATCCCGACCATCAAGATTTCTCCAAATTCATTGTTCCTACTCGTAATCACTTAAAATTAAAGCTTTTTAAGTAAAATATATGCAAATTGCCTTGTTTTGACACACTTGACGATTTTTTTGTCACACTTCCGGTACAGTTATCGAACACATCGTCCTTTCGGCTCTCCCCAATGGGAATTTTTGAAATCCGTCCAGCGGTTTTCCAGATTTCGTCGGTTGTGTTGGCCGGCCAGCCGGCCGGCAGACAGTCATACATTTTTTTCTTGCTTTTTTAGAATCAGTAGGTCCTAAAACATCGGGAAATACCAAAAAAAGAGGGGATAAGAATTTCACTTTTTGGCTCGAGAATGTAAATACTTGGTCTTTCAGACCGAAGCAGCTATTACAATTGTGTTATGATTTCTTTTACAAAACAAATGCCAACAACAATAAAAACAAGAAAATTTTACAAGTTGTCGATTTCATTATTTCAATATATTAAATGGAGCTATAATTTGTCAATCGTTTTTAATTCCAAAATTGCTTGCCGCAAGAGAAGTAACTTACTGAAAATAAACAATGGATTTCCTATTTATAAACTTAAGAGAACTAAATTATCACAGAAAGTATAACTTAAAATTTGGTATATAATTTTCTTTTAAAATATGTAAAGTTAACAATTGAGAAATAGTTTCAATTTCTGACCGCCTTCTAAGACACACACTACACCCACTAGGTGTGGCTTGACTTTAGATTAGTTCTTGTATTAAAATCAAAACTTCATACGATCATTATGATGCTTTTTATGAACTCAAAATATTATTTATAAAACAAAATCTTATTTAATCTGTAAACATCTTTATTAAAAAAAAAAAAATATTTGTTCTATAGAAACTTATAGCATAAGACGAAAATTTATTAAAAATATGTACCAACATTAATCGCTTAAGTATTTACATTAAGATTATTGCTTTTAATTTAAATCATAAAATTTTCTAATTTAGTAATTAATTTTGCCCAAATATAAAATACTTTAATGAAGAAGAAACAGAAATAATAATATAACTTATTTCTATCAAAATAAGAAACTTTTCTTTTCTTACAATTTTTGTGTTTTTGTTGTTGTTGTTTTTCTTTTTCTATACATTTATAATCTTTTTTAAATTCGACTAATTTATTTGATTCTATAACATTCAAACTCAAACCACTTTTGTTTATATAACGTTACTTCAATTTGATTGAATTATCCCTTTTGATAATAATTCCCCAAGAAAACAACAAATCTTTAATAATTTTTTCTACTGAGATTATATTTTCCTACGTCTTCCACTGAAGTTTGTTTTTCTTTTTTTTTTGCTCTTAACTTTGTTAATTATTTTATAAAGTTTTATAAAATTGTTTTACTTAATACTTATCCCCTATATTTAAGTTGTACTAGTAATTCTAAGGCTAAGACGATGAAGTAAGACATAAAAAATAGGGAATTAAATATTTGAAATTATATTAATTTGATTAGAAGTGATTAGATTTTTAGGAATTAGGACATTTTATTTGGTCAATGTTGAAGGAGTTATTTTGTTTGGAATTTAATATCAATAAAAGGGTTGGTGTTGTATGTTATACAATTATCTAGATTCATTATCATTACATTATAAATTAAAACCTTTAACAATGATTTTCTTTATTCAGAATTTTCGTTTGTAGATATTTTTAGTACAGTTGAGAAATAAGATAAATATTAAAAGGCCAACAATTTGATACACCAATTTGTTTTCCTAAAATGAGATGGAAGAAAAGAATAAGAAGAAAAAAAATTTCAAATAATAATAAAATTGAATACAAAAAGGAAAAAAGGGTGTTAAGTCAAGCGGAAGGACAGATTACTTTGCCGTTTATTATTTTTGGAAGAAACCATTAAATTTCATTAGAATTTTTTGTTATTTTTATTATTTATTTCTGTTTCCCGAATTATATAAATTATATCGAGGTAAAACTTTAAACTTTAAGTTAACGATTTGATGGTTTGTTCAATGTAATGATATAATTTAAGAGTTGAATTGGGGTGAGATGATGTGGTGGTTCAAGTGTAGGTTTTTGTTTGAAGCATAAAATAATGGTAACAAAAATATTTTCAACAAGATTTACGAGCACAAAATATTTGTATTGACATTTTAAAATTGTTACCTATTATAAAAAGCTCAGTTCATTCGAAAACCTTTCAGAAAATCGATACCCTTCGGCGTGTTTCATAGTCCCGTTAATCTACAAAGGGGTCTATCATATTTAACAATGAATGAATGAATTTAACAAAAACGTTTAATTTCAGCTACGTATTAAACATAAACCATCGTATAATATGTAGTAAAATATTTTAGTTAAAAATCACGTGTTACTGATCGAAATGAGATTTTAGATGACTAGTGCATTTTATTATATTTTTAGTTTGAAAATTATTGAAGTTTAAAACAAACAGTTGTTAAAAGGACTAAAACAACTTTTTAACATCACTTAAAAATATTGTAGGTTGTAGTGGGATTCAAACGTATATTTTGTAGGGATTTTTTATTTATACGTCACCAATTTTGATTTACAAAAATAATCGCATATAATTTTAATATATTTTCTTTATTTATACGAACATCACATTTAAAACTACAACATTATTTAAATTCAATTTCACGGCTTCGTTTTTTGATTTTCATGTAATCAAAAGTAAATGTGATAAATTCGTGTTATTTTTTACGGTAAAATATAAATAAAAATTGATAAGTCCTGATTGACTTGATTATCTCTTTTATAATATCCTGATCAAATCGAATGTTCGATGTTTTATTAGCGAGAATTTTCTAATTTCGGCTCTTTTCAAATATACATTGATCACCCTCTCGTCCATATAATTGTACAGAAGAACTTTAAAAAAAAATTTACACAGGTACCACTTCAGTATAACTAATAACTAATTTGAATAGCTTAAAAAAAAGAAAAAAATGGCAGAATAAATTTCAAAATCAAACTACATTGACCTCATACGCTTGTAAAAGTAAATCTAGCTTATAGTTTGACTGTATACAACAAGACAACAGTGAACTAATATAAAAAAGAATAAGAAAAATAACCACCATCAGAGCACCAAAATAGAACTTAAGAGTTAGTTTGCTTACAATAAGGCCTATGGCCTATAACATTGTACAGTGGTAAAATTTTGGGTGATATGATTTTGGCTAATAACAAAATAGTGAGCCGCAGCAAGCTTCACTTATGGATTAATAAACAATCAACGAATAGCTGAGCTGTTCCAAATGAGAAATTGACATAAGAAAATCAGAAAAACAGGGAAAACGAGAATATAAAGTTATGTAAAGCCTGGGCTTTTCAATTTAATTAAATAGATGCTTCATCTATTTATCCAAGGGATTTTAGAATTTTTAGAATGATAAACGGAACGTACGAAGACTCCAACAAGGAAAAAATTTCTAAATAAACTTACTAGCTTATAAGACCATGATGGTCTTATAATATAATCAACAAAAATTCAAGAATTTAATAGAAATAAAATAGTATATAACAATAAAATCTAACCTTAACCTTATAGTTGATTGTTGACTTCAATGTTGCAAGCGACTTTCGTCCTCGTATTTCGCTTGTTTTCCTTCCAATTTTTATTTTATGTTTCCCAAAATTTATTTATTTATTTATTTAGATCTTTGTCTAGATCTTTGGATTCGTCGAAATTGTTTTCATCGTTTTCATAATTGTATCCCACTTTTGAATTATGTTTATGACTATTTGAAGTTGGATTAAAATTAACTGATGATCGAACTATAATTTTATCACCCGGCAAGCCGACAACTTTTTCGCATATATACACTATTGGATTTGCTGGTAATTTTGCTATTATTATATCACCAACGTATTCAAACGTACAATGTGCCATGCAAGCATATTTAATTGTATGTCCTAAAATTCTTCCAGCTATCATAAAAACCAAGATGGCGTAATTTAGTCCAATTTATTTATTTCACTTTAAAATCGTTTCTATGTGGATTAAACTTTGTACAAACAAAAACACTTGCAAATCAAATTAAAGTTTTAAATCTTTTTATTCCGTAAGTTTAATATTAAATATTTAATAAAAATCTGAAAACATTTTTACATATAGTTTGGTAACGCTAATCAAAAACATTTTTATAATCTTAATTTTTTCTTATAAAATAAAATGCGAACCGAACAAAATTTTGTTTTTTCGGCAAACGGCTGTAAAGTTTAACTTTACTGCCGCTGGGGAGTAGCTAAAGTATTACTTTTTAGCCGGCGGCTGCAAAAGTAACGCCATTTTTATTTTATCTGCCAGCGGCTGTAAAGTAACTATCATATTTTTCGGCGGTTGTAAAGTAATCTTCATATTTTTACGAAGGCAGTAAAGTAATTTTCATTTTTTTACGGCGGCAGTAAAGTAAAATAACATGATATTATTAATTTGTTCCAAACAGAATGCGCATCAGTTCATTTTAATGAATTAAATTCAATAAAAATTAATTTCAGAAAATTTATTACCTAAAACATATTAATAAAAAATTTGATGCATTAATTTCATATTTTTAATCAAATTTAAACGTTTGCCGAAAAAATAGTGTATTGAATTCGGATCTAAAGTCGTGTTTCGTCTATAATTGTCAGCCTCCCTACGATCGGCCGCCAAACTATAGACTCAACACAAAAAGTACAACTTTAGCTCCTAATTCAATAATATAATATTTATTAATTCTTTTGATTTTAAATTCAAAATTGAACTTTCAAAAATATAAATTTTTGGGTTTTGAAATCAAAAACTAACTTAATTTTAATTTTTATTTTTGATTTAATACATATCAAAATTGGAACTGAACAAGAATTTTTAGTTAATTCCTTTTTTTTTAATATCAAACCAACCGACCACCATAACTAATATAATTCGTGATTGATCTTCTGTCAAATCGTTTTTTTGTTTGTTTGTTTTCCCTTATTTCTCTGAGAGAGAAACCGGTTTGTCTTCCCAAAGACGTGCATAAATTTTTCATTTGATTCAAAATTGTACAATTATTGCGAGTTTCTTTTAAATCTATAAGAAAAAAACCTACCGCAAAAAAATAATAGTTTCTCCCTCACTGCTACTATATAAAAAGAAATAAGAATAATGACAGATTAGGATTTGATTCTAACCAAATATATAAATTTTAATCTTTTATCTATTAAAAATAAACTACACAATAATGAAAAGTTGGTCGCCAGCTAGTTTTCATAATATACTTTCAGGATGTATACATAACTTAAATATTTGCACATTTGCATTATAAAATAATAAAATGTTCACTATTATAAAATCACTGGAAATAACACAATAAATGTAAAATACTCTCGTAATTATTTTCATTCATTTTATAAAAATTATCACAACTAAAAATAATAGATTTTACTTTTTGTTTCGTTTTAAATTATTTAATTGTTTTTAATTTATAATTTAATACAATAGTTGGTTGTTGTAAATAAACAGAAATGCAAATGGCGAAATGAGAAATTGAATATGACATATTAGCAAACACGATTTCTTATGTCTCTCTTCATACAATTTTAAAGTTATGTTCTCACTATATTTATATATACTGTAAGAGCAAAACAAAAACAACAATGTTCCAGTGTATTGACCAAAACTTGTTTTTCTGTTTTTTAATACCACGAAAGAAAGCGACGGATGGCACTGAATCATCTATTTGTCTCGTTTACTCCTAAGACTAAACTATTATTAATACTAGGATGTTGGCTGATTTTTCAGTTAGTTAGTGTTTGATACTTAGAGTATATATAAATATAGAGAGAACATAACTTTAAAATTGTATGAAGAGAGACATAAGAAATCGTGTTTGCTAATATGTCATATTCAATTTCTCATTTCGCCATTTGCATTTCTGTTTATTTACAACAACCAACTATTGTAAAATAAGAACTGAATCTAAAAAATTATGGTGCAAATTATGAAACATTTTGCAATCCATACAATTTTAGAGCGATCTAGTTTCGAACCAATGAGAAAATTTTTAAACTTTAAAAAAGTCTATCATTCTCATCAGGGCTAGCCGACTAGATAAACTCTACCAAAAAATGTCAACGCTAATGTATATAACCAAAAATTAGGTTACAACACTAGCGAAGTGTAAAAACAAAAAATTTACATAAACATACATTTAATAAATTCAGGTTTAGTCAATTAATTTCTCTGGTGATCACTGTTTTGTTATACTCTAGACATTCTAGTATTGAATAACAAACTTGTATCTGTGAGAAGAAGATGACTAGTCTTCACTTGTGTCTATTGACACATGATCAACAATTAATTCAGTAAATTATTTGTGATATAACATCACCCCGATGGAAAATCTCCCATCAAGAATAATATAAGAACTGAATCTAAAAAATTATGGTGCAAATTATGAAACATTTTGCAATCCATACAATTTTAGAGCGATCTAGTTTCGAACCAATGAGAAAATTTTTAAACTTTAAAAAAGTCTATCATTCTCATCAGGGCTAGCCGACTAGATAAACTCTACCAAAAAATGTCAACGCTAATGTATATAACCAAAAATTAGGTTACAACACTAGCGAAGTGTAAAAACAAAAAATTTACATAAACATACATTTAATAAATTCAGGTTTAGTCAATTAATTTCTCTGGTGATCACTGTTTTGTTATACTCTAGACATTCTAGTATTGAATAACAAACTTGTATCTGTGAGAAGAAGATGACTAGTCTTCACTTGTGTCTATTGACACATGATCAACAATTAATTCAGTAAATTATTTGTGATATAACATCACCCCGATGGAAAATCTCCCATCAAGAATAATATAAGAACTGAATCTAAAAAATTATGGTGCAAATTATGAAACATTTTGCAATCCATACAATTTTAGAGCGATCTAGTTTCGAACCAATGAGAAAATTTTTAAACTTTAAAAAAGTCTATCATTCTCATCAGGGCTAGCCGACTAGATAAACTCTACCAAAAAATGTCAACGCTAATGTATATAACCAAAAATTAGGTTACAACACTAGCGAAGTGTAAAAACAAAAAATTTACATAAACATACATTTAATAAATTCAGGTTTAGTCAATTAATTTCTCTGGTGATCACTGTTTTGTTATACTCTAGACATTCTAGTATTGAATAACAAACTTGTATCTGTGAGAAGAAGATGACTAGTCTTCACTTGTGTCTATTGACACATGATCAACAATTAATTCAGTAAATTATTTGTGATATAACATCACCCCGATGGAAAATCTCCCATCAAGAATAATATAAGAACTGAATCTAAAAAATTATGGTGCAAATTATGAAACATTTTGCAATCCATACAATTTTAGAGCGATCTAGTTTCGAACCAATGAGAAAATTTTTAAACTTTAAAAAAGTCTATCATTCTCATCAGGGCTAGCCGACTAGATAAACTCTACCAAAAAATGTCAACGCTAATGTATATAACCAAAAATTAGGTTACAACACTAGCGAAGTGTAAAAACAAAAAATTTACATAAACATACATTTAATAAATTCAGGTTTAGTCAATTAATTTCTCTGGTGATCACTGTTTTGTTATACTCTAGACATTCTAGTATTGAATAACAAACTTGTATCTGTGAGAAGAAGATGACTAGTCTTCACTTGTGTCTATTGACACATGATCAACAATTAATTCAGTAAATTATTTGTGATATAACATCACCCCGATGGAAAATCTCCCATCAAGAATAATATAAGAACTGAATCTAAAAAATTATGGTGCAAATTATGAAACATTTTGCAATCCATACAATTTTAGAGCGATCTAGTTTCGAACCAATGAGAAAATTTTTAAACTTTAAAAAAGTCTATCATTCTCATCAGGGCTAGCCGACTAGATAAACTCTACCAAAAAATGTCAACGCTAATGTATATAACCAAAAATTAGGTTACAACACTAGCGAAGTGTAAAAACAAAAAATTTACATAAACATACATTTAATAAATTCAGGTTTAGTCAATTAATTTCTCTGGTGATCACTGTTTTGTTATACTCTAGACATTCTAGTATTGAATAACAAACTTGTATCTGTGAGAAGAAGATGACTAGTCTTCACTTGTGTCTATTGACACATGATCAACAATTAATTCAGTAAATTATTTGTGATATAACATCAAAAAATCGCTCTAAAATTGTATGGATTGCAAAATGTTTCATAATTTGCACCATAATTTTTTAGATTCAGTTCTTATATTATTCTTGATGGGAGATTTTCCATCGGGGTGATGTTATATCACAAATAATTTACTGAATTAATTGTTGATCATGTGTCAATAGACACAAGTGAAGACTAGTCATCTTCTTCTCACAGATACAAGTTTGTTATTCAATACTAGAATGTCTAGAGTATAACAAAACAGTGATCACCAGAGAAATTAATTGACTAAACCTGAATTTATTAAATGTATGTTTATGTAAATTTTTTGTTTTTACACTTCGCTAGTGTTGTAACCTAATTTTTGGTTATATACATTAGCGTTGACATTTTTTGGTAGAGTTTATCTAGTCGGCTAGCCCTGATGAGAATGATAGACTTTTTTAAAGTTTAAAAATTTTCTCATTGGTTCGAAACTAGATCGCTCTAAAATTGTATGGATTGCAAAATGTTTCATAATTTGCACCATAATTTTTTAGATTCAGTTCTTATATTATTCTTGATGGGAGATTTTCCATCGGGGTGATGTTATATCACAAATAATTTACTGAATTAATTGTTGATCATGTGTCAATAGACACAAGTGAAGACTAGTCATCTTCTTCTCACAGATACAAGTTTGTTATTCAATACTAGAATGTCTAGAGTATAACAAAACAGTGATCACCAGAGAAATTAATTGACTAAACCTGAATTTATTAAATGTATGTTTATGTAAATTTTTTGTTTTTACACTTCGCTAGTGTTGTAACCTAATTTTTGGTTATATACATTAGCGTTGACATTTTTTGGTAGAGTTTATCTAGTCGGCTAGCCCTGATGAGAATGATAGACTTTTTTAAAGTTTAAAAATTTTCTCATTGGTTCGAAACTAGATCGCTCTAAAATTGTATGGATTGCAAAATGTTTCATAATTTGCACCATAATTTTTTAGATTCAGTTCTTATATTATTCTTGATGGGAGATTTTCCATCGGGGTGATGTTATATCACAAATAATTTACTGAATTAATTGTTGATCATGTGTCAATAGACACAAGTGAAGACTAGTCATCTTCTTCTCACAGATACAAGTTTGTTATTCAATACTAGAATGTCTAGAGTATAACAAAACAGTGATCACCAGAGAAATTAATTGACTAAACCTGAATTTATTAAATGTATGTTTATGTAAATTTTTTGTTTTTACACTTCGCTAGTGTTGTAACCTAATTTTTGGTTATATACATTAGCGTTGACATTTTTTGGTAGAGTTTATCTAGTCGGCTAGCCCTGATGAGAATGATAGACTTTTTTAAAGTTTAAAAATTTTCTCATTGGTTCGAAACTAGATCGCTCTAAAATTGTATGGATTGCAAAATGTTTCATAATTTGCACCATAATTTTTTAGATTCAGTTCTTATATTATTCTTGATGGGAGATTTTCCATCGGGGTGATGTTATATCACAAATAATTTACTGAATTAATTGTTGATCATGTGTCAATAGACACAAGTGAAGACTAGTCATCTTCTTCTCACAGATACAAGTTTGTTATTCAATACTAGAATGTCTAGAGTATAACAAAACAGTGATCACCAGAGAAATTAATTGACTAAACCTGAATTTATTAAATGTATGTTTATGTAAATTTTTTGTTTTTACACTTCGCTAGTGTTGTAACCTAATTTTTGGTTATATACATTAGCGTTGACATTTTTTGGTAGAGTTTATCTAGTCGGCTAGCCCTGATGAGAATGATAGACTTTTTTAAAGTTTAAAAATTTTCTCATTGGTTCGAAACTAGATCGCTCTAAAATTGTATGGATTGCAAAATGTTTCATAATTTGCACCATAATTTTTTAGATTCAGTTCTTATATTATTCTTGATGGGAGATTTTCCATCGGGGTGATGTTATATCACAAATAATTTACTGAATTAATTGTTGATCATGTGTCAATAGACACAAGTGAAGACTAGTCATCTTCTTCTCACAGATACAAGTTTGTTATTCAATACTAGAATGTCTAGAGTATAACAAAACAGTGATCACCAGAGAAATTAATTGACTAAACCTGAATTTATTAAATGTATGTTTATGTAAATTTTTTGTTTTTACACTTCGCTAGTGTTGTAACCTAATTTTTGGTTATATACATTAGCGTTGACATTTTTTGGTAGAGTTTATCTAGTCGGCTAGCCCTGATGAGAATGATAGACTTTTTTAAAGTTTAAAAATTTTCTCATTGGTTCGAAACTAGATCGCTCTAAAATTGTATGGATTGCAAAATGTTTCATAATTTGCACCATAATTTTTTAGATTCAGTTCTTATATTATTCTTGATGGGAGATTTTCCATCGGGGTGATGTTATATCACAAATAATTTACTGAATTAATTGTTGATCATGTGTCAATAGACACAAGTGAAGACTAGTCATCTTCTTCTCACAGATACAAGTTTGTTATTCAATACTAGAATGTCTAGAGTATAACAAAACAGTGATCACCAGAGAAATTAATTGACTAAACCTGAATTTATTAAATGTATGTTTATGTAAATTTTTTGTTTTTACACTTCGCTAGTGTTGTAACCTAATTTTTGGTTATATACATTAGCGTTGACATTTTTTGGTAGAGTTTATCTAGTCGGCTAGCCCTGATGAGAATGATAGACTTTTTTAAAGTTTAAAAATTTTCTCATTGGTTCGAAACTAGATCGCTCTAAAATTGTATGGATTGCAAAATGTTTCATAATTTGCACCATAATTTTTTAGATTCAGTTCTTATATTATTCTTGATGGGAGATTTTCCATCGGGGTGATGTTATATCACAAATAATTTACTGAATTAATAACCAACTATTGTATTAAATTATAAATTAAAAACAATTAAATAATTTAAAACGAAACAAAAAGTACAATCTCTTATTTTTAGTTGTGCTAATTTTTATAAAATGAATGAAAATAATTACGAGAGTATTTTACATTTATTGTGTTATTTCCAGTGATTTTATAATAGTGAACATTTTATTATTTTATAATGCAAATGTGCAAATATTTAAGTTATGTATACATCTTGAAAGTATATTATGAAAACTAGCTGGCGACCAACTTTTCATTATTGTGTAGTTTATTTTTAATAGATAAAAGATTAAAATTTATATATTTGGTTAGAATCAAATCCTAATCTGTCATTTTTCTTATTTCTTTTTATATAGTAGCAGTGAGGGAGAAACTATTATTTTTTTGTGGTAGGTTTTTTTCTTATAGATTTAAAAGAAACTCGCAATAATTGTACAATTTTGAATCAAATTAAAAATTTATGCACGTCTTTGGGAAGACAAACCGGTTTCTCTCTCAGAGAAATAAGGGAAAACAAAAAAAACGATTTGACAGAAGATCAATCACGAATTATATTAGTTATGGTGGTCGGTTGGTTTTGCTACATAAAGAAAATGTAAAAAGAGATTTTAATCTATGTGTTGCAAATTTCTCTCATTTAGATATGGTAAATAGAGAGCGCGTACCATAAAAATAATTCATAAAAGAAAAAGCAGTTTGCCGCTTTTGAGTTGGTAATTATGTTTAATGCGAACTTTACTATTGCAATGTGCCCCGTCAATTTTTATTTAATGTAACGTTAACTACACAAATCAACTATTGCAATGTGCAATTTTATTTATGAACATTGCAATCTGTTGAATTCAAATTACTATAGGACACAACATATAGGTTGGTAGTTCAAGGATGGGGTGTATAGGATAAATTAACTAGGACCTAATCTTTGCTGATAATGCACCCGGTCTTGGTGTCTGATCTGTCAAGCCTTATATTCCAGTTAATCTATCCTATACAGACCCAAACTGTTCTAAGATGGAATCTACCAACACCACATGCTGGACAGAACCAAATTGCGAGCATAACAGTTATATACTTAAAACAAGAAGATCTAATAACAGACTAATTAGAAAAAATGACTAAAATGGTAAGAAAAAGACGAAACAGGAAAAACACAAAGGGGGAAGAAGGAAGGAGGAGAATAAGGAAGAGAGTAAGGAGAAAGGAAGATAGAGAAATAAAAAAATGAAAAGAATGAGGAAGGAGGCTTGTGTAGTCACATGTCGGATAAAGGTAAAAGGTTAAGTACAGTAATCAGCCAATACTAGGGCACCTGAAGCAGAAAAACGATTAATCAACCTCCTACAGAGCTAAATTGACCAATCAGTTTGAGAAAAATTAAATATTTTTAGAGACATCGGTAAATGGTTGAAAAGCTTGATGACTATCACCACTCATAATTTTTCTCAAGAAACACAGCTTATCTGGGGAGGTATAATATTTAATTGCCTTCTGCAGTGATTAACTCAGAACAATCTGAGCAGAAAAGTAGGAGACTGATACTTGATAACTCTGTAGAGTTGGCAAAGAAGGTGAATTCTGACATGATCAAGAAAAGAGGTTCCAAGGAGTTGAAGAAAGAAAGGCGTAACATGGTCACGAGATCTTATTCTAAACAAATTTCACTGCTTAATTGAAGGTTTTCTTGAGAATGGAAATGGTTTCATTTGTACAACCCGAACCTCTAAACCATAGTCAATCAGCGGTAGAATAAGCGATAGGACAAGGTGCTTCCGAATGTGAAGAGGTTGAATGCTATTTAAACAACAAAATCTCCAGATAATGCCTAAAATTTGGCTCCGGATAATGCCAAAAACCACACAGTAAATTTATAAAGCAAGAATTACTACTTGCTACTATCCGAAGTTTTATTACGCTGCTGATGATCAAGCTATGTGACAAATGACATAATGAATGATCAGTACCCTATTTCACCAAACTTACAAATTTCTAATTTCTTGCAAATTTTCACAAATTTTGTAAAAATTTGTATGAAATTACAAATTTGTAAGTTTGGTGAAATATGGTACAGATCTACTCTTAAGGCTTTTACAAACTGGAAAAGTAATTGGTGAAATATTTCGCAGACTCTCAGTTTCCTTTTATTAAAACTAAACGAAATTCAATAGTGCTATAGATACTATAGTCATGGGCTATAAACCTTTGATGTATGCTTTGTTGCAAAGTCCAGATAAAACAATAGTCTTAAACAATTTCGCTAACTGAATTTTATCAGTTAATTTACCACTGATACGATACGACACGTTTCTGGGATAGCCAACGTTGTTGCAGACTCTTTGTCACGCATTGATCAAATTCAGCTACTCAAGAGAATCAATCTCAGCTTCCATTTTGGCAAATTTATTTACTGTGACGTTTTAACGGCAAAACCAAGTTATGTTTATACCAAAACCGAAAGTTTCGTCTCAACGTTTACATACAGTTTCCCAACATTTTTTATCCCAGCTTCAATCCTACGAACCCAACCAACCAATGTCGTACATCAAAAATGTCAAAGAGATACTTATTGTATCTAAATATCAAAACAATGCCTTCATTAGAAAAACAACGGTTTACTATAACTCTGCATATGACGCTTTAATACTGACTAACAAACTTGGTTCCAGAAATTATGACTCCAACCACAAGCATTGCTGTTTTTTGGATGGAAAATATCCATTCGAAGTTTCTAATTTCATTGTGACTAGTCAAGGCTCATAATTTTAATATAAATTATGTTGAACCAGGATAACACAAAGAAACATAGTTATCAAAGTAAGACCATGTTTGATCGATCACTGATCAATCCTTCACACCTTCAAAACAAGATCCCAACTCTAATTCTAATCTTCTTCAATTTTAGTTTTGAGCATTCCGATCAAAATTAAAAGAATAGTGCGGTTTAATCTACATCATCAAACTTCTGTTATCTGAACGAATGACGCATCAACTATCTACCGTCAACTACGTATCAAACCAAAATTTATTACACCATCCTTCTTAGTTGACTTTTCTTGATTGCTGTAATTAAAATTAATTGACTGATGTACTACCATTCATAGCATCTACAAGCTAAACTATCTTGTAATTGAAAGTAGGAAGATTTGGATAATTGGCTGTTATCATTTCTGAGCTTTTTATAACTTTGGTTTGTGCACGGCAGCTATTTTTTATATTGTTGTACATCAAGCATCTCTAGCTTAGCTCTACCCCAAACCTCCACAAGTTGAAGACTCAGGGTTGACATTTTGACTTTTTAATTTTATAACAAACTTACACGTAATCAACTTACACATAAACACACTAAAACTTATATTCAGAACAAACAATATAACCAACAACATGATTGACTTATATTTCTCATGATTGACATGATTGACATAAATTTCTCATGATTGGTATCCAATCCGAAAAATTTCTCGATACAAATTCAGAAGCCGAAAGTGATGTTTCTCGGATTTGTTTGCATTTGTGCAACATTTGTGCAGCGTATAAAGATGCTGATGTCAATATAGAGTATATGAGTTTAAATACGACCGATCGTTACAATCTTATAATAATATGTATTCTAAAGGGTTGATGGACGCTCTGTTTTAAATGTTTATGGATTTTGAGCCACTCTAGACTATTGATTTGGATAAAGCATTATAAATTTGTACGATAAAGGAACAAAAATACTCATCTGCATTTTCTCACAATGACAGTAAGTGATCACGACAGTTTGGCGTTTTGCACTGACCAATTGATGAGTAAAACGAGGAACAGAATATGTTTGAGACATGATAGATCTGATTTATCCGAGCACTACTGCATTGTACTGATGATGACTGTATTGATACATAATAATTTCAGTATTTTACTCATTCAAGAGACTTTGGTGCGGAAAAATATCATCGGATTTTTTCAGCAGCAAAACCGTATTGTATCACCATGGGATTATATAACTTTGCAAATTTATTATGCTGGAAACGAATTAACTTTTTAGCTCTCTCGGAATTTATTCTAATTGGAAAAGGTTCCCAACAATTTTTACGTAATATTTTGCCTGCCTGCGATACTGTTGGATGCATCAGTAATGATGTAACTACTTCCAAAGAATGTGCTACAAGTGAAACTTTATCTCACAAGATTTTGACCTAGGTGAATGAACATTAAGATAAAATATTCGAGTAATACCATTTTCCATAGTAAATGTTGTAAAATGCTCGTCAACTAATAAGCAGGAGATTCAGATCATATATAAAAGATTCAACAAAATTCGTTTATGAACGGGAGACTGTAGGAATAACATATATAAATTTAGTAGTGAAATAAAAAATAGGCAGTAATTTTTTAGGTAGATTTCATATAAAAATCTACCTATTGCAATGGGCTTCATCTCGGAATTTCGGAAAAATTTTTGTGCCAAACGACTATATATGATAAGCGGAGACGAAAAAACAAAAAAAAAAATTATATATATATATATATATATATATATATATATATATATATATATATATATATATATATATATATATATATACATATATATATATACAGTAAAACTCGCTTATAACGTACTCCGTTTACAGCGTACACTTGGCATATTAAGTACGGTTGTTGAGTCTCCAAGCACTTCCACACATGTTTGTACGTATTTTTGACCGGATTTAACGGACCTCGTTTATACGGTTTTAAAGTACGTCGAACGAGTCTGTTGAAAATGTTTCTATAGAAATAACTTCGGATATAGCGTACGCTCCTTTTTTTTATAAAGTTCTTCAAGTCAATTTAAGCTTGTGTTTTTAGTGGTATTTATCCTTCTTTCTTAATTTCATCCGTTTTATATTTGAGATGTGTGGAAAGACTAATGGTGGAAAGACTAATAATATTTTAGCAGCAGTTGCTAAAAAGTTTGACACGTCCGCTGAAATTGGAGAGACATTTGGAATATGTTAAACTACAGTTTCATCAATTGTACAAAATAATCCAACGAAAATTAAACGCAATCTGTTCAAAACCGGAAAAAAATTGTTCCTTAAAACGGGGAAAAAATTAAATCTTTTGAAAAAGTTGAAGAGGCAGTTATAAAATGGCTAGAATTCATGAGATTAAAAAATATTTCCGTTAATGGTCCGCTACTACACAAAAAAAACTAAAGGAATTTTCAATTTCTCGTAAAATACTAGACTTAAATCCTTGTAGTGATTGGATGGATCGATTCAAAAATTGACACGAAATGTTATTCAAAAATTTCGTTGGAGAAATAGCGGATGTCCGTGTTGAAATTTGCGAAGATTAGATTACAAATCAGTTACCAATTTATCGGGAAGTCCCACTCGGGACTAAGATACTAAAAATATTTTAATCTTGACGAAACGGGACTGTTTTAACACATGCTTTCGAATAAACGTTTGGCTTTTAAAAATGAACTATGGGGTGGTGGCAAATTGAGTAAATAACGGGTAACTAACTGTACTTGTTGGAGCAAACGCTGACGGATCCGAAAGATCGCAATTGGTTATGATTCGCAAGTCAAAATCACCAAGATTTTTTTTAAATATTACAACGCCGCCTTTTAAATACACGGCAAATTCTAAATCCTTATTAATTGGATCAACTGATTAGGAAGACTTTTCCTTAGAAATCGATAGAAAATTTTTAAATGCGAAATGTAATGACCCTTTGACCGTTGATAACTGTCCTTCATATACAAATGTTGATAATTAACGAGCCATTAAATTAATCTTTATGTCACCCAATATAACCGCGTGACAGCCAAAAGATCAAGAAGTGATAAAAAATTTGGAAAACTTGTATAGAGGATTTTTACTTAAATAAATAATAAATGGTTGCAAAAACTGCCGGAATTAAGCAACAATGTTGCAGTAGATTTTTTGACTGCTGCTAAATTTATTCCTAGAGCGTGGAAAAAGGGTGACGGAAAAAATAAAATTTGTAAAAAGGCTTGGATTAGTTTATCTATCTATATTCACGTTATCAGTAACTGAAACAGTTGATGATGCAATGACCAATGGTCATGAGCTTGTGGCGAATCACGGATTGAATCGAATCCTGATATTTTATCTGCAAAGGTATTACTTCAAGACCTCCTCAGCTTTGATGAGCAAATTGAATCGAATGCTGGATTAAGAGAAGTTTATATGTTGGACGAGTTGTAATTAATATCGAGGAAATGAACGCGAATGAGGATAGTCTTGAAATTGTAAAACCAATGCCTTCTAAAACAAAAGTTTCTATGCGTTTATGTGTTTGGAAACGTTTTTAAGTTATTCTAAAGGATTTAAAAATCGAGGATCGAAGGATGTAATCGAGGATGAATAAAAAAAAACTCCAACATTAATGTTGAAGTGGAAAAACTGTCAATCATCTCTTAGACAAAATCAAATAAGCGATTATTTAAATAATCGCTCAATTGAAGGTAAACTAATTTATGATGAAACAATAATGTGTACATGTAATTTTTTATGCTTAGTTTTTAATTATAAAATAACTTCTTGTGTTGGTAATACATATATGCGTTATTTTATTTTTACGTTATTTTTAAGTAAATTTATTTTACAGTAAAATTTATAGTATATTTACACATTTACGTTATTTTATTATTATATCATATTACACGTTACGTTATTTTTAAGTAAATTTATTTTACAGTAAAATTTATAGCATATTTACACATTTCAGCGTTCTTTTTAAAATCAATATTGATTTAACGTACACCTCGTCTAAAGCGTACGCACAAGACGGTCCCTTGGCCGTACGTTATAAGAGAGTTTTACTATATATATATATATATATATATATATATATATATATATATATATATATATATATATATATATATATATATATATATATATATATATATATATATATATATATATATATATATATATATATATATATATATATATATATATATATATATATATATATATATATATATATATATATACATATATATATATAAACGATATGAGATATAACGAAAACGACCGGCACTCTCACGATCGCATTTGTTGAGGTAGATCAAAAAAATTTTCTGTACATGTGTGTTCTATTAATATCTCGGACGAATTTGTGAATCAACAAAATCCGACACGTGGTTAAGGACTTTTTTCTAAAAAAAATTGATTTTTTAAAACCGTTATAACGACCGTTTGAATACTAATATTTTAAAAAAATTAACAAATTTAGAATCTTTGGAATCCTTTTTATCAATTTTTTTTAAAAATAGACTTCTGCAGTTAGAGGTTCCTGAGTGAGCAGCTTCAACCAAAAAGATGGCAAAAAAAATTTTTTTTTTGAAACAACCGGCACTCTCACGGTCGCATTTGTAAAGCCAGATCAAAAAACCTTTTTTTAAAATGTGCGTTTTATTCATATCTTGAACAAGTTCGTAAATCAGCAAAATCTGACACATGTTTAAGAGACTAGAGGCTTTATACTAGAAAAAACTCTGTTTTTTAGATCCGTTATAACGACCGTTTAGATTCTAATATTTTTAAAAACTTCATAAATTTAGAATCTTTGAAATCCTTTTAATCAGTTTCTTAAAAAAAAAACCTCTGCAGTTGGAGGTTTCTGAGTGAGCTGCTCCAACAAAAAAGCTTGTAAAAACACAAAATGCGTTTGAATCAACCGGCACTCTCACGGTCGCATTTGTGGAGCCAGATCAAAAAACCTTCCGTAAACATGTGTGTTTTATTGATATCTTGGACAAGTTCGTAAATCAGAAAAATCTGACTCATGGTTAAATAACTAGAGGCCTTATATTAGAAAAAAAAATCGTTTTTTTAATCCGTTATAACGGCCGTTTGGATACTAATATTTTTAAAAACTTCATAAATTTAGAATCTGTGGAAACATTTTAATCCGTTTCTTATAAATATAAACCTCTGCAGTTAGAGGTTTTTGACTTGTTGGCTTCAACAAAAAAGTTTGCAACAATCCATAACTACAATTTCCAAAACATTTTACTTTTTACTTTTTAATTTTGACTTAAAAGACGCGCAATCAAATCGATTGTAAGTTCATTTAATGTGTATCCATGTTTTGTTTTAGGTAGATTTCATAGAAGAGTCTACCTATTTTTAAGTTTAATTTTTAATGTGTCACAAAAAAAACCAAAAATTGGACGACATATGATATAGCGTAGGTCTGTGTCATACATTGTCACACACATGTTCTGTGGTAGATATAATATTTGTTTGTTGCAAAATTGGATAGATATAGTTTTGCTTATATGTTGCTAATTGTCTTTTTAAAATTTGTTCGATATCTGTTTTAAATTAGTTTGTGTTGTTTAAACTAATCTGATACATCAGATTCTACTGGCACACAAAACTGTCTGATCTCGAAATCTACCTATTTCTAGCGGATATACGTGCCGCTTGGACTTTTTTAATCAGTATAGTCACAAACAGGAAGCTAGGAAATATAACTACATATGTACTTCGATTTTAAATAAAAACAAAGCGTCGGTCTAAATGATCAAAGTATTACAATCTCGAATCCAATACAAAATTCAATTTTAGCGTTGCTCGACGTTTTGAGCCATAAGGTATCTGGGGGTCGTGAAAACTACTAGACCACTTTGGATATTTTTTTTAATTCTTTGCCTTAAGCATGGGAGCTCCCGATCACCAGTTTATTAAACTTCAAAAGTCATTATACAGTCTACAGTTGTGGTTTCCATAGTTTTAAAAGAATTTGCGCACAATTGAACAAACAGAAGAGATAGGGAGATGCAAGAGCCCATACATTTTTTATTTGAAACTTCAATAACTTCAAGTCCAATCATATTAATGAAACTTGGAACATAAGCTTGGTTGCAATTTGCCACACTTCTACAAATTTTTGGCAAAAGGGGAGAGGAGTTTAACTGAGTACATATGACTTTTGGTATGATTTCCCATAGTTTTGGAAACTTTTGGACAAAGCGATGAGTAAGGTTTTCTCATACAAATTTTAATCGGAAATGCCAATAAGTCTAAGTTTTGTCACTCGATTTTGATGAAACTTGTACATAAGCTTTTATCTCGGCACAGTTGTTCTATTGGTTGTTCTTTTGGAAAAATGATTGTATATAGGGAGGAAGAGGTTTCCAACCCCCAGTTTATTTAAAACTTCAATAATTTTTGATTATGCACTTTTGCTCATTTGATTTTGATGAAGCCCGGGTTAAGCTTTTGGTATAGTTTTCAAAGTTTTGAAAGATTTTCGGCAAAATTGGACAAAGAGGTAATAGTAACAATTAGGTAGGAAAATATCATGTCCTTTAGACTAAATGTGGGTTTTCACAATATTTCTAGTTATTGAAAAGAACCGTTTTCGCCAAATGAAGAGGCGTTCTGGGTGTTTATTTTGTAGTGTTATCTCACTAGGTGAGATAAAAAGTGAGATAAAACATATGTCTTTGATCGATTATATTAGATAAAAGAAATCATTTAAACATAATTTCTTTATCTCACTATTTATCTCACCTAGTGAGATAACACTACAAAATAACCACTCTGGTGTATAAGAAGCTTTTGGGTTGGAAAACATTAGCTTGGTGGTTTACTTGTAATTTTTTAAATTAAGAATTTATCTTTCTGAAAGGGTTTTCTGAAAAGTAATCTGCACTAATAGAAAATATAAATTATTGGTATATATAGAAATTGTAAGAAAAATTGAAATTGTTGAACGCTGAATGGCGAGGTTTTTGAGAAGTGTTGTTCCGAAGCTGTTTGCCCCGTAAAAATGCATTTGTCTAAACATCTTTATTATATATGAATCACCGTTCAATACAACTTATCGTTTTTTTTCATATTTTTTTTGTTCAACCCTGTCTCATTTTGAGATGTTGTTGATTCATGAAATTTTTTATATATTTACTTGGACATATGATTTTAGGGAGTCAGTCGGTGAATACCAAGGAAAACCCAGGATAAAAATTCCAAAAATTTTGTTAGGTTAGATTTCAAAATTTTTTTTTCTAAAAATAGGTATCAATGGAAAAAACGTCAAGTTTGTCAAAACAAGGATATTTGCATATTTTTTGCTTAAAAAACTTTGATTTTAAGTGATTAAGAATAGGAACCTTTAATTTGGAGAAATCTTGATGGTCAGGATTGGTATGTGAGAGCAAAGTCTAGATTATTGCATTATAAGTTTGTCAAAAAAATGTTATAAAGTGTGTCAAAAGAATGATTTTCATTTTTTTTACTCAATTTTTTGGAAAAAAATTAAATTAATTATTTGTTTGACATGAAATATTATCGAACATGAAATTGCACATAGAAATTTTTGATTTTATAAGAATTTTCGGAATATTTTTAGAGTTTTGAAAAAGTTTGAATTTCTGATTTTACTATAATTTTTGGAATTTTAAAGAAAGTTTGTATTTTTGATTTTGTTATAACTTTTGCGAAATTTTTAGAAGTTTGGAAAAAGTTTGTTTGTTGAATTACGAATTTTTGATTTGAAAAAAGTTTCAATTTTTGATTTTGTAATATTTTTTGGAATTTTAAAAAAGTTTGTATATTTTATTTTGTAATAATTTTTATAATATTTTTAGAATTTTGACATATTTTTTTTAATAAAATGTTTTGTGTAGTAGGAACTACAATATGTGTCACAATACACATAAAAACCTTCTAAGACCAAGGTCCCACAACAACATACGTTCAGAGGTGTTGATGGACGTAAATCTTTCTTTTTTTGTTTTTTTATATTTTTTGTTAAAGAATAACTAAACAAAAAATCCTATCACTGACAAAATATGACAAAATTTGACATTAAAAAAATTTGTTGAAACAAAACAAAAATGTAGTTGCCAATAATCCAGCCAGTTGCATATTCCTTGATTCTGTGACGCACCGTCTTTCTCGAAGATTAAAGCCCACACATAGTTTTATGAAGGCTCGTTTCTTCAAGGAAGCAATAGCGTCTCATCATCAAGGACTATTTCAGTGAGTGATACCTCACTGCTATTGCCAGTGGTATGTGATATCTCACGTTAACTCGTATATCAATAGCAGGGACTGGGACAAAAATGAAAAAAATTTTCAAAACGATTTCAAAAAAGATTTCAAAAACTGATCCCTCCATATATTTACATTTTTGATTTCGTAAGAATTTTCGGAACATTTTTTGAATTTGTAAAAGTTTCAATTTTTGATTTTGTAATAAATTTTGCAATAATTTTAGAATTTTGAAAAAAGTTTCAATTTATGATTTTATTATATTTTTTGGAATTTTGAAAAAAGTATGTACTTGATTTGGTCATGATTTTGTTATAATTTTTGCAATATTTAGAATTTTAAAAAAAATTGTTTGAACTATGAATTTTTGCAATATTTTTAAAATTTTGAAAAAATTTAAATTTTTATTTTATTATAATTTTTGAAATATTGAAAAAAATAGCCAATTTTTTGGGAAAAAAAATTTTTTGTTGTTTTTATGGCGTAAATGTAATTGAGCATGGAATTGGACATGGAAATTTTTGAATTTGTTATAGTTTTTGAAATAGTTTTGGAATTTTGAAAAAAGTTTATGATTTTTATTTTGTAATAAATTTTGCAATATTCTTAGAATTTTGGAAAAAGTTTTAATTTTTTTATAATTTTTACAATACTTTTAAAATTTTGAAAAAAAACAGAAGTTTTTAATTTTACATATATTTTTAGAATTTTCAAAAAAGTTTCAATTTTTGATTTTGTAAGAATTTTTGGAATATTTTTAGAATTTTGGAAAAAGTTGGTATTTTAAGAATTTTTGGAATATTATTGGAATTTAGGAAAAGTTTAAATATTTGATTTTATTCTATTTTTGGATTATTTTTGGAATTTTGATAAAAGTTCGACCTTTGGGATCGTCAGAGTCCCTGTTCTTTATCTTCATTTGTTTGGTTTCATTTACACAGTCTCCTCTACATGCATATCTGATCATTTGTATGGAAATGGGAAAAAATTACTTCTCGAACCCAGGCTCGTAGGAAAATAAACCTCTACTGTGTGCCTAGTCCTCCGTTTGCTCCCTGTTAGTGACTCACTCGCAGGTCCAGTGTTCATTGCAATTAGCTAAGTGAATCCTCATTATTATGTAAATTTATGCATTGGTGTTTCTTGTGAGCTCTGTAATACATTTCTATATAGATATAAAAAAAACTTGTCTTTCTGAAAGATGCAAATAATGAAAACATACACAAAAAACAAACGGGGGCTTAAAATAATTGATTTTAGAGATTTTAAAAAACTAATATATTTCTTTAATATTTTTTGATTGTTTTATTTCATGAGTGTATACTGATATTTCAATTTACTTTTTCATAATACTAAAAAATTATGAAAAATTAATACAATTCTGTATATAAGTAAAATATTTAAATTTCCAATTTCTAATTATTTTTCATTTAAATTGTAACAACAAAAAATGGTCAAAAATGAACGTATAAATGCAATCACACACACACAAACATTTTCAATTACTTCGGTCTGAAAGACCTAAGTATTACATTCATGAGCTCAAATTGAAATTCTTACCCCCACTTTTTTTGGCATTTCTCGACGTTTTAGGACCTACTGATTCTAAGCAAGCAAAAAAAGCCGGCGGTCACAACCGACGAAATCTAGAAAATTTGAAAATTTTTTTTTCTAAAATAGGTTTACTCAATGGAAAAAGGCGAAAGGACGATGTATTCGATAACTGTACCAGAAGTGTGTCAAAAAAAACCGTCAAGTGTGTCCAAACAAGGAAATTTGCATATTTTGTGCTTAAAAAACTTTCATTTTAAATGATTACGAGTAGGAATATTGAATTTGGAGAAATCTTGATGGTCGGGATTGGTATGTGAGACCAAAATCTACATTATTGCATTATAAGTTTGTCAAAAAAATGTTGTCAAGTGTGTCAAAAGAAAGATTTTTATTTATTTTTTTACCCAATTTTTTGGAAAAAAATTAAATTTAAATTTTGTTTGAAATGAAATTTTATTATTATTATTGAGAATTATGGCATTATAAGTTTGTCAAAAAAATAATGTCAAGGGTGTCAAAAAATGATTTCATTTATTTTTTTAGCCTATTTTTTGGAAAAAAAAAATGCAGCTGTTTTTATGACGTAAATATAATTGAAAATGAAATTGGACATGGAAATTTTTTAATTTGTTATAGTTTTTGAAATATTTTTGGAATTTTGAAAAAAGTTTGTATTTTTGATTTTGTAATAATTTTTGCAATATTTTTAGAATTTTGGAAAAAGTTTTAATATATGATTTTGTAAGAATTTTTGGAATATTTTAGAATTTTGAAAAATTTTAAGTTTTTGATTTTATTATAATTTTTATAATTTTAGAAAAAGTTTCAATTTTTGATATCGTTATAATTTTTACAATATTTTTAGAGTTTTGGAACAAGTTTGTTATAATTTTTGCTATATTTTTAGAGTTTAATTTTTGAATTTTTAAGAATTTTTGGAATATTATTAGAATTTGGAGAAAGTATAAATTTTTGATTTTATTCTAATTTTTGGAATATCTTTAGAATTTTGAAAAAAAATAGAATTTTTGAATTTTATATATACATATTTTTAGAATTTTGAAAAAGTTTCAATTTTGATTTTGTAAGAATTTTTGAAATATTTTTGGAATTTGAAAAATTTTAAATGTTTTATTATAATTTTTATAATTTTGAAAAAAGTTACAATTTTTGATTTTGTAATGATTTTTGCAATATATTTAGAATTTTTAAAAAAGTTTTAATCTGTGATTTTGTAATAATTTTTGAAATATTTTTAGAATTTTGTTTGAAAAAAGTTTGAATTTTTTATTATACAATATTTTTGGAATTTTGAAAGAAATACGAATTTGTAATTTTGAAATATTTTCTCGAAACGCTAAATGGAGAGGTTTTTGAGTAGTTTGCTGATTGTATAATCTTCTCTCTAAATTATGTTAATATATGATCTGTTATAATTTTCCAACAACTTATTGTTGTTTCGTGTAAGTTTTGTAATACATATCTAAACAGAGATAAAAAATACATGTACTGTAACAAAAAGTTATGTTTGATATACATCGCTGCCCAAAACAAAAAACCATGTCCTCATAAAAGTTTTTTGCCGAAAACTATATCAAAATCCTTAACTCAGACCGAAGTCTTGATATCTCAGAGCTGTGAGATTTCAGCCCCTCCATATTTTATAACTTAAATATACGACCACTATCGTCATTTGTTGTAATGACGTAACTAAAAATATTCGTCTCGGATAAATTCATAAGTTTCTGAAGATCCTAGGCATAAAAGTCATACAGTCAAATATGACATTTGCCATTAATTTATATTAAGTCTTTTTCCATACAAATAAATGACTTTTAGTCATAGAAATTCTAAAACAGTCACAACTCGAATTTTTGTTACCAATATTTTAAGACACGTTTTTATGACTAAAATTATAATTAATAGGACTCTCCCGTCTAACTTTGCACTTGATGGGACAAAAATTGACCATAATAGACCACATAAGAAGCGTAGTGTTACTTTGGAAAACTATTTAAGTTACAAATTCCTACAGAACGGGTAACTGAATCTAAGCTAGTAAATAAAAATTGATTCCAAATAAATCACAAATTCATTAAAATTCGTTTAAACACCTTTTTATGGTGATTATCTTTTTTATTTTCTAACAATCACCTTTCCCTAATTTTCTTTTCGAAATTTTCCATGTAATTTAAGGTTTTGTCCGAAAACTATAAACACAAAAAAAAAAAGCATAAACAGGCAAAAACAACAAAAAAAAATGTTCTAACAACGAATTAAATTATAAAAATAATAATAGTAATTGTGGTAGACAGTAGTAGTTTTTGGATAGTAATTTTCTATCTCAATTTCGTAAAATTTTCCATACAACGTATGTATAATGGAATGATTTTTTTTGCTGTTCCGGTTACATTTATGGTTGAACGCGTGAGGTTTGGTTTAATTTTTAATGTTTTGTTAGTTTTTTTGGTTTTTATGTATTTTTCAAATTTTATCTTCCTCCTGTTTTGTATAAGTTCTTCTTTGTTTTGGAATTTATACATGGCGGAATGAATAAAAATGAAAATTTAGTAGTTTTGTGAAATTCAATTAAGTTGTTGTTATTTTAAAGTTGTAAGTGATTTATCTGTTAAAAATTAATTGAATTTGTTTAGCAGTAATGATTACAATGAAGCAAAGAATGAGTTAAATAACAATTAATTATCATTTGAAAGTTTCATGTTTTTATTCTTACGGAACAGTCATTTATACTCATTTTATCAATCAATCATACAATTCAGTCAATCATACTAATTTTATCATAATGGATATCTATATCTCACCAAATTGCAAACAACGTTACATAATTTTGTTTTTAGTTTTAAAAATTCTAGTTAAAAAGCTGCGCCAACATAACACCCCATTAACGGAAGGGTGATTTCAACTAAAAGTAAATGCGTACTAATATCTATAGATCACCAAACATATTTATTTAACACAATCAAACTATTCGTAGAATAAATAAAAGACGTTATCCAAATTAAACGGGATCAATTCATGTTTACACAATGTATCCATATAGTGATGTAGTGTAAATTACATATACAGCCAGAAGCACCACAATCTTGAGAACCTCAATCTAAAAAACCTAAAACTACACATCCAACATAGAACTTAGAAGCAAACAATTCGTATTATTTCACAATAAATTTAATTAACTGAATCCCAAATAATAAAAAAAAAAATCCGAAACAAAAAGCATCCAATTAAACTTTTTTTTCAGACATCATCCATTCAATCGTATTAAGTTTCATTTTCTTATTCCTTTTATTGGAAAAAATGTTCCATTTTTGCCTCTGCTATAATTGCAATTGAGTGCTGTAAAATACAAAACAATTGAGAAAAAGTTATAAACCAAAACCAGAAAAAATAACATGACTTTGTTATAAATAATTTTTTTTTTGTTGTTCTTGTTGTAGGTTTTATCGTTTTTTCTTTAGTTTCAGTTTAGTTTTAACTTTTTTTGAAAAAAATAAAGAAGACTAAAAAAAGAAAAATTTAATAGGATAAAATAGAAAAAAATTAAAAAACTCAAACAAGAAAATGATAATGAAAATGAAAAATGACATTTCCGTTTTAACATGTTTCTATCTGGATTGTTGTTTTTGTTCTTAATTTAAGAAGAAGCATTAGTAGTTATTATTATAAACTCTTTAACGGCTAATTAGCAATTTTTTTGGTCGTGACACATTTAGCTTTGGTTTCATCCTTTTTTTTACGCTGCAGCTTTATCGTATCTTATTTTTTCTACATTTTTTGAGGTTCAAACCTCCTTTGAGGACACGTGACAATGATAAGTCTGACACTGAAGTACACCGAATTTGCATAACAATTCATTTATGATATATTCTAACAGAAACTCATCTCTTTGGTTTCTCTATGTCCTTTTGAATCAATCTTTGCAATGCAAAACTCTACAACTTCAGTCCCTATTTTAGTGATTCCACTTCTGCAAAGTATGCCACTCTTGCGACAAATGCCTCAATTTATTGTAAGAATTTGTATTATTTCCAAGTTTTCCTAGTCACGCTGAAAAAAATATGTTAGCGTGTTTTATAATAGAAGAAAAAAGTGTTCTGGACCGAGTTGTGAAAACTTGACCATATTTTTTTGGAAATTTGGAAATAAAAAATGAACTAAACGTTTTTGTAATTAACTTTAAAATTACAAAATTCAAAACTTTTTGAAGATGGCGCTAGGGTTCAATTGAATTTTAATTTTTCTTTATTTTTTTAAATAGTTCTGTTCTTACTCTAAAATACCTCATATTTACAAAAAGGTAATAATACGCATAGGAACTTTAGTAGGACTAAAAATCTTTAAAATTTAATATCTCAAGAAACCGAAAAAACGCCTCTTTGTATCCCGAGTCGAAATTTAACTACTCTTTAAAACCTACAGATTCTACTATTTAGAGTTTAGAGTATTTAAGTATCACTTATTTTCAATACAAAAATAAGATATACATAACTCCTGCAGAAGCAAGTTACAGGAAAAAATCCCATTTAAGTTGTTAAATAGGCGTTAAAAATAAATTTTATTTCGGTCTTTTCTGTAATATTAAAAAACGAAGAGAAACGAAATTTTTTTAACGATAATAATAATAAACAAAGGAAAAGAAAGGATAAGAAATAAGAATAGAAAAAGAAAAAGTATTTTTATATCTTCTAACATGGATGGTTTTATTTAACATTTTAGGAAATAGTCTGCATGCGTTTAATTGAATTGAATAATTTTAATTTATTATTTGCATATAAAATTATGTGCGAAAGAAATTTTTTAGTGAATGTAATAAAAACAATCTCGTTAAACAAACAGGCCCTCTCAATAATTAATTTTAGTGATTTAAAAAAATTATTAAATTTTTATTTTTTTTATTTGTCTTGTATTTCTGACTTTTGGTCTTTTGAATTGTATCATTAGAAAAATGGCAAAAATGGGCAAACAAAATCACACTCATACATTTCCAATTTAGAACTTATAAACATACGACCGCTATCTTAATGTATAAAAATGTTTGTGGAGTTTGAGGCGAAATAGATCGAAATCGTAAATAGTTTTTGAAGATTCAAATAAGATGTTCATTTTGTACGTTGATAGAATTGAGAATATTTTTTAAGTTCTTAGGATATGATAAATATTTTAAAAGGTGTTGAAAAACAGGCTTACTTAGGTGTAAAGTAGTATTTTAAGAAAAATTACATAGTCTGTAAATAGTTTTTTGAGATTCTAATTAAATGTTAAATAGTATGTTTTTCTATTTTGTATGAGTAATAAGTTTATTGAGAATAAAAAGTTCTTATTTATATACAATCATTGCAGTCGACCCAGTCTCCACCCAAAGAGTTGACACCCGAAAGACAGATACAGCTGATCCTAGAATTACAGACCTTAATAAGAAAATTAATAAGTAAGTTACGGAACACAAACGTAATAAATGGAGAGAGCTATTGAATGATTCAAACTTGGGCACAAGTAAAAGTCTCTGGAAGCTCACTGAAGGCTTAACCCATCCTCGACAACCAGATAACAATTGCATGATCTCCTTCGATGATATTCAAACTGAAAACCACATAAAATGCGCCACAAAATTCAAGACATAGTTTACAGAAAAGCCACATAAACATGAAAAGCAAACTAGGTCAGTATTGAGACATCTGCGCAAACTTATTACTGAACATTTAGAGGACATCACCTTCTCTGAAGAAAAGGTTAAGCCATCTAAAGCTATTGGGCCCGACGGCATCTCAGCCATCATGCTAAAACTTGTTGGACCCAAAGGAGTGAAATATCTCACTACCACACTTAACACATCCCTAAATACCATACGAGTACCAAATATCTGGAAAACGGCAAGAATAATCCAGATCTTGAAGCCTGGAAAACCTGAAGAAAAGGGAGAATCTTACAGACCGATCTCCATCCTTTCATCGGTCGCAAAACTGATTGAAGCGCTTCTATTGCCTCGGTTATTCGGATCTTACAATTTGGTGGCACACCAACATGGCTTTAGGACAGTAAACAACCGCTCTTCACAGAATAAAAAACCAGATCAGTGATGGTCTGAACCAAAAACAACCCTGTCCTAGAACAATTTTAGTTGCACTCGACCTATCAAAAGCATTCGACACAGTGTCGCACGCTGCACTACTAGATGACATCCTAAGGACTAATTTGTCAGGTTTAATAAAACGCTGGTTGTACAACAATCTTAGAGGTCGTCAAACATACATCGAGCTTCGGGACAATAAGTTCAAGATGAGAATACTACGACAAGGAGTTCCACAAGGCGGAGTTCTCTCACCTTCATTATTTAATCTCTATTTAAGCAGCTAATCACCTGCCCCTTTAGGAGGAATAACCATCACGTCATATACAGACGATTACACGGTGCTTGCAACAGGTAACAACCTAAAACAACTCACAAATATCCTAAACAACTGCCCTAACATCCTCAATGATTGATTCCAAACAAGGAAATTTAAACTTTCTACTGAAATGTCTACTTCTACACTTTTCACCACATGGACGAAGGAGGTGAACGCAACTCTAAGCATTGACAACATATGTACATACAGTACAAAATTCCTACAGTAAAAACTCCGAGGCTGTTGGGGTTAACATTCGACCCACTGCTTAAACTTAATGCTCATACACAACAAGTGAACTCTAGACTAAAGAACAGGAATAATCCATTGAAAGCACTAGCGGGTAGTTCATGTGGCAAGGATAGAATAATGTTATGCCCCAACATGTAGCGTTTGGGCAGACCTACAATCAAATACAGAAGTAAAAACAATTTGAGTTCTGTGTAAAGGTGTTAGCAAAGGAGTTAGAGCTTGACAGTTATATCTAAAAGCAAAGACAAACTCCGGAGCAAAACACTTTTCCATGTTCGATCTGTAGCATCACATTACATTTTTCAATAACATAACATTTTTTCATTAACATAATCAGGCAGTACAAGTAACTTTTAGCTCACCCTCGAATTATCAAGGTTATATCTTCCCAAATATAGATTATAGATTATGTATTTGCATTTTCTGTATATAAATATTTTGAGTTTTTTTTATTCTTTTTTTTTTATTAAATGAAACAAAATAATTGAGAAAATATGATCTTTTCCTGTTTTATATAGTTTCATTGTGTTGAAACGTATAAAAAGAACTCCAAATATATATGATCGCTTCTAATTTAAATCGTTTCGATGTATTAAAAACCAGATAATATTGTAGTATTCGCAACAAATGATGATTATGTTAAAGGTATCCCTATTATCGTTTATGTATTTTTGGATTAGATGAAAACCAGTGTAGTATGCAATTATATACAATCAACCTATGATTTTTTTTGTAACCTTTTTTTAATACGTTCCGATGTATCGGTTTTTTTTTAGGAAGAAAAATGTTTATGTGATCAACTTGTTTTTTTCTCTCGTTCAGGTTAATCAAATATGTATATATAGAGGATTTTTTTCGAATATTTTTTGAGTCGTAATTTATATTTTGATTCGAAGTCGTGATTTCGAAATTGAAAAATTATTAATAAATTTTAGTAATCGTGATTTATAATAAATTTATTCGAATCGCGTTTTATGTTTGCATTTAAATTAAAATTTTGAGCCGTAATTTAAAATCAAATAATTAACGTTGTAATGAGTAGCTATTGTGCCTCAAAATAATTTAATGTGTTTTAACTAATGATAATCAAATGAGGTTGAGTCAAAGCTCACGTGTATCAAGATCAAAATAATTGAATAGTTTAAAATAAAATTATATATGTTTTAATTCTAACATTGAGTTGGTTCTTGTTTAATTATTTCCAAATTAATGAGTTTTTGTGAAAATTGTTTGGTGAAATGATAATGAAACCGTCCAACACATTTTTTTTATACAATGAGACGGTGATCGTTTCATTCCTTGTTATTATATGTAATAACAAGGAATTAAACGATACGTATATGTAATATGTGTATGAAAAAAAAGATAATACAATTGCATTAAAACAAAAAAAAATTGAAAAAAAATAATTGTATGAAATTGAGAAAGAATAAATCTGAGATTGATACAACTCCTGTTAAATACGACTTTGGATACGTTAGTTATTTAAATTTGGATACATTTGGATACATATTGGATACATTTTCGTTGCGACATTCCAGGACGAAAGTTGCTTTCCACAATTATAACAGTAAACATCAAAACCGCAACAACTTATAAGCTAAGTTTTTTTTATTTAATTTAATATTTTAGTTTTGTTATATTTTGAATTATTTGGTGACCATCATGGTCTTGTAGGTAGACTTTCTTGTATTGATTTTGCCGGGGCATAGGCCATATTTTTTTTTGTTATTATATCCCGAAGTAAAACAAATCCAGTTTTACAACAATAATTACAACGTCTAAAATAATAGGTTTACCTATTATAAACTATGCCGCACCCATATGGACACCCCAAGTTGCAGACACGCACTGGAAGAAGTTACAAACAACATAAAACGCAGCTTTCTGCATGATGTTAGAGACCACCAAGTAACAGGTAACATCGACGAGGTTTCTTATAGAAACACTTCATACTAAAGCTGTTTCACTAAAAACGCTTCATACTAAAACTGTTGAGGACGTTATAAGGAACTACGCTCCCAAATCGAGTTCTAAATAGAAAGCCACCAGAAGTCACTGCCAAAGTAGTCCAACTGCCCCATAGCACCAGATCCATCTTAGCTCAACTAAGATCCGGTTGGTCACGCATCAGTAACAACTACAGCAGCAGAGTTGATCCTGAAATTATTGACAAGTGTCCCACTTGTGAGGGCATGCCGCACAATGTAGACCACCTATTCAGATGTGCTGAAAATTCAACTAGCCTGACGAAGGATGATTTGGGGTACCGCCCAAGAGCAGTACCAGAGTTCCTGAACCTGGACATGGAGCTGGAGGATTATTTAAATAATTAATTTAATTTAATTTTTGTTTAATTCCTTACAAAATTTTGCAGCCTTAAGAAAAAGTCATCAAATTTTATAAATTCTATAGTCAACCCAAAAACCAAAATCTATTTTCCAGTGCTCATTAGTACAGTAGGCTTTATCAACATAGATAACTTAAAGAAGTTTATCAACTTTTAGTACATTGATGTTTCGGTAAATTTAATCCTAATCCTAATTTTTATAGCTTCTTAGAAATAAATCTTTTCTTTCAGATTTTGCAAAACATGAATACATTGTTCCAATAGATAAATATTGCCATTCCACAATAACTTTAATTGACCCTCTCCCATCTTAACCAAAAACCATCATAAATTACTCAATACTCAAAAGCTTTCGAATTTATAAAACAAAACTTTCGATTTTCTACGAAAATTATTTCGAAGATGTTCATCAACAAGATTTATAAAAAAAAACTTGAAATAATAGAAAATCCTTCTGTCCATTAATTCAAAACCAAAAGTTTAATATAAAAATAAACAAAAACCCGACCGACCCTCTTAAAGCATATTTTCAATGTAACACAAAACAGAAAAATTATAATATATCAAAATCATTCATTTCTCGATGACAGGGTGCGGCATTTCAATATCCTTTTTCAAATATAAAAAGGGAAATAAAAAAATAAATAAATATAAGTTAAATAGGTTTGATTTAGGTGTGGCAGAAACATATCTTCTTTTGTATCCGTTGTTGATGTTTTCCTTTAATTTTATTTATTATATAAATTTTCTATTCGGTTTGTCCCTTTCGTTTTGAAAAGAAAATTCTTGACTAGTTATTATTTTTACAAAATATAATAAGAAGGTGCCGAATATTTCCTTACAGATTTGTGGGGTAACACTAATTTGTTTAAGATTAAGATTTGCATTTAGGATTTAAATATTACAAAAAAAAAGTAAACGTCAGAAGAGTTAAATAGATTTATGAAGGTATTTTAAGTTGTTGAAAATAAAATAATTACGTTTCAGATTGGACAGCGCCGCGTCCAACTCCTTTTTGGTAGACTCGTCTCTACAAATAGGCACGGGATTAAATCCTGCTTATTTGTTCAAGAATTTGAAGTTTTCCGTTGTAAAATGATTTTGTTTTTTATTTCTATTATTTCAGTTAATCTATCTTTTGACATAAATTTTATTATGTTTTAAGAACAGCTGATCTCTGCCATTTTTATTTGTATTGTTTTCTTCTTCTTGTTTTGCTAGAAAATTTTGATATTGTTTTTGTTCTAATATAATTCCCCATAACTTGAAGAATTTAGGGAGGAGGGTTGATTTTAACTGTAGTAATAACAAATACTCTAAGCTAAGTTTTATAGGCTAGATGTAATGTTTTGAGGTGCTTTTAATAATATTAATAATAATAAAATGACTAGAAATAAGGAGGTCTGTTGAACCTATTCATCATAGAAATTAGCACACATACACACAAAACCATCTGCATTACTGATATACAACACACAACCACCTTGAATTGAAGTTGTTGTAAAACGATTTTACGATAAATGTTATTCAAACCTTTGTATTTTGTGATAGTTCAGATGAAAATTAAAGATCTGGATTCTTTTCTAGATTTATGTGATAGAATTTATTATTTAGTTATTCCTTCTTTAAAAAATATATTAAAAAAACAAAAAACAAAGATTTGCGTTCATCAACACCCTAGAACGCATTTTTTTAACAAAAAAACCTCATGAAAGCTTTTAAAACTTTTAAAATTTTAATGACGTTTAAGGTGCTAAAAAGCCTATAAGGTGGTCAAATGTATTAAAAACGGTATAACACGACAGTGTTCAACAGTTCTATTGAATAGCAAATAAACAGCATTGCAATATTTAAAAAGAACAATTTCTGTTGAAAACAGTGTTTTTTTTTAAACAATTTGTTTTAAACAGTGTTTAAAACAAGTGTTCAAAACAAACCATCTCTGTGTACAAAGTTTTAATTGAAAGTTGTATTCAAAGTTGTATACAAAGTTGTATCCATAGTTGTATTCAAATATGTATCCAAAGTTGTATACAAAGTTGTATACAAAGTTGTATAAAAAGTTGTATACAAAGTTGTATACGAAATTGAATGTAAAGTTGTATACAAAGTTGCATACAAAGTTGTATACAAAGTTGTATCCAAAGTTGTATACAAAACTGTAAAACAATTGTATACAAAGTTGTATCAAAATTTGTATGCAAAAATGTATACAAAGTTGTATCCAAAGTTGTATCCAAAGTTGAATCCAAAGTTGTATTCAAAAATGTATACAAATGTAAATGTATAAAAATGTAAATGTATACAAAGCTGTATCTCCAAAGTTGTATCCAAAGTTGTATCTAAAGTTGTATACAAAGTTGTATCCAAAGTTGTCTTCAAAGTTGCACCCACAGTTAGTAGTTGCACCCATAGTTAGTAGTTGCACCCATAGTTAGTAGTTGCACCATAGAATCAGAGTTGGTTTGTTTTAAACACTTTTGTTTTAAACACTGTTTAAAACAGCGTTTAAAACAAATGTTTTGTTTTTTAAACAATGTTTTAAACAAAAATTTTTTTTTTTAATATTGCAATGCTGCTTATTTGCTATTCAATAGAACTGTTGTACACTGGCGTGTTTTACCTTTTTAGTACATTTGACCACCTTAAGGCACCTTTTAGCACCTTAAACGTCATTAAAATTTTTAATTTTTTTAAAAGCTTTCATAAGGTCTTTTGTTAATAATATGCGTTCTAGGGTGTTGATGAACGCAAGTCTTTGTTTTTTTTTAAATATTTTTCAAAGAAGGAATAACTAAACTATAACTTCTATCACATATAAAATATGACATAACCCAATAGTGCATGATAGAATACAGAAAATAAAAATAAAATAAGAGATATAAAGAAAATGTCTTTTAAAAATTTGCAGTAACAAAATTAAAAGGGTGTTGCCAATAATCCAGCTAGTGGTATATTCCTTGACCATGTGACGCACTGTCTTCCTGAATTATTAAACCCCACACATAGAGTTATATGAAAGCTCGATTCTTAAAGCAAGCAATACCGTTCCATCATCAAGAAATACTTCATACATAAAATTTATTGTTGACTAGGTAGTGATATCTCTACTAGTCATACTATTAGTACAAATGTGCTGGAGGATCTGTTTTTCGATTCTCGACAGAAGTTCGATGGAGGAGCAATGCAATGCAATTTGCTTAATTGCTAAGTAAAAATGTGGTATGTGCTATTTCTGTGGATCAAAAGGAACATCCTAATTTTGAAAAGGAAATAAAAGATTCAGTACGAGATTTGTAAAAGTAGGTTACCTATTTCATGTTGTTGATATATTAACATTTTTTACCAGATAATTAACATAAACTTGATAAAATAGGCTGAGGAACTTTATCAAATTTTAAATCCAGTCACAAATATATATTTTTAAATTTAAATAAAATTATATTGCTTTCAACTTCAAAATCTTGTTGTTTTCAATAGATATTTTGTTAAAGGCATATTCAATATTATTACACTTTACTAGCCAATATTCCTATAAGAATGATATCAATATCGTAATCTGTAATTTGCAATCGCCAGAAACTCAATTTCTTTATTTAATCAAATTTTTTGCCTGTTTTCCATAGTATTTTCAATTTTAGGCTTGGTAGGTGCATCAGGACTCGGAAATACGTAGGTTCTTATCAAAATTCAAATTTCTGAGGTTAACGTTAGCCAATTAAGTCAACTATAACATTAGATTGGGGAATAAACTACTCTTAGGCATCTTGGGACAACCTTTTGAGTAGCTACTGAGAATATTCAAGAAATCTTGAGAATCTTAAATGTGATCCTTAGCAATCGCCACAAAATCTTGAGAATCTTCTGAATATTGAGAATTTTCAAAGAATCTTGAGAATATTTGGACGTACAGACTATCTTCAGATAATTTAGAGAATCATTGGAATCTTGAATATTTTTAGAGAACCTTTATTGAAATGAAAATCTTTAGAGAACCTGAAAATATTAGGACTGTTATTTTCTTTAAAGTTTATTTACTCCAATTACATATTTTCATTTAAAACCAAAAAAACGAATGTTCGTAGTATAAATAGTTATTTGTTTAACTAGGCAGCAAAGTAGTAGATTGACTGCCGCGGCTGATAGTTCATAGCCGAGCGAGCGAGGCTAGGAATTCAGCCAAGGCAGTCAATTTACCTTGCTGCCGAGTTGAACATATAATTTTTTCTCCGATTAATTACAATGTTATGTAATTTAATAATTTTTACTTTAAAAATAAAGCAAAATTTTAAAAATGAAAAAAAAATCGATTGAAAAAATTTTTTTTTTAATCGCAATATCTGTTTATTTCTATGAAGTCTAATTATTTGCTTGGTATTTGCGGTTGCTTTGCTGCCTAGGCAGGAAAAGTGCCACTTTGCTGACTGAAATAAGTCTGCAAAATTTATATTTGCTGTCTATCGGAGAAAATAGTTATTTGTTTAACTAGGCAGCAAAGTAGTAGATTGACTGCCGCGGCTGATAGTTCATAGCCGAGCGCAGCGAGGCTAGGAATTCAGCCAAGGCAGTCAATCTACCTTGCTGCCGAGTTGAACATATAATTTTTTCTCCGATTAATTACAATGATATGTAATTTAATAATTATTACTTTAAAAATAAAGCAAAATTTTAAAAATGAAAAAAAAAATCGCAATTGTTGGAAGATTTAGTTGTTATGGAAATGCTTAGAGTATAAATATAAATATAGAGAGAACATAACTTTAAAATTGTATGAAGAAAGACATAAGAAATCGTGTTTGCTAATATGTCATATTCAATTTCTCATTTCGCCATTTGCATTTCTGTTTATTTACAACAACCAACTATTGTATTAAATTATAAATTAAAAACAATTAAATAATTTAAAACGAAACAAAAAGTACAATCTATTATTTTTAGTTGTGCTAATTTTTATAAAATGAATAAAAATAATTACGAGAGTATTCTACATTTATTGTGTTATTTCCAGTGATTTTATAATAGTGAACATTTTATTATTTTATAATGCAAATGTGCAAATATTTAAGTTATGTATACATCCTGAAAGTATATTATGAAAACTAGCTGGCGACCAACTTTTCATTATTGTGTAGTTTATTTTTAATAGATAAAAGATTAAAATTTATATATTTGGTTAGAATCAAATCCTAATCTGTCATTTTTCTTATTTCTTTTTATATGGTAGCAGTGAGGGAGAAACTATTATTTTTTTGTGGTAGGTTTTTTTCTTATAGATTTAAAAGAAACTCGCAATAATTGTACAATTTTGAATCAAATGAAAAATTTATGCACGTCTTTGGGAAGACAAACCGGTTTCTCTCTCAGAGAAATAAAGGAAAACAAACAAACAAAAAAACGATTTGACAGAAGATCAATCACGATTAATATTAGTTATGGTGGTCGGTTGTGGAAATGTAATAATAATTATAGTTTGACAAATTAAAAAATTTCTGCCAGATTCGTGGAAAAGTATCTGTTTATTTCTATGAAGTCTAATTATTTTGCTGCCTAGGCAGCAATGTACTTGCTTTGCTGCCTAGGCAGGAAAAGTTGCACTTTGCTGACTGAAATAAGTCTGCAAAATTTATATTTGCTGTCTATCGGAGAAAAACATATTTAAAACGAAAAAAACACAAAAAAACAAAAAAAACACAAAAAAAACTGTTTTAAACAATAAAAAACGCGTTTTAAACAAAAAAACAGTTTTTTCTTTTTTTTTTTTAAACAGTGTTTTTAACCAACGCTGCATAGAATGTCGATCGATGTCACCCGCACAGCAATTGAAATGCAAAAACGATGTTCCAGATGCTATTTAATTTTGTATTCACAAGATAGATCAGGTATGGTATGGTTGAATTTGATCGGAAATTTTTATACGAATCGAAAATACTACGACAAATTTTTTCCGACGTATGATTGAAATGTTTCGTAATATTTTCGATTCTCATATAAACGCACCAATTTAGTACAGAATTTAAAAATGTCAAAACCTTTTAATATTCGTATTTATCATTTGTTTTGTGTTGATATTGATAGAAAATATAGTTTAAATGGCGAGTTTAGTTTTTTTTAAGATTATGGATAGCTTTTCCGTTGTAAAATGTTTATTAAACAAATGTTAATATAATTTACAACAAAACGTCAAATATAAATTTCCGACAAGCAAAATGGATTCGAAAATTTTTTCGACAGAAATGTTCGAAAAATACTTTCAATCATATACCATTGTAAATTTCCGAATAGTTATAATATTTCCGACTTGGATTTTTATTCAATCATACCACCACAGTTTTTCAACAGACTATCAATGTGTAGCAAACAAACAAATATGTATTAAAGATTTTTTCAACGAACAAACTATGTAATTCTGTAGTTTTGTAAGTTAATGTTTTGTATGTCCATTACCATATTAAATTGTTATGTTCGTTGCAATTTTTAATTATGTCAATACATTGTGGGCTCGTTTGTTTCACTCTTTTGAGTCATTTGGAAATTAAATAATTTAATAAATAAGTTTTAAAATAATGAAAAGTTCAGTCATTTAGAATAAATCGAAAATTCTGTTAGGTTCTATATTTAGAAATTTCCCTAAATCGAACAAAAATTTATGGCATGTAGTGATTCGAATTATAGAAGTTTCACTGTAAAGTTGTATACAAAGTTTTAAACAAAGTTGCATACAAAGTTGTAATTCAAAGTTGTATTCATAGCTGTATATAGTTGTATACAAAATTGTATACAAAGTTGTATCCAAAGTTGTATCCAAAGATGTATGCAAAGTTGTGAATTCAAAGTTGTATCCAAAGTTGTATACAAAGTTGTAAACAAAGTTGTACGCAAAGTTGCATACAAAGTTGCATACATAGTTGTATGCAAAGTTGCATACAAAGTTGTACACAAAATTATATCCAAAGTTGCATCCAAAGTTGTATACAAAGTTGTATACAAAGTTGTAAACAAAGTTGTACGCAAAGTTGCACCCAAAGTTGTATACAAAGTTGTACACAAAGTTGTATGCAAAGTTGCATACAAAGTTGTACACAAAATTATATCCAAAGTTGTATCCAAAGCTGTATACAAAGATGTATACAAAGTTGTATACAAAATTGTATACAAAGTTGTAAACAAATTTGTATACAAAGTTGTAAACAAAGTTGTATACAAAGTTGTATTCAAAGTAGTATACAAAGTTGTATCCAAAATTTTGCCATCAGTGACGGTCACAAATTAGAATTTTTTTTTTAAACGACATCTTCATTTTGTAGGCAATTTAATGCGTATAAAAGTTTTTTTTTAAATATTACTTCGTTAACCTTTTCCCGTTTTCTTCCTTATTTAGGGGTTTTAAGGTTTCAAATTAATTTTTGAAATGTACGACACGTTTTACATAATTTTTGTTTTTAAATTTAGTTTAAAATATGCACTTTGAAATAATTTTTAAAAAAACACAGTTTTTATGACTTTTTACAAACTTTTTTACTAATTTTATGATTTTTTTCTCGGAAATAGCACCATGTAGGAAAATTTTTTGTTAGACAATGTTGACTTAAAATTTTACGTAGATTACGAATTTATTTTTCGATTTACAAAACTTGCCAATTTAAAAAATATTGGTTGCCATATTGAAGCCGCCATTTTGCATTTTAATAATTTGACACCGGATTTGGATTCAGTGACCATGACTACCTTATGATACATTCTTTTAACTTTAATTTCCGTCTTAAAGCACAAAATATAAAGTGAAAACTGCTTTCGCAAGTGGTTTTAACCTTCAACGCCCTCTAGCGCTTCGATACTACTTCCATTAAACTTCCATCAAACGTTTAAATTTTATATAAACATGAAATTAATACATCAAACATTTTATAAATATGAATTTTTATCGTCATAATTACTTCCGAAAAAGAGAAAAAAACATTTAAATTTGTATGAATAAAATTTTTTTATCAACGCAGCCTTTTCAAAATTTCATAATCCAATTGAAGTAGTAGTTATTTTGTTGTCATAGTTATACAATAATTCCAAATTTCATTATCCAATGAAACTGTTTGTTATGTTTTGTTGTCAAAGTAACATACAATAATTCAAAATATCATAATCCAAAAGGAATCAACTTATTTTTTTTTGTCATAGTTATACAATATGTTTGAAAAAATAACAAACTAACAAATAACAAATGCTTCTTTACAGCCTCCGTAATATAAAATAAAAATGGCGTTACTTTTGCTGTCGCTAGACGTTACTCCCTAGCGGCAGTAAAGTTAAACTTTACAGCCGTTTGCCGAAAAAAAATTAGTTCAAATGCATAATTTAAACTAAATTTACAAAACAAAAATTTAAAAAAACGTGTCTTACATTTCAAAAAATAAATTTAATCTTTCAAACCCAAAAATAAGGCAGAAACTACCCTCAAAAGAGTTTTGAAATATTTTTATCATCTTCAACGGGAAAAATGCTAACGAACTAATATTTTTTTTAAAAAAATTTTATTTACACATTAAATTCCCTTAAATAAAGATGTTTGTCGTTCTAAAAAAAATTTCAAATTTTTTACCGTCACTGAAGCCAAGGGGGTTGGCCAAAAAACCTAAAATTTTTGGGTTGTTCCCGTTTACGTGGAATGCCCCATACACTAAATAACAAAAAATATGTATAGCAGATGAATTTCGTGTTTGACGACCCCATAATTCGAATTTGGAACCGATCCATTTTTGATCGACTTCATACTTGGAAAAGTAGTATAAGATTTCTGATTTGATTTTGCTGATTGGATGCTACTGTAGGTGAAATTATTTTGCAAAACATTATTTTAGGATTTAATATGATAGTCAAAACCCAGACGAGAGACCATAAAATATGCCTAGGTACTACAAGAGGACTGAGGATGTTCACAGAGTTAGGTCTTTTCATCGCTCATGTGGAGTTCAGTGGTAGTATAAATTCCAGTTATTAGTTTACCAGAGCCGCAAGGAGCTTTTGTAAGCAGACGACATAGTAATTGAGGCAGAGATTACTTTGAGGAAACACTCTGTATGAAGTTTGTGGCGATAAATCCCAGTTCCAATAAATAAACATGGCAAACCTATACTTACACACTTCTCTGCGTTATTATTATTTAAATTCCATCATTGTAATTCCATCTAAAAGAAAAAGAAGCTAGGCTCCTGGTGGAAAAAGACAAAAGTTTTCAAAAAATAAATTTAATGAAATGTAATTTGCTTCATATTATTGTTTTAACCACGCCATTCTTTGATAAAATGAAATGTCAATTCTTCTTTGTAAAATAAAGCATTGACACGCCATATTGTAATAAAATGAATTTGTAAGTTTGTAATCTCTCACCATTAATTACCACCTCGCCATGTTTTTATAAATTGCAAGAAAAACCTTTTTGTTATGTAAAATTTCAATCCAATTAAATTACATATTTTTTAAATAATAATAACAAATGTATTGAAATTATAAATTTGTTTGTTCTATCGTTGGAAATTTTACTAAACAAAAAGCTTTTTCTTGCAATTTATAAAAACATGGCGTAGGTGGTAATTATTGGAGAAAGTCACATTACAAATTTATAATATTACAATATGGCGTATCAATCGAATATCTAACAAAGAAGTATTGACATTTGTTTTTATCAAAAAATAGCGTGGTTAAAACAACAATATGAAGTCAATTACATTTCATTAAATGTATTTTTTGAAAATTTTTCTTTTTTTCCACCAGGAGATGAACTTTTTTTTTGTTTTGTAAGATGGGATTACAATGATGGAATAAAAAATTTTTATAACGGAATGCAGTGCGTAAATAAATGTTTACTATTTTTATTTGCTGGAACTGGGCGTTATCGTAACAAATACATCTGCGAACAGAAAGTCAAATTTAGAAAAATCATTATGATCCCGTTTACCAAGAAGCGTAAGTCTAATCTGAGTTCAATTATCATAAACCTTTCGGCAATTTAGGCGATAAAATACTTAGCAGTTAGAAAGTAAAATCCAGTTTAATAGTTACATGCAACGGTGGTCAGTAAATCCACTAGAGCTACTATGATATGCAAAAATCTTAAGGTGCATATCACGTTCATTCATACTGTTCATACTGGAATTTTATCCGAGAGGTTGGCAACAACTTTATCAAATCTTCTATACCACCATTGATTGATAAGCATGGCAACCCTGTAATCGAAACCATAGCGAAGGCAGATCTACTTGCTGCAAATTTTGCTGCAAACTCTGTCGTTGATGATGCCGGTTTACATCCGCCGATCATTCCACCTGTCCAATCATCAATGAATAAAATTTACTTTCGTCCTAGAATTGTGCGGTCAACATTGCTTAATCTAGATCTTAGCAAATCTGCTGGTCCGGACGGAATACCACCTATTGTATTAAAACGTTGCGCTGAAACCCTGGTGTATCCACTTATTAGTCTCTTTTATTTATCCCTAAGCTCTGGTCTTTATCCATCAATGTGGAAGCTGACCAATGTTCAACCAGTCCCGAAAAAGGGCAATAAGTCTGACCCATCAAACCATAGCCCCATTGCAATAACTTCGATACTTGCTAAAGTCATGGAAAAAATTATCAATCACAAACTAATGGCATATCTTGAAAACAACAATCTTCTCCATGACCGCCAATATGGCTTTCGTAAAACACGGTCTACTGGTGACATTATGTCAGTCCTCACGGAGAAATGGGGTAAAGCAATCCATGACTTTGGTGAGTCTCATATCATTTCTCTGGACATATCCAAAGCGTTTGACAGAGTTTGACATCGGGCCCTTAACAACAAATTAATTTCATTTGGAGTCTGTAAGACCTTGATATGCTGGTTAGAAAATTTTTTATCTCAAAGATCTATCAGAGTAGTGCTTGATGGTGCTATATCGTCTAAATTCCCAATTCAAGCCGGTGTTCCTCAGGGTTCGGTCCTATCACCAACCCTTTTTCTGATCTTTATCAACGATTTGTTATCTATCACCACAAATCCAATATATAGCTTTGCCGACGACAGTACTATCTTCCACTCCTATTCTTTCAAAAAACAGCCATCCAGTTTGTCTTCTAATTGTCAACGTAGAAAAATGATTGAATCTTTGGATTTAGATCTTGAATTAATCCTGGACTGCGGTAAACGGAATCTTGTGATATTTAATTCTATGAAGACGAAGTCGTGCGTTTTGTCCCATAAAACCTCACTCTATAACGGCAATGTAACGTTTTCCAGGCAACCTTTATTAAACTCACCCACACTTAAACTATTGGGTACTAATATCAATCACAAACTGAAATGGCATGATCATATTCTTTCCGTGGCAAAATTGGGATCCCAATGACTTGGCTTCCTACGTCGCTGTAAAAGCTTCTTCTCTCCATCGAAAATTACTACGATCTACAAAGCTTATATACGACCGATCCTTGAGTTCGACTCCCATTTATGGGCTGCAGCACCAGAAACCTCTTTAGATTTTGTCGATAGAGTCCACAGGCGTGCTTTGAAATTGATTGATGATCCAATATTAACATCGGGTATGGATTCGCTGCATCATAGAAGAGCGGTTGGAGCTCTTACACTGTTTTACAGATACTACTATGGTAAATGCTCTAAGGAAATTAATAACCTAATACCTCCACTACGAAGATCTTCACGAGCCACAAGACAATCTTCGCATTCCCATAAACATACCTTAGAGGTCTCTTGTGTGAGAACATCTAGCTATAATAACTTTTTCCTTTCACGCTCCGTATACTGGTGGAATCGATTACCAAATAATGTTTTCCCTGCTTCGTACAATCCCCAAGCTTTTAAATCCGCAATACACCAACACTATCGCTCTAATCCTATCCCAAGTCCCTAAATCCTAACCTTCTAACATTCCTTTCCCAACATTAACACGTGCTTCAAGCATTAGAGGTTTATAACCTAAGTGATTAACCTGAACTATAAAAAAAAAAAAAAAAAACGTATGAAGCAGTCGTATGGAGATGAGCGTTCGAAAAAAGGAGTTAAAATGAAACGAAAACTAGTATGTATTTGCATACCAAAAATTGACACTTTCTTAAAACGTCGCTGGGCGCTAGACAAATTGCCATGCCAAAAGCTGGATGTCTGGTTACCTTAGGTTGTAAATTTTGGTCAGATAAAAAAGTTTCACTTTTTTATTCAACAACAAAATTTTCAACCACATTGCTACAATTACTCATGCAGTAAGTTAAAATTTGAGTATATTATTCTAATGAATGGAAATGGATTTGGAATGAAAAAACAATAAAAATTGTTATGATTTTGATCATGACTGTGTCTATGTTTCTAGTCAAGTTGAAATTTACAACTAGAGCGTAACCAAAACAGTACCTACAGACAATTCCAATTTTTTTATATTGATTCTTTACATCTATCTGAAGCCTCAAATAATAATAAAAAAAACAATCTGTTTTGGACACCATAAAAAACACCTAACATTTTATCTGTCTATCTTTATGTCATTTATATGTCACATTTTTGTTGTTGTTATTATTATAGCTATGTCTCTAAAATATTATCTGTTTTATTGACCCCCTCGCTTCCAGCTTATATAGGTAACATAATCCAGTCGATTTTAAGAATTTGTTTCTGATAGTGTTTCAATACACTTTCGAATATAATCTAGATGAGAACCAAAATCATAGAATTAAATTGAAACAAATATAAAGTAGATAAAGCTACAAAAAAAGCAGAAATTCACTTTAATTTTTTCGGCTATATCTTTTATGTATATATTTGGGCGAATAGATTTTTATGGTTTCATTTTTTACATTGTTATGTGGTTATTTGAATTTCATTTATCTATTTATTTTTTATTATAATGGTTTTTCAAACGGTTTGATGATGTTATATTTAAAAAAAAATTGACGGTCTTAAAAAAAGCGTTATAATTGAATTATAAAATGATTTACTATTTCATAAGCAAGAACACAGTTTTATCTTTTATCTTTGACTGTAAATAAACGCTAGGCGTTAGTCTTCTAAATAAACTGGAAGTATACTAGGAGAGAGAAGGGGATCCTGCTCTTCTCCTCCTTCATAAAGTACTTTGCATTTTGTATTTTGAAAGCGTATAAATAATTTTAATTTAAATTTATTCATTGACCTTGGGCAATTTTTGGTTAGTTATTGCGCTCTTCATTTAAAAATATTAAGTTGCAGTGTATCATGATTTTAATGGTGTTGTAAGAGTCGTCGCAAATTAATGCCAGAACAACAATAATAAAAAGCGTAGCATGGGATTAATTTGATTTCGAACATTTTAATTGGTAATGATGCTTGTCTGCTTATGAATTTTTGGATGCAGCAAGCAAGTAGTCTTGTTTTCACCATTATCATTTGAGTTCATTGCAAATGGAATGATGGTGCTGCTGTCAGTTGAAATAGAGTTATGTTTTTATATCTTACGCAGTTCGTACGGTAGATTAGCGTATTGTTAACTACCCTTGCCATTATTACTGGTGATTAATAAAGCTGACTCCCTGTATAAAAATTCTGCCAACTTTCAATTTAAAGATTGACACATACAACTATTTAACCTTTACCTACCATGCAACAAACAACACCCAAAATAATTTATCATTTTCTCTTTGTCATTCAAATTTTCCAATATCAATACAGCAAAAATACAGAAATTGAAAAAACAAATTGGAAATATCTACGAAATCTATCTACTTCAGGGAAATCTGATTATTTTTCCGATTTGTGTTTTTTTTTTATTCTGTTCTACCAGTAGTTAACTGAGTAGTTTCGATATGGAAATTGATTCGTTTCAGTTATTAAATATTAATTGATTGATTATAATGTGTTATTTTCAATTCGATTGAAAATAAATTTTCATAAAATTTTCTAGGAAATGATTTATTTGAAATAATTTAAAATTTGAAATAATAAGAAAATAGGAAAACGAAATATGATGAATATATGGTTTTCGGTAGATGAAATTCTTTGGGCAAGCTTAATGAAGTATATATGAGTAAGTAATTGAGTAAATGGGATTTTTGGACTCGTTTAAAGAACTCATATTTTTATATCTAATAATCAATTCCTGGAGTGAGTTGAAAATATGCTGTTTGACTTCCTTACAGTTTGAGTGTGGCCACAAATCAGGTAGCTAAAATTTTAGATAACGTACTTGATAATCTCAATTAAATTAAATTTCTTTCTTTTCTTCTCTTGTACAAAAAGTTTTGATTTTGTTTTATTTAGCAAGGACTCGACGCAAAACATATACATTTTTTATTAACAAATGGTTTGACTTTTTATTGAATAATTTGGTAGCTAAACATTGTCTAGAAACAAATAAAGGATTTTTTAGCACAGGTCTTTACAGGACTATCCGGCCGCCTACGTTCATCGTTAGAAACATAAAAATATTGATAAAACAGAGTTTTCAAGCCAAAACCGAAAATAGTCTCATGCTCTCGTTAAAGTTTTTGTTTTCAGTGTTTACCATTTTCCTTACATTAAGTCTTCTAACTCTCCCCACCGTACAAATATCTTGTTCCACAAAACATAGGCATTCATAATCCGTAATCATAATCCATAATCATTTAAAATCCTAAAAATAAATCATTATTTCTTTGTCATAAAATTGCTTTAAAAACCAATCAACTAAAAAAATTCAAGAATTTCAAATGAAAAAACAAATAGAATAACAACAAAAAATCTTCAAAATGTCATATTGTCACGCGACTTCCTTAAATCATTTCCTAGTTTACCTTGATTCCTACCAACTACAACAACTTTACAATCGCAAGAAAAAAGAAAAATGTCAATTTATCTATTCCAATTATTTAAACAAAATCACAATCAAACGAAAATATTTTAAAAAGAAACTCAAAAAAGTGGAAAATGGTAACAAAAGCACGTGTATCGCTTGTGCTTATAAAATCATGGCACAATTTTTTTGTTATTCTTAATTCTATTCGATAGAATTTCAAATATTACAGACAAAAAAGATATAACAAGCAAGAAGAAAAACAAGACATAAATCTTATTTACGTTTTATTTTTTTATTTTTATTATTATCATTTTCTTAGTTTTCCTTTTTTTTTTGTTATAGAAAATAAAAATTTTCTGGAAAAGATAAAATTTTACTGTCATCTTATTGTGATTGTAAAATGTCATAAAGGTAAAGTTTTGGTGCTATATTTAATTTCATTAGCGAGATGGAAAAATTGGAAATAATAGAACATTTTTTTTAAACAAAACCACCAATGCCATTTCATTTCTCCAATCGATTAGGCAATATGATTAAAATATTCTATTTACTATATAATTAGAAACGTCTAAAAATACGAGGGAGCTAAAAAGAGATAACACAAAGTGGGAGAAATATGAGGGAGAAAATATAAACAGAGAGTAAACAATAGTAAGAGAAAAAGAAAAAGAGAGACAAAAGAAAGAAACAAGAAAAAAAACAAAGAAAAGAAAACATAGGAAAAAAAACAAAAAGAGAGAAAAATAAAGGAAAGCTGTAATTGTAAGAAGAGAACAGAAGTAGATAGTGCGATAAGATATATGGAGAAAAAGTAATAAACATATGTATTAAAAATAGACTAAATAGAAAGCAAGATAGAAATTTTGCTTTAAAAAAAGTAATTTACGTAGCTCTTTAAATTTAACAAATAACGTCTTTATATGTCCTAATATCATTGTAAATAATGTAAAAAATGCAAAAAAGATATACCAATATGTCTGATTAGTAAAAATAAGTCTGTTTAATTTACAATGAAAAATAATTCTTGTGATTGATTATCATTTACAGATTCATTATTTTGGAATGCAATATTGATATATCATGTTCAAAAGGAACATATAACCTAAAACTGCCCAGCAGCAGCTACACAAACTTTTTTATACTAAAAAACTACGAATTCTGACACAATAAATTTTTTTTCGCTTTTTTAGTAGAAAAAGATCATATTGGAAAACTATTGTAAAAAATTCTTTTACATTTGTCAACACACTTGACATCTGTTAGTTACTAAAACTAAATTTTTTACATGTATTACATTCATTACAATCTTGACATTCTCTACATTTTTTACATTCCTTACATTCTTTATATTCTTTACATTATTTACAATCCTTACAATATTTCTATTTTTTCGTTCTTCACATTCTTTACATTATTAATCTTCATTGCATTCTTTTATTCTTTACGTTCTGAATATTCTTGACACTCCTTACATTTTTCACATTCCTTACATTCTTTTTTGGTAGCCGTTAAGACACTCGCCTCATAAGATCAAAGTAAGCACTATTGGTACTCAGTTGCGTCTGACGGGAAAAGATATAAAATCGCAAAAAGTCAACCATACCTTAAATAACATAGATAATATATTTAAAGGAAAACATCTTGCAATTGTCTTGGAAAATATGGCGAGTTAAAAAAAATTGCGCAATAATCTGATGACAAATAAAAATGGTTAATTAGCTTAAATTGATCAAATCTGGAGAGCTGAAAGCTTGTTGAAAATTGTTCTATATATACTCAAACACCAAAGATTTATAAAGTATATTGAATGCAATTCACAACTGTTGAAGAGCAAAAAATAGCTAGACTAGAATTAGATGCACAAATTTTTTCGATGACTACTAAAATATGTACCGATGGTCAAGATCACATGTGGGAATAGGCGCTTTACCATGGGAGCTTCATTGTATTGAAAAAGAGAAAAACATTGTTTGGAGATAGAGCAAAGACTATCGCAGGCTAAAATCATTTCAAAACAGATCAACTCAATTCAGGAGTAAATGTAAAGTACGTGAAATATGAAGTTAGTTAGGGGTACCAGAGAAGTTGCACTTTTTGAGTTGCACAGTTAGGAAATTGTGTGAACAGTTGAAGAGATTCAGTCTGCTGTAGACACTGTTCGTTTCGCGATTCCGAAAGATTGAGATTACGGTAAATTATTGGCATTTTTGATTTCTTATATGTATTTTTGGAACGTTCCTTAGAAGCAGAAGATTCGCAATGAATTAGCCAATTGGTGCAACAGTAGCCATCTTGAAATCGTGTTATGCCCGCCAAATTACGCGATATTTAACAGGTAGCATTTTATATGAAACCTACACCAACTCTAGAACAATAAACTAATAGTAGAAACTAAATTCCTGTTCAACCACCAAACATTTCCATTTTTCATGTATAATACGGCTACATTACATTTTTCCATTAACCAAACAATCAGTATACATAATCTTCGGACTTCCTGTAAAAAACATCAAAGGCATAATATTTTTTTACATGTTTGAATTCCCTCTAAAATATTTCGAATTTAATTTCTATATTTATCTCTTTGCTAAATAAAACGAAAACGGGAGAGTTCATGGATCAGCAAACAATCATTCTCTTTTTAACTTTATTTTTAAATTATAAATGCCAAAACTATTTATGAATTTTGGTCAGTTGTAACTTGAAATTAAAACCAAATTATTGTGCTAGTACTTAAAGCTTAATTATTAAAATTACACAATTGTTTTTGTGAGTTACAATTTAAAATTAAAAGAATAATGTTCAAACGAAATAGAATAATAAAAAAAATTATAATATAGAACAAAAAAAAAAGAAAATATATGTTGTGTCTGTCCACCTATAAGTGTAGAAAGCAGTTTTTTTATTATTGTGAAATAAAGTTTAGAAAGAAAAAAAATTATAACAAGAAAAATTACGTTATTGTTTTTATAAATTATTGTTAATAAAGGTTGTGTTGAATTTTCAAAAATTTCATAAATATGCTACCTTAATTGAAGTAAATAAAAATTTGTAAATAAAAATAAGTTTAATAAGGTTTCGTGTCCTTTGTGTTGGTTGAAATACCTGCAAAAAAAAGTGAATGAGAAAAAAAGAGAAACATAAGGAAAAAAAATGAATGTATGTATATGTTTCACAAATACGTCATTGCATGTTTAATCGTCTTTTGGTCAACCGTGCTCTTGAAAAATAGTAGGAAAAAGCATCTTTTGACAAATACCAAAAAGAAAATCAGCATGATTCCAGAGGATCAAATGCATATCATATATTAGTGCTTTTTTTTTTAAAGGTAAAGCACTGCAAGAAACCGCAGATTATGATCGTACTTAACTGAAGTAAAGCGAGAGGTGTAAAATAAATGGAAAAATAAATTGTTATCAATACATCAAACTGCATGCAACTAAAGTAAGATAAATGTATGTTTATATTCAATTGTTTTAAATTCGTTAATTTCTTTAATTGTTTTAGACCATCATGGTCATATAAATTAAATTATACTTTGTACTTAGAGATCTTTTGTTGCGGCTAGAGTTCGCGTTATTAACAGCGAAAAACCGTACGATCGTTTATTAGCTAAATTTAAATTTAAACCCTTGGTAAATAGATACCGTTGGTATCTATAATAAAAGTCGATTACGACAATCGCTCGAAAAGTTGTAATTGTTTCGAAAGTTTTTGTATTAAATTTCTAGACATTACTATGTGTAAATTCATATGATGAGAAATATTTTTATTTTTGTCAACATCCTAAGACACGAATGTATAATCATTATTAATTGTTGCCATTTAATACAAAACAAATATCGGACACATGGTCAATATAGACAACATTAAGGGAATATTTATTTGAGGAAATTTTTTGAGTGAAAAGTAACTGTTGGAATTCACATGAATTTTGTAATTTTGAAGCTTCTATTTTTGGATTGGAGTTTTTTCTTTACCGTTTCTGAATTGACTCTCGATCAAATCGTCTTATTTTTTTGTAGAAACTTTTGGTAGTTTTTGTTTTTGAAATTTGTACTTTTTTTGTGTTTTTTTGATTTTAGATTTTTTTGTTTGATAACAGAATTTTTTTATTTTTAGCTAGTTGTTATTCTGACGGTGGAAGGCAGAATGCGTAAATTCTTTACACATAGACCATATTGTTTGATATATAATTTTGAGTCTATAATTTAAAAAACGCAATAGTAGACTAAGTATTTCAAACGAATTCCTTACGGGGTCTATGATTCTGCGTACTTTTGTTAGGTGAAAACTCTTAATGGATGCTGCGAGGAGATAGGAATTGGTGATGTGACATGAGACGGGCCTTGTTGACCTCTGATACTTTACCATCTAGGTCTTCCACAATGGTTATTTTACCAGGCTCACGAGTTCTAAATAAGGCCAGGACAACCACGTGTTGGTTATTATTAACTTAAGTTAACAACCCAACTATCATTCTAAATTCTTTTGAAACACTAAACAATCTCACCGAAACTGCCTACCTTCAAAGTTTCTTTAAAACTTCTATGTGGTTTCGAAAAGGGCCATTTGGAGAAATTTTCCGATAACTGAATAGAATTTCACAAGTTAAAGCTTTAGTAAAGGGCTTTTAATAGATCGTTTTAAGCAATCTTTAGAAGTCTAATAGAAGCTTTTATAAAATGAGACATAAATATTAGAATATTTTTTTATATTTCTACACTTTTTTAACATAGTTATTGTTATTGCTATGTTATTATTTAGTGTTTTAATTTATGTTTTTGCTAACGGTCGCATCAAGACTCGAACTCTGGTCCTTTGATAGTTTCTCATGCACTCTATCCAATCGCTTAATTTAAATGTTAAGAAGGTACTAAATATGTTTGATAGTGGTTATAATAACAATGACCTCATAAGACTTCCATGACATTTAGTTTTTAATTTAGTTGTAGAAACGATAGTATAATTCAGGGGCTTACTTTTATATGTAAAGGTATGTGGCATGTAATTTCAATGGTTTATTGATGAAATCATAATCTGAGATACGTTCGATAACGTTCTTAAAAGATTTTGTATCTTTTTAATAGACGTTCTGGAAAAGAATATTGACAAATCTTTTCTCTGTTTGTTTTATTGTTTCAAACATTTTAGGTTTTAGCAACATTAAAGGGTTATATTTTTTTAAACATTAACTTTTAGCATACTTGCAGCTTTATTTGAACAATACACTTTTTTTTTTAAATAAATGTATTGTTATTGGATTTCCAATAGGTTTCACAACAACATGCGTACTAAGTTGCTAATGAACGCATTTATTTTTTAAGAATGTTATATAAATATAAAACAATATATAGTACAATATAATAATACAAGCAATGATATTTCACACCATCCATTTGCTGTAAATTATTTTAACAGAGTGACTAAATTATGAAACTCTCTCCCACCTCAGTTCTTCCTGACGAGTTTGGCCCTTAGATATGTACAGAAAATTCGTATATCATTATTTATAAAAATTCTCCATTCCATTCTAGTTGATTCTAATTGACTTGAGTTTTTTGGCTATTTCAAGACTCTAAATAAAGAATATTTTGTATTGCACAAAATATGTCTAAATGATGCATTAAAAAACAAAAACTGGCGGAAGAACAACACTTTTCTAATAAAAACGAAATGGCCGTCGCATATTCAATTTCGAATATAGTTGAAACAATAGAAGAAATAGTTTTCGTCAGTTTAACATAATTCATTTTCGCAAAACAGTCTCGGTAAAACTTCTAAGGCCTTGATAAAGAAGCAAATTTTTAGACTACGACAGCTATGCTTCTATAAGATCTTTAAACAGTTACAACCGAAACTTCTCAAATCCTAATAACAGCTATAACTTCTATAACCTTTTTTCGGAAGCTTTATCGAGAGTTGTTGAGATAAGCTTCTGTAAGGCTTCTAGTATTAAATATAGAACTATTTTAGACATTCTCACTCCATTGGTGGGGAAAGCCTCTCTATATAGCAGTTAAACTTAACTAGTTTCCACTTAGAAACTTTAGCGAAGCTTTATTGGAGCTTAAGCTGTTGTAAACCAAAATTGAGACATAAGTTTGCAAGTTGGGGCATGGTCAATTGCATGGTCAAGAAAAACTCTATTTATTACAGTCCAACATGTTACATGTTCGCGATAAAAAGAGAAAGAATCACATGTCGTTCGAACCGATGTGCCTGATAGCATCTATACCTACACCAACCTCTTTATTCTCAACATAGAGGATCCTGATGGTGTATTTAGCTTGTCAGGGAATGGTGAGCTTGAAAATACTAACCCTTCATACCTCATCTATTTGTTAAATTTAGTGTGCTTTACGTTGTTACGACGCTGTTTAATCAGGTACAGAAAGTTCATTCGTTGAAACGTTTGTTCTTTTGTGACGGTGTAGGTAAACATAATGATCCGGTTGACATAATGATCCGCTGATTTATATTTCAAAAGAATTTTAAATTTCTTGCAAATCAGGTTTGTTTCAGATAATCTTTGCATACTCCTTGACAAATTTATATTATTTTCGCGTTTTTTAAGCAAACTTTAATACATAATTACTGATAACTAATTATCATTACTGTATGTGATCTGTCAGATACATACGGTAATACAACGATTTGAAGTTTGTAAGGGGAAAAACGGGGAACAAAGATATATATTGGATGTACATTTTTAGTACATGATCAGTCCGTCGTGAATTTTAAAATTAAATAGTTCTTTTGAGTTTATAGTCAAAAAAATAAATCAATATTGAGATAATAATTGCTTTTTATGTAATATATGTTTTTCGTGTTTTGTAATAAATTAATTTGAGTTTATAGTCAATAAATGAAATCAAGATTGCGATAATAATTACTTTTGATTTTTACATATTATTATCAACAATCGTCTATTCGTTGTGACGCAACAATTTGTTTGATCAATTATTTATCTCACCCTTATTATCAACAATCGTCCATTCGCAACAAAAATAATATTTATTAATCTGTCGTAATAACTAGGATGATAGGCTGAGGCTTAAGGTGATGAAAGGTCGGATCTTCTACCAGCATGGGGTGAGTATTTTTATTAATATCTTTACTATGTACATAAAGAACTAGTCATGGAGTGGATTTGACGGTCTTGGCTTCTTCGATGGTAGGGTCGTCCGAGTCTTTTCTGTTCAATTTTTCTTGAACTGTCTGATCACTCTCAAATGCGTTCATATTGGCTAATTTGGGCTGGAATAGGGGACGTTCATTCTCGTATCCACATGACTTTCGCTAGCTGGAATATAAAAATCTCAAGGCGCGCAGTCCTCCGATTGCTTCCTGTTGGTTTTCTTGGCAACAGATCCAGTCTCCATTAAACGTTTACTTTATTGAGTTGTTGCTCTGGGTTTGAAAGGTAGAATGCGTAAGTCATTGACGCACAAACAATTATGTGTTGTGCGTAATTTTTTTAGAACTTTTTTACAAGTATCAGCTCAATTCGCCTACGGCTACTTATCCCAAATGGTTATCTTGTTTCTTCTTGTTAAGCTTATTTCATCTATTGTTCTTAGAAGTTTTTCTCGTTAGTGCCAGCTAGTTCAGTCGGTAGAGCACGAGAATCTTTATCTCTGAGTTTGGGTTTCATACGCTATTCACCAACATTTTTTCCTGTAATTTTTAGGACGTATTTAGACCAAAGGTCTCGTCCTTTTGTTCTGTCCTGTAATGGTCTAAACCTTAATCTCCGATTGCGCACCTTTTATTTTGTTAATTTTCATTTTGTTCACTTTTCAACATCACGTAGATGTAATCGTACATTCACAGACCAACTCTCTCATGTTCTCCGATAATTGTGCTTATCTTGTGATTATCTTCGTCTGAAATTTTTTGCATGATTTTTGACTGGGTGAATAAAGAAGCCCATAAAGGGGAAACGCAAATTGTTTTCTGGACTTTATTCTCGAAAATTGGAATATTTTTCTTGATTTTGATTTGGAAATGAAAAAGCAGTTGGATTTTTGGAATTAAGTTGGAGTTAAGTGGTTCGATTTCTTTAAGAGTGCCCAACGGGGTTAACATAATTTCAAAACTATTATAATCGCGTTTTTATGTATAAATAAAATGTGAAAGTTATTTATTACTAAATTTACAATTGTGTAATTACAGATTCAAAGATTTAGTTTCAGTAAATATGAGATGATGAAGTTTCAAGTTTCAAATCATCTGAAGATGAATACAAAAAATATGTTTCATCATCGCCTCTGTGGCTCAATGTGTAAGACATCAGTCTTTGAACTATGGTGTCTCTGATGAGTGTTCAAAGAAATTTTCTGACAGATAATAAAAAATGATTTAGAATTGCAAAATTCAAATGAATTCCAAAAGTTACTTTGAACTTAATCACTCACAAAATCTTCTCAAATTTGGTAATTATAAAGCAGCTCAGGGTGGTCTGGCGTTACCAAAGTAGATCTTTACCAGCTAGTTTAATAATATAAATATATGTCTGGTTTAAGCACAGGAAAATATATCTGAAAATAGTTTCAATGGATAACTGACTTGTACTGGTAGATGAATAAAGCTGATTGATTCTGTAAGATGGCTTTGGCTTTAATTTGGAGAAAATTTGTGAATGTAGTAATATGATGAAATAATGTCCGGATTAGTAGTTTATAAATCTCTGATGGCCCGATGATGGCGTTGCGGACGGTAGTCATGGAGGTTAATATTTGTGGTCAGACCATTTAATCGAACCATTGGTCAGACAGCAGTAATCCTTAAGCATAAATAAAGACTTAAGTTTGTCAAACACTGATGACTTGAAAATACCTGACGTGAAGCTGTCACTCGAAGCACCTCAAAAACAAATATCTGTACAGAATCGGAGCGATCATAAAACATTTGTCAGTCAACGATGGAAGTAGTGATAAGGCTATTTTTTTAGAATATGTGTTTTAATGATATTGAACAATGATTCGCATCCACTCTGCACCAATACTCCTTTTTATTGTGATAACTGGACACGAAAGCAAAAATAAGGTCTTCCGTAACCGTTGATTAAAAATATATCGTTTGATAGCTGGTGGCACATTTTGATGCCACCTTTATGCAAATCGTAAACATCTTTATTTATGTACAGTAGATTGCTTGTGTTTCAGACAGTTTTACAATTGAAAATCATAAAATCGTATCTCAATTTACTTTTTTACTTTTTTAAATTTTTGTCAAGTGGCGAATTAAAGTTGTCAGAATCTAGCTTAGCTTCATCTGCAGTCTTTCGTGAATACTTAAGCCAACCGATATTATAAACAATGAAACCACCGAAAATAATGTAGTTATCATTTGTTCTTGGGAGCTGTAATAAACGGATTCGTTAAGAGAAAGTTCTCTTTGTTCACATTTTATTAATTTAAACAACAGGGATCAACAACAACAACAGGGGCAACAATAAGAATAAATAAAATTAGAGATTATAGTTGCATCACAGATTTACGTAGACAGTCAAAGATCTAAATATGAAGAAAGTGCTCCTTGAGAGCTTTTACACTATGCAGCTAAAAAATTTAAAATATGTGCGGCATCTGTACTATGTTAAGGATACGCTGTCGTTGCTAATCCAAATCCACCACCCAACAATTATGTTTGAAAAAATTTATTTAGTGAGTTCCATAAACGAGCTGAAAGGTAAGCTTTTTTTTTCAGTTCGTTTCCGAGGTTTCGTAAAACGCGTTAATGAATGTTTTTTTATTAAATTTTTTTTAATTATTAAATATTTTAACATCAATTTATTATTTGATCTCCATAAAAATTTTTAGTTCATTAGTTCAATTTTTTTCCCGCTCATGCCATACCACATTATAAACCAAAATTAATTACACATTGTTAATGAATTTTGAAATAAAATTTTGTCCATTAAACTCTCCACGGTCAACTCCTTTAAAAAAAACTTCAATTGAAATGTCTAATGTCCACTTCCAATTTTTAGTAGCAACTACATCGAAAATAAACATAAGTTTTCAATTTTTGTTATTCCCATATCCTTTTATTTACACATACATCCAAATAAATTATAATCCAAACAAAAAATAACCAAATTTATTTCCTGTCTAAAAATTTTCTTACATTTTCATTCCCATTTTCTTGTTTTGTTTTTAGTTTTGATTTTACTTGGTTTTATTTAAGCTATACAATGCAGTGCCGAATTTTAAATAATTTTAAAAATTCGATGGACAAAAACGATTTGTTCATTCAACACGAGAAAAGTTGATGACACTTTTTAGCAACATTTAAGTTGATCAACATAAAATTTTTTTGTAGTTGCTGACTTGTAGTATTTCATTTAAAATTCCCAGTTAATTGTGCGTACACGGAATTTAAAGATTGCTTAAGAATCAATCAGTTCGAACCAATTCAGCACTGATTTGGATTTACTATTCTTATTGGCATTTTTTTGTTGATCTTTTTTCTAATATAAATTTTGTTTTTCCTTAAAGATTTTCTTATTTTTAGAATTGAAGAGACCAAACAAACAGAAAAAAAGACAACACGAATGAAAAATGACAAACAATTGAAAATGCAACGTGCTGTCACAGCAACATTTTTTTATTTCGCTTCTAAATAGTTATAATATATGAATTTTTTTATAAGTCGTTGGTGTGCGGAAAAAGAAAAACAAAATTACAATTTGCTGATCCAAAGAAAACAAAATTAAAGAAAAAGGAAAATCTTAGAGTTTAGTTATCTTTTTTTTATTTCTATTATTATGTATATTGTTCCTGAAACGAGTCAATTTTGGTTTGTTTTTTTGCTATTGTAGTTTTGTATGTATTTGAATTGTTTGGTCCTATGGATAATGAAAAATTGTTGGTTGGATTGTTTGGTATGGTGTTATGAACAAATTGAAAATGAATCACTTTATTTTATTTTAAGTTAAAGTTTTTAATTTATTGGATTTATATTTAAAATATCTCTTGTGTTTGTCTTTTGTGTTTAATTTTCATTTATATCTGTTCGTATAATTAACAATGGAGTGGAAGGAGTGTAAATTATAACAATGACGTAGATAGAGGATTGTACGCTATCAACAAGTGTTTATCAGCAAACATTCATTTGAGCCCTTCTTTCAATTATCGATTGTCAATTGGTATCTTAAGCATAATTTAGAATTTTTGTATGACAGCTTCATCAAAGACCTGCTATCATGCTAGACATATAACATCTCTACCACTGTTTTATGGCGATTGGAACCGACCTTTCCCAATAAGAATATATTTTGTGTATTCTGCTTCATTATATAGAACAGGTGTTTGTGGGATAGCTGAACCTGAACAGTTTAGGTGAAGTGAGACCCTGCAACAAGTTATTGATGAATATTCTTGAACTAAGTGGTGTAATAATAAAATAAGTTACTGGGTTAGTGATGGTAAGTGGTTTAATGGTGTAATAATAAAATAAGTTACACCAATTAAGAGAATCCTCGTCACGTTTGTAATTATAAACAAGAGGAATGGGAAAGACTGATGAGGTAGTTTTATGAGGAAGCACATTGGAAAAACATTTTTAGTGTTTAACAGGATATCACCACTAAGAGTTTCTTAATTCATAAAAGAGGAAATGCGGCAATTATCACCCCTAAAACTTGAGCCTTAGTTCATGGCGGTTATTGATGAAGCAGTGAGGAATAAAAGCAAACACTAAGCCTTTAAGGCGTATAACTTAAGTAAAACTTCAGTAAATGTCAAACAGATTTGGATAAAGACACATTTATGTAAAAAAATCAAAACAAATCGCCGCACGCACGCCCGTCTAGTTCTCGTACTTTTTTTTAGACAATGAAGTCCAGAGCAATTTTACTCGATCCTTTATTCTACTATTAGTTCTGAATGATATTCCCGAGACCGAATCAAACTAAAAGGTGGATACTTTAGGTAGGACCTTTGCAGAGAAGACTCCAACATAGTTAAACTTCCTTACACTCATATCCCAAATGCTTCGTGTGAAATAGGAATCTCGAAGCTAAATTAAAATTGTGGCTTAGATGACTTCTCTGTCTCACGGATTCATAGTTTTCTTACAGATTAATTTGGATGGCATTAAATCCAATGTTTTCACAACGAATGCTGGTGTTTCCCGAGATTCTGCACGTCCACCAACCTTGTTTTTGTAAACATAAATGATTCACTTATCTCTGCAATCCACTCAATCTAAAGTTTTGCTGATAACAACACATAGTCTGCATCTCTTGCATCTCCTAAGTTTGGATGACAGTGAGTTGTAATGTTGAATGAGGTAATGTAATCTTGATGAGTTTAATCTACTCAAAAACATATTATGCCATCTTTCACGAATGCAGATACATGGAAAAGATGATATGGAAAACACATGTGTTCAATCTTGCTAGATTTGTGATTTAAAAATTAGGTTTTCTGAGCTGATGTAAGATGTTTTTCCATCTAGATCAAATTTTGCTGATCTATGAGTCATTTACTCGCCCACATGGAATATTTTTGTCATGTATTGAAAGATGCTTGTCAGTTAACAATAAAATGTCAAAACTCTATACAGGGAACGGTTATACGGTTGATCGCCCCAAATCATCACTCCAACGTGTGTGCAGTACAACTGACAAATACTCCGTTGTGGAACAGTTTCTTTTCAGAACGATTATTTTAATTGCTTTATCTCAAAATCACTGATAATGGGAGTTGTTGTAGCTTGTTACGGAGTGGTTGACTCTAAAATGATTGACATCATCTGGGCTGAGATTAATAGCTTTAAAATCGTTTTAACCGAGATTTTGATTTGTCGATGTAAAACAATATTATCATACATCTTCATTATTGAAACAGTAAGATTCAATGGTAGACCAGTCTAGATACCTTAAAAACAGGCAAAAAATGGAAAAAATTAGTAACAGGATGAAAACTATTGGATAAATTAGAAAATATTGCGCAAATTATGGGAAACATAAATTAAAGGTGATCCGAGCTACGGGGGTGAAAAAGAGTGAGCTTTTCGGGGTAGAAGATGATTTTTCATGATTTTCAGCGAAACTAGACCTTCTATCAAAAAAAGTTTAAAGCAAAAGTTGTAGGTATTTAAAAGGTCTATAACTTTTACACCAGCCATTTTTCACATAACCTAAAATTTGCCGTGAAAAAACAAAAAACCAAGAATAAAAGGCTTTTCGTTTTTAATTTTTATCTCCCACAAAAAATTTTTTTTTCACAAACTTACCCTATGTCCCTTATAGGTTGTGTTTTTTTGAAATCAAAACATTTATTTTTACGTTTAATTTTGATTTTAAACCAAAAAGGTGACCTCATTTTCACACGAAAATTCTCCTGTATGGAAAACAGTTTTTTCAAAAAAACCTTAATCATTATGTTTGTTGGAACGTCTACATTATTTTCTACATGAACATTACCATGGAAAAAGTTTTTTTTTCCCAGGATTTCAACGGTAAATTTTAAAAAATAATGAATATTTTTAAGCAATCATTGAAAAATAACTCTTTAAAATCAAGTTTATTCAGTTTTTCGCATTTCCTGTAAAATGTTTCCGTGATTATGTTATGTTAATGTTTATTTTTTTTACACCATCTACAAGAAGACGTTTCAACAAAAATAAAGATTACTGATTTTTTTTTAAAAAACTGTTTCCAGCATAGGAGAATTTTCGTGTGAAAATGAGGTCACTTTTTTGGTTTAAAATCAAAATCAAACGTAAAAATAAATATTTTGTTTCCAAAAAATTACAGCGTATTAGGGACAGAATAAGGTACGTTTTGACCAAATTGTGTGAAAAATTTTTTTTGTGGGAGATAAAAATTAAAAACGAAAATGCCTTTTTTCTCAGTTTTTTCTATTTTCACGGCTTGTGAAAAAATCATAAACATGTAAAGAAATAGCCGGTATTTTCTCCAATTTCGGTGCTTAATTTTCTCCATTTCGGTGCTTAATTCGCTCGAAACTTCGTTTCTCGCGAATTAATATCCACCTCAATGTAGAAAATTTACTGTTAAGAAATCACTAAATAAAAATATTTCATTGATCTGACTCTTTGAAATTCAGTATAAACTTACTCTCCTGTAACAAACCTAATATTTTCGAGCTTCCTCACTGCATTCTAAAAGTCTTTTTAATTCGTAAACTAATGTAAAGAAATATGAAAATCTGGTCGACAACAATTCCTAATGTATTATTATTATAAAGAAAAATTCAATCGAAAAATATCAATAAATAAAACAACAAAACAATTTTGTTATTTAAATTAACTTTTATTGTATTATTAATAGAATTTGTAACAACTACAAAAAATTATATATAAAAAATTACAAAACAGAAAATCAATAATGGAATAGGGAAAAAAAATTCTATTGCAAATAATTCACGATTTTTTTTTTCGATTTTTTTCAATATTTTCATGATGCCATTTTTCATAGAACTTTGCACTATTCTGTATTGATTTTTGTTCATTGTAAATTGGTTCATAATCTAAATGTATTGATGCCCTTAAACGGTTATACAACAATAACGATGATGTGTATGAAGCAATCGAACATGGTGAATACTTTAACTTGATTACATAAGTTTTATTATAGTTGATAATAATTTTATTAAAATATTTTATAAACGTTTCGAGAAGAAATGCTATGAAATACGTTATAAAATATGGAATTGACCACCAGCTTGGTTCCAATTTGAATTTATTCGTAGCACTTGAGATACGTTGACAAAAACGAAATGTATCTTCAACCGGGGTATTATCAGTTACGAAAATCGGTAGTCCATTTATCTTATTTTCTTCCATGCCTAGCGTTTCTTTAGCACAGAGATGCGCCCAGGCTACATTACCAGCGTAACACATTTGATGTTTACCTCCACCACCTGCTATTCTTGGTATTTTACCATTAAATTTTTCTCCAATTTCTATTAAACGAGGGAAAAAACGATAGTCTTCTTCTCCATAGACAATGGTCGGTCGCAGTGAACATGTTTTTAGATATCCTTTACCATTAGACAGCAACCTTCCCGATACACTTAACACTAACTTCTCACCACGATATTTTGATGGAGGATAACTTTTTATTAGAAAATTTGAATCAATCGTTGGAGGTTTTGCTTTATGTTCTGTTTGATTTACAATTATACTAAAGGAACTATTCAAATACGAAACTAAAGTTACCATTGTCGTACTTGTATAAATTAATCGTGATACGCTATGTTTTACACATAAATCAATAACATTTCTTGTTCCATTTACGTTAACACGTTCCAGCTCATTCCGATTCGGTGGATATTCAAAACTTATAAAAGCTGCACAATGAAATACACAGTCAACATCGATAAAAGCTTCATCAATTGTTTTTGGTTCACATATATCCCCAATGAATGAAACGATTTTCTTTGTTTCTGTGTGATCTGAAATTCAAATAAAAATAATTAAACGATTTACTTTTGACATAAAATTATTATATAAAAATGAAATTACTTAATCGATTTTCATATTTTACCAGATCAACAATACGAATTTCTTTTAGGTCGCTATCACGTTCCTGGAGCACACGAACAATATGTTGGCCAATAAAACCACTTCCACCTAAAATTCAACAAAACAACAAAACGTGAGACATGCTTTTAAAACAAATTTAAATAAAAAAAAATTAATTATGTTTGATTATTTTATTTATTGGTTCTAGTCAACTGAATAACTAATATTTCATACATCGATAATTAAAAAATTATAAAACAAATTATAATTAAATATTTGATTGAAAAATCTACTTTCGTGCAATAAGTTCCAAATTATAATTTAAATCCATTCACTTGTCAAAAAACATAGTCAACAGAAAGTAATATTTTTGCAAGATGTCTTGTTAAATTATTCTTTAACAGAAAGATGAAGAAATTAAGACAAATTCCTTGCGGCAAACAAATTTTTATTGTTTGATTACAAGATAATTATTTTAGAAATGTCAAGATCAAATTTCACCTGTGAGGAAAAACGTTGAAACACAATTACGTAAAATACACACATAAAAAAATCATTGCACGTGATCGAAATGCTGTGAAATAAATGCCATAATTTAGGTTTCTAAAACAAGCGTAGGGCTAATCAATAGTTTGATTATTATTTATTAATAATTTATATTAATAAATTATTGTTATTAGAATCTACAAAACAAACTTTTGTGTATATATTTTTATTACGAGTTTCGAGTGTAAACACATATCTTCGGATTACAAAAATATGCTCTTTGTGTATTTTTGTAATCCGAAGATGAGCGTTTACAGTCGACACGCGTAGTGAAAAAATATATACAAAAAAAAGGTTTTGTGAATTCTAATAACAATAATTTATTAATCGAAGTTCTGGATTTTATTTAAATTGCAACCACTTGGAGACCAATATTTCAAATCTTTTACTTTATAATAAATTAAGTTTTAAGTTTTTAAAAGAAAAAGATGCAAACCAGAACAACGGGTTTTGTATATTTTTAAATTTGTAAAATTTGACGCATTATAATAATACATAATTAACGTTAAAATATGTAATCTCTACAAAAACGATCACAAAGTTTACTCGTTACACAAACCAAAGGAACAAACAACTAAACTCAGTTTTGTTTCATTACGTTGACTAGTGGAACAATAGAATGTATAAATTCAGTTTTCAAATACAACTCAATCCCAACAATTCATGGGCCAAGGTTGGTTTGATTGAATTAAAAGTCAGATTTCAATTATTTTAGCAAAGAATAAAAAAGAACAAAAATAAAAATTAAATTTTGTTATAAGGGAAATTTTTCAAAAAATAAAACATGCCGTTCGGATCTCTCAATATTGAAAGATAAACTGGTAGAGATAATTATAATTCCTAGTCATTTGCAGTTAAAAGGTATCAGCAACATTGAAAGATATGGCGTGTGGTATCTGAAACCGTAAAGGTTAAAGGAGAGGCTGCATTAAAATTGGACATCAAATCAAAGAAACGTGGGATTGTCTTAAACCAACATACCAAAATTCTGGATTGACACGGAAGGTAGGCTCATTGAAATCATTGATCGCTGATCTTTCTAGCTGTGCCCGGTAGCAACAAATAAAAAAGTGAGATGTATGCGAATATTTAACATAAATTTTGAATCTCAATCATAGAGGAACGATTTCGTCCTCACGTTACAATCACCAATTTATTTTTAATGTGAACTTTATATAAAAATTTAATAAATAATAAACCTAACTTACAAATAATTGTTGATTGTTGGTGTTACAGTCTTCTATTTTACAAATTTTACTGTAGCATTTCCGGTCCCCCTACGTACTTTCTCTCCCCTACGTACTTTCCTCTGCCAAATGGGACACATCCTATTGTTTTCGAACCAACGAAGAGCGCAATAATCATGGAAATTATGACTACAGGGGGTCTGAATCGTGTTTTGAGACTCCGTCATATTAGGTTGACAAGTGGCACACAGTTCCAGCACGTCGAAGATGCTTGCTACAGTGTTCTTTGGCATGTGAGAGTGGGAAATTACCAAAGCATACCCATAATCCAATCTATTGTTGACGATGGATTAACGTAGAATTTTTCGTAGAAAACCGCTACGGGAGACGTAATAAAGGGTAAAACTTAATCTAATTCAGGAGAAAAGGAACTGAAAACAATTTTTCGGATTGAATTTGGAAAGAAAAGTGTGGTAAACAATATTTATTGCTGAAGTTGGTTTAAATTAGAACTTTTCGTAGAAAACCCCTACAAATACTAATTAACAACAAAAATGGTCAAATTGAACTCAATTATTTTATTTCTTATTTCAGATATGGTACCTAGTGGAATTGAAAAATAGTACCAGCTAACCTAATACCTGGCAATCGCTGTAAACAAAACCAATGTATCACAGAAATAAATTCGAAGTATTTCCTAATTTATTTCGCTGTTACTACCTGAGATTTGCTGAACCATTGAATCTGTATGAATTTTTTCAAGCGTTTACTATATAAATTTTATTTATTTAAATTTTAATTTGGCAAATTTTTCTGTGACTTTACTTTTAATTTTAATTTAGCAAATTTTTCTGAAAAATTAATTCTTCTACAAATCGGGTGTTTCAAAAACGCTGCAGTTGGACGCATTTTTTCTACGGTGAATAAAATGTAAACGTCTTAAAAATTACCATTAGGTATTGAGACTTTGAAAGTCATTTTATGTGCAAAATGTAATTTAACAAATTCTTGTGAAAATTACGTGACCTTTTAAACAACGACACTCGACAGCAATCTACAAAAAAAATTTACTCAGATGAGAAATAGTAATAGTAATAATAAAACATATAAAACTGATTAAATTAGTGATCACCTACGCGACTGAGGCAGAGCCTGGCCATTATAAAAAAAACCTTTATAAAAAAAATTACGTATTGGAGATAAAATTCGTATTCTGGAGTCAGGCTGAAGCAAAAAGTTGATTCAGCCTGACTCCAGTTGTTGGCTTATGTTTTTTTACCATTTTAATAAAAAAAAAATGAAGTATTGTTTTTGAATTGAAACGTGTATGGGTAGATAGAAATAAAATATATAAAAAAATAATAAATTAATAAAAATAATAATCGAAAAAAAATTAATCCAATTGTATTGTTATATTTTTATTTTAAATAAATTCGATAAGTAAATAATGACAATAAATAATTTTTTAACTTCATAATTAAATTCATTAACAACAAAGTAAAAATTTTGTATTAATAAATTAGGTTAAAATAATATATTACAAAAATATGAAATCATTCACTAAAATTATGACTCAATCAATCATACCAATTTCTAAAATATTTCCTATTAAACAACTACGCAGGACGAAAACTAACCAAAATAAAGCAAAATAATCGAAAATATGTATAACGGATGGTTAGAAAAAAAATTAATTTTATTCTTTTTTTCTTTTGAGCGAAATAAAATAAAATAAAAACTACCATGCACAAAAATTTATTTTTAAAATAAAATTAAAATATCTAGGGGCGAAAAATAAGAAAATAAAATTCGAGTTTTTGAGAGCGGCTTTTTATTTTTATGCATTTTATTTTTGAAGACAAAAACTTTTTGGGCAAAATAAACTAAAAATTTGAATATAACCTGCGTTTTTAAATAAAACCTGTGTAAACTTACACCAATTTTTTTTTTTAATTCGACTGGTTCAATGCATGGTGTCATCTTCACATCTTTAAAGTTTTACTCTGTCATTTTTAATCGATTGTTTTTTCAAGTCAATTATCTTGCCAACGCATATCAGTTGAATCGATGATATCAGGTGTGACGTTCTTTTGCAATTGAATTTTAAAGTTTTAAATTTCATCTACTATACCTAATAGCGAGCGATTTCAAAAAATTTTGTTTCTAAAAATAAGTTAACTTAATATAAAAGGACAATGTGTTCGAGATGAAAGGACGATGTGTTCGATAACTGTACCGAAAGGGTGTCAAAAAAATCGTTAAGTGTGTTAAAACAAAAAAATTTGCGTAGTTTTTGCTTAAAAAACGTTCATTTTAAGTAATTCGAGTAGTAACCTTGAATGTGGAGAAATCTTGATGAAGCTTGATTATTGTATTATTACTGTGTCAGAAAAATACCGTTAAGTGAGTAGAAAGAATGATTTTTATTTATTTTTTTAATAAATTTTTTTGAAAAACAAAATGGGAAACATTTTCGATTAGAAACATCTGTCAAATAAAATTTATTAATTGTATGACATGAAATGTAATTGAATATGAAATTGGACATGGAATATGGTTCTATCCAGTTTAAACTCCTCCCAACTGAAAGTAACAGTTGGTAAATATCAAGTTGTTGCAGATTAAATATCGTTTTTTAACAATAAGAGTAATTTTTGCGTGACTCCAAATGAACTAACAGGAACAGTTGGAAAATGAGTTTGAATTTTTGATTTTGAAATAATTTTTGGAATATTTTTAGAATTTGGTGTTTCGTGTTAGTTTTGTATTAAACTTCTAAGCAGAGATAAAATACTTTTACAAAGAAATTTTTGTTTAATATTCATCGCTGCACAAAACTAAAAACAATGTCCTCATAAAAGCCTTTTGCCAAAAACTATATAAAAATCCTAACCCAAACCAAAGTCAATTGATATCATAGAACCTTGAGATTTCAACCCCTTCATAGTTTGATTTATGAATTTATCTTTTATTCTTTAAGTAAAGTGTTGGTCGTGGTCTGAGTTTTAATGTCGTCAATACTCAGCTTAACACAATATACAATACGCTGTATTCCATCTGTCAATATAAATCGACTGTTATTGGAGACGATAAAATATTTTCGTAAATGTCAAATGGTTTTATATGCAACAAAAAAAAATTTTTCATTTTCGAAAATAAGTCGAAAACTGTGCTCTCAAAAATTACAAAAAAACTGTTCTGCACTACAAAACAAAATCACCTTTCATATGACACCCCACTTGACATGATCAAAAATATTTTTTTTCAAAATTTCTACTTTAATTTTTGTCTCCCCCTCTTATCTGCGAACATTACAAAAGAAAAAATATAAAAAAAATTTAAAAAAACACATTCGTTTTTGGCAATACCTCAAATTCATTGAAATTTTTTTTAGAAATATTTCAATCTTTTTCGATTTTTGTAAATCAAACTCGATCCCTTAAAAAAAAACTTTTGTTTCACTATCTTCTTATCTACGTCTATAAAATACAGACAAAAACCAATATTTGATTTTTTTTTGTTATCAACAGACGTGGGAAAACACATTTAATAACTGTACAAAATTTCATGTTGATAGCACTTATAGTTCGTGAGTAAATCGATTATGTAGAAATTCGGACGGACACCGAAGTCTCACTAATAGAGTACCGTTTTGGCTTTTCATAGTACGGAACCCTAAAAACGCTACTCATCAAATGAGAAAACTTCTTAAGCCGTGCATTCACATACAACAGTAACAGAAACCGAAACTGAATTTCATACAAATTTGACCGCAACTGCAACAGAAACCGAATTTAGAAACTGAAACAGAAACAGAAAATTCGTCTGTTTTGTCTGAAACAGAAACAATTAAAATTTAATTGTTTCTGTTCCAGAAACTGTCACATGACCAGAAACTGTCACATAATATTAATTGTGTATGATATGATGTTTGGCTTGCAAATTATTTAATTAAAAAAGTTTTTTGGTTAAAGCCAATTTTTGAATTATTTATTATTTATGTATCGACAATTGTTTCGGTTTATTATAAAACCATCTTCAAGGATATGTTATAAACAAAAAATTCTTTTACAAAAAATAAACCACTAATAATATTTAGACAAAAAATTGACAAAAAATTGTCGATACATAAATAATAAATAATTCAAAAATTGGCTTTAACCAAAAAACTTTTTTAATTAAATAATATTAATTATTATTTTAAATTTTGATAATAGAGTTTTGAATTTTTAACAGTTTTCAGTTTCAGTTTCTGTTTCTGTTTCTGTTGTATGTGAATGCCCGGCTTTACTCTTAAAATTCAATTAATAACAAACGGAAAATACGAACACATTCAATCGACTTCCTTTTTGTGTTAATGGAATCAATACTTTTGAAAATTGAATTTGACAGTTCAAATAAGTTAGATTATTTGTTTTATTTCAATTTTTTTTTTTGGAATAAAATAGGTGCAAGTAATATATCTTTGTATAATTGGCGTAATATGTTAATCGATAAAAGATGTTTCCAAAAGAATCGTGAGTAATAATTTGATCTTTTGGATTTCAAACAATTGCTTGGTTTGAAAAGTTAAAATATTTGCTGTTTTTTAAAGTTGGTGTTCAAAATGTGCATACAGATCTTAATTAAGAAGAACTTATACCCACCACATAAAATACTTATTTTATTTAAGCAACTAAAGAAAAATATCCCTAAAACTAACCCCTTAATTCAAATCCGAATGCAATTTTGTTAAAATTTCTGATTCAAAAATTATAAAAACTGCAACCATAAATGCAGCAAGTTAATTTGAGTTTAATCTTAAATTTTAAAATATGTAAGTATACCAAGGTTATGTTTGGACCAAGTGCCATTGATATACCATTGAAAAAAAAATTATAAATGATTATGAACTTTACATAATAACTTTAAAAAAAATAAAATTTCAGATCGAAAGCAAGCTCGGACAACAAAAATTCATTCATGAATATTGACCTTTTAATGGGATTATGTAAATTCGTTAACAGTTGTCATTGTCGAAGGTAATGTAATCCCACTTTGTATTTACTTTACAAAAAAAAGTTATTAAAAAAACTGTTTGCCTAAATATTATTGATTAATGTTAACAAATAAAATCAATAAAATAATCTAATATGAACTGATTTTAGTTTATTGGTTTAAAAAATTTATATCGTTTCATAAAATAATATGCATTACTGCAAGAGTGAATCTTGCTACAAAACATCAATTTCGATAGTTTAGGAAAACGTCAGTTTGAGGTGTTGCATTAAATAAAAATAATTTTGAAATTATGGTTAATTTAAAGACTTAATTTAACGAGAACCACTGCATTCGATACGCTTTTATGTGTATTACATAATCGTTAATTTATTATTTTACAAAAAAAAATTTGTTGAATTTTTCATGGTCATCAAAATTAAGTTCAAATGTTTTGTGGTGTTACGTTATACTTCCACTGAATCGTTAATGAAGTTTTGTTGAAATTGAAGTTCCGTTCGTAATTAGTTACATAATGAATTTATAGACCATATTTTCATTCCTAAGTTCCCATTTTTTCGTTGTATATAACGCAACACTACATGAACAACAACAAAATATTCATTATGTGACAAAGTTAATTGTGACAGTTAAATAGTTATGGTGCGTCTGTTTGGGTCTTACAGTCGACGTACTAACAAACTATAATTATAATCGAGTTGATAATTTAATAGTTGTTGTTGTTGTAGCGATGGAACGATAGTCTTAGCACGAGTCCAAAATTGTACTAGTGAAACCGCATATAAACCTGCTCGCACGTCAATACTTACTAAGCTGCCTTAACCTTTTCGACGGACTTGGCACTTTGACGTTGTGATGGGGCTCGGTAGGTACAATGATCTTAGGAGGTAAATTGCTTGATGGCAATATCACTCAGACTTTCAGGTTTTAAGTGACAATCGAAGCTAAGATCCAGTCCAAATCCCAAACTACGGTGAGAATGCTCGATCGTTAGAATGGAACCCTGATTACCGGGAACCCTTCAGTTTAAATGAAGTCTTACCACAACACATGGCTCTGTTTGGGCGTTTCTTTCTACTCCCTAAACTCAACAACAATTGTATAGAGAAAATTAAAAAACAAAAAATAAATATGAAAACGAAGCTTCTCTTAACGCATCCCCAAACCCATTAAATGTGTGTTCGCCGAACTCGAAAACGAATCCTCATTCCGAATGCTCGTTCAAGCAACACAAAGATTAAGGTCAACGATACTGAACCTATCTCAACAAGCCAAGTCACCAAGGTCATGCCAGGAATGACATACCATGAGCCAACTAAAAAAGAGTGCTCTGTCACGTCAGACCTGTCGAACGAAGACGATTCTGATTCCGCTCCGGAATCAACAATTAGGATTGAAAACGTATGTGACTCAGAATCCGACAGTAAATCTGATATATCTGCAGTAATAATCACATCGGATATCCACGTGTCCAATATAGTCGGATTGAGTAACCTGAAACCGGACGTCCCTCGATCCGACAATCAACACCTATACATTCTTGCTACAAAAAAAAGTGCAAGAGGGCACTAATCAGAAAAGCTTTCTCTGAAGAAAAAGCCATACAGGTCTGTGCCCTTAGCTAAGCCTGGCTACCCTGGTTTAAGGTGGGATACCTATGGAGCTAGCTCTGAAGATCGTAGATAGACAGAAGAAGACATCCACCACGGTGGATCCACTCCGACATCCACTCGGTGTACGAAACACGGACATTACTCCAAGAACATGGAATATCCTGAAGCACACTGTTAAGAAGGATCTTGCTGTGCTGGTGTTCATTCCTGATCCAACATCCAAAAAAACAAATCAAAAGTTGCAGATTTGGGCTAAATTGAATGTTCGGAGTGACTCATGCAAGAATCATAAGGATCATCAAGCCACAACGATCTCAAGAGAATGTGTCAACAGTCTGCTGATCAGTCTACTCTATTAACCTTCCACACCTGCTTCTGTATATTAGCATTGCTTCTAGCTCAGTGTAAGAGTATTTTCTTTAGCAGAATTTATTGGCAGAGATCTAAAAGCTGTGCAGATCGAAATCCCCCTTCCCCACAGTGGAGTTTGCAAGTTCATTACAGCATTTGCGTACTTTCCAGACGATGGGGAGGAAATACCACCTGATAAGGTAAGTATGCTAATTCGGCATTGCAAGGACAACCTAATAATAGCGTGCGCTGCCAATTCTGCAGCACAATGGGTGAGTCTCTGCCCCAATACCTATATACAAACGACATGTTTATAGCTAACAGAGGTAGCAGACCACCTTCAGAAACACAACTAGAAATGAGGGCCTGGATATAACACTGAGCAAGAATATCATCGAGAATTTTATCAGTCACTGGCATGTCTCAGATGTAGCTTCTATGTCAGATCACGCACACATAAACTTCAAAATACAACACCAACAAGAAAGTGTTCGCCACTTTAAGAGCCCCATGGTAGACCGAATGAGATCTTTTCAAGGTACATCTTCAAAATATTGTAGGAAATTTTGGCAGGATTCACTCTACAATAGAGTTTGATTTTGCGGCTAACTACCTGCAGAATGTTATAATTGAAGCACACCAGCGAAACTCTCCAATAACCAAGCCTAAAAGACGGAAGAACGGCAACTTGGAGAGAAAAAGGAATAAAGTTTGCAAGCTCTTTAACAGAGTGAAAAGGAAAAACAGCTGGACGGAGTACCAATCGGCTTTTACCAACTACAACAAAAAACTAAGACGGTCAAAACGGGATAGTTAGAGCCTCAGCTTGACTCCAAAAATTACTTGCCTAAATTATCACACAAATACTCTGGGTTCAATCTGCAAGCTGGACCGTACCTACACTATCAGTTGCAAAAAAACTTTAGAGACCTATTAGATACCAACTTCCCGAGTTCTACGTGCATACGCTTGGAATAGGAAAATAAAGCGAATTCTAGTCCGTAGAAGCCTAAAACGGAAGTAAGGTTTCAGACCAACTATCCAAAAGAATGTTCTGAAAATTCTGGTTGCCTTACTGTAAGCTACGCCTGCGAAATAGCAGTCAATGTGAGAGGCAAAACTGAATCATCTGTCGGTGAACAAACCCAGCCTCGCACCTTACACTCTTGGACCTTATGATGAATTGGTGCAACGAGGTGAGACTATCTGTCAATCCGTAAAAAACTAGTACCGTAGTGTTTACCAACAGAAGGAGCTTCAATTGCAATCGTTCAACGGCCAATAAATACGACTACCTGTGAGAAGTTCTTGATTAAAAGAGATGAAAGATATGACAAGAGACTAAGTACTTAGGTGTGATCCTGGACAGTAAGGCTAATAAGGCTTTCTCCGCCTGCAGAAGCTTGATTGAGAAAACCTGGGTATTAAGTTCCAGAATGATACTTTGGTTACATCAAAATATAATAAAACCTATACTATCATACGCAGTTTTGATCTGGTGGCCAAGTTTGACGATAAAAAATCAAATTTATAAAAAAATTGAATTTGACAATTCAAAAATTTGAGCTGTCCTATTTGACAATAAGAAACTGAATAAAATTTTAAGGAGTGCCGATCCGACGCTCTGTGTGGTTAATTTTGAATTGGGTAACACTAATTCTTTGTGTACAATAAGAATTTTTCACCTTAAAAAATTAGTTTATAAAATATAGTATTAGAGTGAAGAACTATGAAATAAAATAAAATCGAAAATATAAATATAGTTTGTAAATAAATAACGGAAAGTCGTTTTTAGAATTCAAGTTGAGAATTTTAAAATTTGACGAACTATATTTAGAATTGAAAAAAAATAACGATGAAATCGCAGACGAATACCAAGCTTTTGATAAAGAAATGTCGGAATATCATGACAAATATTTTAAAATCAAATCAGAATACAATAATAAAGTGGAAACATACGGAAAAACAAAAGCAATTGGAGATAAAACGGATTTAGTAGGTAATACAACAAATATAAATTACCAGAATTCAATGATAATTTGGAAAACTGGATTAAATTTCGGGATACATTTACATCCATTATAATAAAAAATGAAAATATTCCGAACATACAGAAGTTTTATTATTTAACAAACCATATTACCATAGAGGCCAAATCTGTAATTGAAAAAATTGAAGTTTCTGATGAAGGCTTTCAATTAGCATGGGACATCCTAATAGATAGATTCGATAACAAAAGAGCAATTATACAGAAACTTTTATCGCAATTATTTAATTTAAAAACAGTTTTTAAAGAAAATTCATACGAGTTAAGGCAATTAGCTGATAATTGCTCAATTTATTTAAAAGTGCTAGAAAAAATGGGTCAATAAATAGATTCGTGGGACATGATAATTATCCACATAATTAAACCAAAACTAGACAACGATTCATAAAAATGTGGGAAACTGAATTAGAGTACAAAGAATGGCCAACATGGGACAAAATGTACAAATTTCTACAAAAACGTGCGAGAGTATTAAAAGCATTAGAAAATAGCCAATCATCAAGTGATATAACAAAGTTTACAAAACCAAATAATAACAAGCATTCAAAAACAGTGTTAGCGTCAGTAAATAAAAATTATGACAGTGTGAAATGTGTATTGTGTAAATATGTGTAAATCCATATGAAATGTATGTAAAGGTAAAATGTTTGAATTTGTGTTTAAATTGTTTAAAAGTAAATAGTGTAAAAATGTGTAGAGATTTAAATCGGTGCAAATGTAAACGCAAATACAACTTATTATTACATATGGAAGAAAATGAATTTAAAAACATTTTGAAATGAATAGCCATTAAAATATGAAAATTAGTAGTGATGAAATAGACAAAATAGAAAGCAAGTCAGAAAGTTCTTGACATCAGGCTAAGCTGTCTTGTAGCAATTCGGTAAATAGCGATTTAAATAAACAAATTATTCTATCAACTGCTATAATTTTAATAGTAGATTGTTATGGAAAATCACACCCAGCTAGAGCAATATTAGATTCCGCGTCGCAATCAAATTTTGTATCACAATTTGTTGCAAATAAATAAGGAGTTTGTAAAAAATCTGTTGATTCATTTTGTATTAGTGGATCGAATAATAGTTCAACAAAAAATAACAACTAGGATAAAGTCAAGATTTGAAAATTATACTGAAGAATTAGAATTTATGATTGTACCTGATATAATAAAAAATTTCATACCAAACAGAGGTTTCGATATAACGCGTTGGTGTATTCCTATAAATTTAGAATTAACGGATAAAACATCACCACAAATGCAAATTGATAATGAATGTAGTTTAAACAAGCAAATTGTAAAATTTTGGGAAATAGAACAATTAGAAGAGTAAAAAAATAAAAACTCAAGAAAAAATATATTGCGAAAACTTTTTCGAAAAAACTGTTAGACGAAATAGTGATGGGCGTTTCATTGTTAAATTACCGTTTAACGACAGGGTTAATAGCTTGGGTGATTCGAGAATAATGGCAATAAAACGATTTAAAAATCTGGAACAAAAATTAGAAAAGGATATTGCACTGAAAATTCAATAGAATAAATTCATGAAAGAGTACGAAAACTTAGAACATATGGTACTATCCGACAACAAAATACTTGAAAATGAATACTTCTAACCACATCATGCTATTATTGAACCAGAAAGCAGCACGACTAAAGTACGCGTAGTTTTTAACGCGTCTGCGAAGACATCAACAAACATGTCATATGGTACGTCTTCAGCTTCATACTTGGCGACCAAGGTAATTCAAAAGTTAGCAGAAAGTGTAAAAGAAACCAACCCAATAGTCTTATGAAATAATAAAAAGTCGGACAAGTGCGAATAAAATTCGCTCGCCAAGGGTTCCGTGAATGTAAAAGAACACATTATCAAAAATAAATGACATAAAGTTATGTTGTAAAGTCTTTATATCGCCAGACTATGGACGCATAACAGAATAAATGTTTAATCGTAAACGTCAATAGTAAATGTCAATCACATCTACATTGATCAAAAATGTTACTTGAGGTTAAATCTTATCCATAGCTGTTTATGTTAGCTAAAGTATTTTAATAGTCTAAATTGGGAATATTTGTTCTATAAATCAGCGTCGAAATATAGGGTGGTATACATACACTTAAAATAGCACTTTTTTCATCAATAACTAAAAAACTATGCATCGCAGAATTCTAAAACATATTGCAATGTTTCTTAAATTAAGTGTTCTTTCAAATGACACCCCACTCGTTTGGTTCCAAAAAAGTTTTTTTTTTGCTCTCCCCACACCCATCCCCTAAACACACAGAAATATAATTATTTGAGAGTTCACTATAATTTTCGTTCAAAATATAGCAAACTTCCTGTCTCTATGAATTTTTTCAATTTTTTCTGTCTATCAGTGTCGAAACGTAGGGGGGGTGGGGGAACGGTCTGGAATTTGCACATTTTTTAGAATAACTCAAAAACTGCGTACCGCAAAATTTTTAAAACAATTGCAATGTTTTTGAAATTCGGTGCTCTTTCAAATGACACCCCACTCGCTTGGGTCAAAAAAATTTATTTTTTACCCCCCTTACACCCATCCCCTAAACACACAGAAATATAATTATTTGAGAGTTTGCTATAATTTTCGTTCAAAATATAGCAAACTTCCTGTCTCTATGAATTTTTTCAATTTTTTCTGTCAATCAGTTTCGAAACGTAGGGGGGGGAAACGGTCTGGAATGTGCACATTTTTTAGAATAACTCCGAAACTGTGTACCACAAAATTCTAAAAAAAATTGCAATGTTTTGGAAATTTGGTCCTCTTTCAAATGGTACCCCACTCGCTTGGGTCAAAAAAAGTTTTTTTTTACCCCCCTTACACCCATCCCCTAAACACACAGAAATATAATTATTTGAGAGTTCGCTATAATTTTCGTTCAAAATATAGCAAATTTCCTGTCTCTGTGAATTTTTTCAATTTTTTCTGTCAATCAGTGTCGAAACGTAGGGGGGGGGGAACGGTCTGGAATTTGCACATTTTTTAGAATAACTCAAAAACTTATAAAAAAAATGGTGAGGTGAAAAATTCCAAAATATATTTTTAAATAATGCTAAAATGAAGCCCTTTCATATGATACCCTACTCGTCTCGCTAAAAAAATGTATGTTTTCAAAGGCTTTACATCGTACCTCCTTAAAACAAACGAACACAACTTTATTTATTTCTTAACCCGCCATCTTGTGTGGATAGGTTAGTTTTATAAGCACCTCAAATTTTAAGTTCATCGGATTAATGGTTCACGAGATAATCGAAATAATGTGAAAAACACGTTGTACTCTCACCAATAGTGTTCCGTATAAAAAACGGAACCCTAACAAGTTTAACTTGCGTTTTTAATCAAATTAAATAGCTATTTATGTATTGAGGGTGTAAAGTATGTTATGCCCCAACATGTAGCGTTTGGGAAAATCTACAACAAAAACAAAATACAGAAGTAAGAACAATTTGAGTTCATGGTAAAGGTGTTAGAAAAGAGTTAGGGCTCGGCAGTTATCCCTGACAGTAAAGTCTAACTCCGGAGCGAAATGCTTTTCCATCTTTCATCTTCTACAACGTTACATGTTTTCCATCAACATAATTTTTCATTAATATAATAACAATACAAATAACTTTTTACTCTCCCTCGAATTACATGTATGACTTCATAAATTTGTTGTTGTTGTATATTTTCATCATCTTTACATAGATATTTTGAGTTTTTTATTATTCCTTTTTTTATATAAAACAAAACAAAGGAATCAAGAATGTATATGCTCTTCATGTTTTATATGTTTCATTGTATTGGAACGTGAAAAGAGAACTCCAAATATGTATGACCGTTTTAATGTTTCGATGTATTTATCATGGAAAAAGATCAGCTGGGTTAGTAATATTAACAACAAATGAGATGATGGTATGATTGTATTTGGTAGAGGGTGACAACTATTTCTGTTTATATCTTTCAATTAGCTGGAAACAATAGGCATTCGGTAGAATCAACCTATAAACTGGTTTTGATGTAATTGTATTGATGATAACGACAGCTACTCCACGAAAGAATGTTTGTGCAATCAACTCTTTTTTCTCTCGTTTAGGTAATTTTAAATTATATAAATAGCTGCATTTTTCCTAATATTTTGGAGCCGCGATTTATATTTAAATCGAAATTATTAAATTATTCTTTTTGAATCGTGATTTATAATTATTTGGAAAATAATTAAAATTTGTTTCCAAGTCGGGATGTTATATTTTTGAAAAAAAAAATTTAATTAACTTTTGGCTGCTCAGTCATAATTAAATTTTTGGTAAAAATTTAAACTAATGGTTTCGGTCAGTCATAACTGAATTTTTGCTTTTTTTGATTAATGTTATATTAAAGATAAACCTTAGTTAATATAAGATAAAGATAAATCATTTTTTTTTCTGATCCTCAATCAGAGTATTAGTTTGGAACTTTGTCCAAAAATAATAGAAAATAATTAGCATAAAAAAAAGGAAATAAGAAATTTTTTTAAGTTTTTATATCATTTTGAACTTTACATGAGTCTATCTTAAGTTAAAAGAAAAATTGTGTAAGCATAGTAATAGAATACCATAAAAAATGTACTCGATTTGAAAATTAAAAAACAAAAAATAAAACTAAAACACGTGCTCAAATGAAATTGTGACCTAAACACACAGAAATATAATTATTTGAGAGTTCGCTATAATTTTCGTTCAAAATATAGCAAACTTCCTGTCTCTATGAATTTTTTCAATTTTTTCTGTCAATCAGTGTCGAAACGTAGGGGGGGGAACGGTCTGGAATTTGCAAATTTTTTAAAATAACTCCAAAACGGTGTACCGGAAATTTCTAAAAAAATTGCAATGTTTTGGAAATTTGATGCTCTTTCAAATGATACCCCACTCGCTTGGGTCAAAAACAATTTTTTTTTACCCCCCTGACACCCATCCCATAAACACACAGAAATATAATTATTTGAGAGTTCGCTATAATTTTCGTTCAAAATATAGCACACTTCCTATCTATATGAATTTTTTAAATTTTTTCTGTCAATCAGTGTCGAAACGTAGGGTGGGGAACGGTCTGGAATGTGCACATTTTTTAGAATAACTCCGAAACTGTGTACCACAAAATTCTAAAAAAAACTGCAATGTTTTGGAAATTCGGTGCTCTTTCAAATGATACCCCACTCGCTTGGGTCAAAAAAAGTTTTTTTTTACCCCCCTTACACCCATCCCCTAAACACACAGAAATATAATTATTTGAGAGTTCGCTATAATTTTCGTTCAAAATATAGCAAATTTCCTGTCTCTGTGAATTTTTTCAATTTTTTCTGTCAATCAGTGTCGAAACGTAGGGGGGGGGGAACGGTCTGGAATTTGCACATTTTTTAGAATAACTCAAAAACTGTGTACCACAAAATTCTAAAAAAAATTGCAAAGTTTCTGAAATTTGGAGTTCTTTCAAATGACACCCCACTCGCTTGGGTCAAAAAAGTTTTTTTCCACCCTTCCCCACCCCAATCCCTTAAAAACACAAAAATATAATTATTTGACAGTTCGCTATATTTTCCGTTCAGAGTTTATCAAACTTCCTGTCTCTGTGAATTTTTTCAAATTTTTCTGTTAATAAGGCTCGAAATGCAAGGGGGGGGACCAACTTTTTGTGTCACTTTATTGATAATAATTCAAAAACTATGCATTGCAAAATTCTAAAAAAAATGGCAATATTTCTAAAATCAAGTGCTCTTTCAAATGACACCCCACATGACCTGGTTTTAAATGATGTTTTTACCCCTTAACATTCCCACCCCTTTAATAAATATAGTTATTAGTGTCTGCCACTTTTCTATATTTTTCATTAAAAACCTACTCAATTTTCTATCGTTCCAAATATATTTCAAGATTTTCGATGAAGTAGGGTCGGAGTTAATCGGGGCAATAAAACATCCCGAAAACGTCATTTTTCAAAATTATAAAAAAAATGGTGAGGTGAAAAATTCCAAAATATATTTTTAAATAATGCTGAAATGAAGCCCTTTCATATGATACTCTACTCGTCTCGCTAAAAAAATGTATGTTTTCAAAGGCTTTACATCGTACCTCCTTAAAACAAACGAACACAACTTTATTTATTTCTTAACCCGCCATCTTGTGTGGATAGGTTAGTTTTATAAGCACCTCAAATTTTAAGTTCATCGGATTAATGGTTCACGAGATAATCGAAATAATATGAAAAACACGTTGTACTCTCACCAATAGTGTTCCGTATAAAAAACGGAACCCTAAAAATGATTGTTATATGAATGATTTGATGTGATTTAGAATTTAGAAAAGAAATTATTAAAATGCAATATTTAAAACGCAATATTTAAAAATATTCTTTTTACTGTTTATTTTTAATTTTTTATTTTATTAATAATAATATAAACTTCCTTATAGTAACAATTTGGATTTTATTTTTTATTTTATAGAATATCAATTTCGACTTACGTCATCCTCAGTTCTTAAATTATTATTACAATTTTTGCTTAAACTATTACTTATATACTATTTCAACTGCTATTTTTCATTATTATGTCATATATTTTGTTAGTTTTAGTGTTGATTTTATCATTTAAAATGTTGCTATTGTTTTTATGTTTATATATTTCTATTTCTTCCTATCTATCTAGATGTTGTCCTTTTCTTTTTTTATGTAATATGGTTAAATTTGTGTTGATATTGGTGTATTTGTGTTTTTCTATTTTTATGTTGGGCATATCTGGATTTTGGATCGCTCTTATTAATTTCATTGGTGTGTTCAATAAATCTTTTTGTGAAGTACCGCCCCGTTTGACCTATATAAAATTTAGTGCAACACAAATTGACATAATAATGAAATATGACATAATAATGAAAAATAGCAGTTGAAATACTATAGAAGTAATAGTTTAAGCAAAAATTGTAATAATAATTTAAGAACTGAGGATGACGTAAGTCGAAATCGATATTCAATAAAATAAAAAATCAAATTCAAATTGTTACTATAAGGAAGTTTATATTATTATTAATAAAATAAAAATTAAAAATAAACAGTAAAAAGCATATTTTTAAATATTGCATTTTAATTCAAAAGTGACAAAAGCACACAAACAGTGAATAATATGGAAAACCATAATAACACATATAGTGATACACCACCAAGTGAAATAGTGAAAATTTATTATTACAAATTAGTAAAATTACAACAAAACATACTAAATTTACATTTCAACCGATGCTGGAAGAGATATAGAACATCAAAGTCAGCAATAGATCCAAAGCCGCACAAATAGCTAAACAGCAGAAACTACATGGTTAACAAAATAAATTCAAAAGCTCTACACAAAAATAAATTACCTAACATTAGAAGTATACAACCTACAATTACTAATATCTAAACAATATCATCAAATAGAATATGAAATAATAATGGACTCGGTAAAGAATGATATGGAAAACACGATAAAAAAGAAAAGTGAAAATATAAAATTGAAATTGAAATGGGAACTCACCATGATAACATAATAAATCAATATAGACCGCCAAAATATAACAAAAGAATAGAAAATTACACTGAAATACAATTTAGCAATCAAGAAACTCAACTATTGCAAAAAGGATTGAAATACGGCATACAACCAAACAACACAAGAAAATAAATAAATAAAAAACTGTTAGAAATAGAAAATTTAATATTGAAAACTAACATTCATCACCAAAATGAAATCAGATCAATAATAGTTAATGAAATATCAATAAAAAATAGCAAATTAAAACAATTCAAAAACCAACAACAAAAAAGAAATAAAAACAATACGCAGTATTCAAAACAAGATCAAACAAAACAATGTGACAATAACCAAAGCAGATAAAGGGAATACATTAGTTATCTTGAAAACTACCGACTACAACAATAAGATAGATGAATAAATCATTAATAACAACATCGAAAAATTAAGAAAGATTCAACGAATGAATTCAATGCACAAATAAAAACAATCATCAACATATTAAGTGATAAGAACATAAGGTATAACAAAATGATGAAACCAACAGCACCAAATATAAGAGGATTATTAAAAATACACAAACCATTAATTAATTTCACCACAGCATCAACATACAGAATAGCGAAGTACATAAACAAACTATTGAAATACCACATAAAATTTAATAACAGTTATTCAGTAAAAAATAACACAGAATTAATCAATAGAATACAACCAATAATAATAAAGAAAACCATAATAACACATATAGTTAAAAAATTAGTTCATAAAATATAGTATTAGAGTGAAGAACTATGAAATAAAATAAAATCGAAAATTTAAATATAGTGTGTTTAATTTGACTACAGTAATAGGAAACAAATTAACTGTGCAGTTCAAAACAAACAAAATTGTAAACTTTACTTTATACATACATGCAAATAACATTAATGAAAACGAAATATATCGATAGAAAGGGAGGTCTAAAAATAACGGATTGAGAACATGTACATTGTTTACCACAGATACTAGAAATACGGAAAATATCGATAGCTAAAGTTTTTCTAAGTTGATATTTCAAAAAGTATGATAAAATTGATGTTTCCAACAAAGCAAAATGCAGCAAATAGCTGGTTTAAAATCGAATTTTAAGCCGTGAAAATAACTCAAAAGTGAAAAAGTATTTATGTTTTCTAAATGTTGAAGTCATTTCAAGTAGAATTACTAGCTGCAGACATTACTAAGACATTTTTTAGCCACCCAGTCAACTGGTTAGTTCATCACATTGGTGACAGCGGTGAATTTTAAGTCGATCGAATTGTTTTATTAAGTAAGCTTAGTGTCCAATCCTTAAGAAGGAGCTAAAACAAGTGGCTTCACCATTATAGCTGAACACAAATGACCATGAGACGCGCGGTTCACAAAAGCTATGGCAGTCGAAGTATTAAACGTTGGAAGCTACCATATCAGTTTTAGCAGACGGTGCCAGCAGTTACGGTTCAATAAGAGAAACATTATTGGTAGTATTTTATAGTCCCAGCTATTCTGTAAAAGAAGAAGAAGGCCTACAAAAGGGACAGAATCTTTACTTTCATTTTAATTTTACAAACGATTTCTCATCTCAACCCTCCCTCTTTCATCAAAGAAAACTTTATATTGATTACATAAAAAATAATAAACCAAACTCTATTTTTCCTATATAAAAATAATAATCGGAATCATATTTCTTACGGTTTTGATTTTCAATTTAATTAAGCTATTATTTAAACGTGAAACTTGAGCTCAACAAATATTTGATTTCGACAATCAACAATCATTTAATAATCGATATCCTTCTACCGTTCTCTCTTCGGTTATAGTTGCAAACCGTCTTCTATTCTATATGACACGTTTTGATTTTTCTTGTTGTTTTTTTCCGTTCTTAGACGAAATTCGAATAAATATTCAATTCAACATGTACATTTTACATGTGTTACGTGATCGTCAAACCAACAAAATCATTTCAATTCTCAATTAAAATAAATAATTAATGTTCATGCTACAATTTTTATTCGAAACGATTATGTTATATTGTTTAATATTGTTACGTTTTTCCAACCTTACTTCGAATTGGCCTTACTCTCAATTCGATAAACGTAATTCCCAATCTCTTCCTGAGTTCGATCACTGATTAGTAAGCAAACACACCAGGTTTTATTAAGTATTCAACACCTTAACTGTTCCACAACAACAGGAAAACAAGGCAGCAAACAATATTCTTAACTAGAATATTCTTTTAACAGCTTCAGAAACTCCAACGGTTTATTGTAGAAATTTCCAGTAATTCAACGTTCAAAATAATACACAAATTATTTCTACTTAATAACACTTTAAACTTTATTTACAAAATAACTTTACACGAAAACTAATTTAAAGATCACTTTTATAATTTTAACTTCACAATCGCAGGTTTAAAATAAACTAATTTTACATTTAATCTCACTTTACTGTCGCAGGTCTAAAATAAAACTAATTAAAAACTACAAAAGGTATTTTTCTTATATACCTTCTGCAATACTTCTAGATAATTCGACATCACTTTCCAGAAACCTTGAGAAAACATTAGAATACTCGATTATTTTACGTTATGTTGATTTGATTCATAAAATCGTTTATGTTGACCCTATTTCTAAGAAGAGACAACAACAACAATATTCATTTCATTAACTTGTTTGTTGATTTTATTTTCCTAGAAGTGACCGTAATCGTCTAGATTTTTCTGTATCGTAACATTACCCTCCACTTAAGCCTGTTCGTCCCGAACAGGATCTAGATCTCTCCTCCAATTGTTGAATCCAACATTTTTTTTTTCTTTTTCTATTTCCCATGCTGTTTAGAACTACTTCCGGTCCCTTTCTAAGTCCTTGGCTATTAGTTTGTTCTATGTCAGCGCACCGTGATGAGTATGGATTCTCATTATCTCTAAAGTCCTCCTTATCTTTTCCCTTTGAGTGTTTCACATTGTCATGTCTCCGAACCATTCTCATTTTCAGCTGCGATTCGTCGCTGTTTGCAGCTATTTGAACCACCTCTTTTACATCGCTCACTTCGTTATGGGCTTGGACCTGTTTCCTTTTTAACTTTCGGCGTTTGTTTAATCGTCTGCGTCGTTTGACGTTTCTCTCCCTCATCTGTGTGGATGGTGCTGGATTTTCCTCTGCACTGCGTAGTTCCTCATCGCTACCAATAACTGTTGGCTCTGCCTCATTCACAAGTAGTGGCATTTCAACATTATTTACCTTTAGGATTCCACATCCAAAATCGAAGACTAATCCCTTCGCCTTCATGAAGTCCATCCCCAAAATGACTTCATCCCTAATGTCTGCCACTAGCACCTCTTGTTGATAGCAGTTATTTCCCAATTTTATTTCAGCGATTCTTTTACCTTCTATTTCAGCGCATTCTCCAGTTACTGTTTGGAGTTTCAATCCATCTGATGGTTCCAAAACACCGTCAATTAAACCTTTGCGAACGAATGTTCGAGCTGAACCTGTATCCAGTGTCATGAAGCAACCTTTACCTTCAAGTTGTCCGTTGATACCCAAGCTTTCACCATTTACCGCAATTCTTGAAATTGGAATGTAGGCAACATTCTCCTCACTTCTTGGCTTTGCAGTTACACCTTCAACGGACTTCCGTTGAATAGGAGACGAAGATCTTTCACGCTTCCTGTTCCAGCAGTCCTGTGAGATATGGCCCGGTTTCCTACATATCCAGCACAGGAGTTTTCTACTGCTGTTCCTGAACTCTACGTGCTTCAATTCTTCGGCTCCTCTGTTCTTCACAGAAGACGCGAATCTCCCTGCTTCCCCATTTTGCTTGCACTCCCGTGCCATGTGACCCTCTTCATCACATACCCAGCATCTGATGTCGCTTCCACTTCTGTGTGCCAATACTTCTCCTTTGATGTTCCCCTCTACATTCCTTTTTCTGCATCCACCAGATGGCATACACATCCTCTGTACCATCTCATATTGCATTGCGTATGCGACTGTTTCATGGAAAGTCGCCTTAGGTGTAGTTATTACTTTGATCCTGGTTTCTGGATCTCGGATACCATCAATGAAGGCCTCGATCTTCATTTTCTCCATAAAATATGGTGGTGTATTTGAGTGTGCTAAATGAACAAGCCGCTCTACAGCCGAGGAATAATCCTGTAGAGATTCACCATTTCGTTGCAAGCGACCTTTTAGCTCAATCCTGTATAGCTCCTTTTTGTGGTCGCTGCCATATTTTCGTTCCAATGCATTCATCACTTCAGCATAACTTTTGCGGTCGTTTTCTGGTACTGCCTGTAGTGCTTCAGCTGCTTCACCTTTAAGCGCAACTATCAATGCAGCTAGTCGATTTTCAGCGTTCCAAACATTCTGATCTGCCGCCGTTTCAAACTGGAATTTAAAGATTCTGAACGATGTTGTTCCATCGTATGATGGTGGTTTTAATTTGATGTTTGCTACTTGATGTACCACCTGGGAAGTAACTTTAGTCGTCTCAACATCCTGCAACCGTTTTTCGAAATCATCAACTTTCGATAAAACCTTATGCTCAAAATCTTGAATTTCACTTTGAATCTTCTCGACCTTTCCATCAAATGCCGTCGAGATTTGGAGAAGTTTCTCATCCATAATTTGCTTAACTTCGTCGCGATTTAGAGCTAATTGCTGGCTGATTGTTTCACTAATTTCTTCTTTGTTAGCAGCCATTTGTTGATTGATGTTACTGATTTCTTCCTTAGTTGCAGCCATTTGTTGACTGATGTTACTACATTGTTGATCAAATTTTTGATTCAGTTCATCTTTATTGGCAACCAATTGTTGATTGATGTTGCAGCTGATCTCTTCCTTATTTGCAGCCATTTGTTGACTGATGGTCAAACTCATCTGTTGCATCATAGCCATTAACTGCGTAAAATCACAATTTGCTGGTGGCAATGAGGTTGTTGTTTCCGCAACAGAACTTTTCTCTTCCTCAACTGTTACTGAATCAGCATTTGTACTAATCACTCCAAACTGGTAACTTTCCACAACTACTCCACTAGCTTCTATAGCTTCTCGAAGCCGTATCGTCAATTCAGTTTTGTTGCCGGTTGTTGCCAATCCACGTTGTTCTAGTTCTTTCTTTAACTCAAGAACCTTCAAATCACTTAATAAAACCATTATTAACAGCTAACTAATCCGCCGATGTCACCAATGTTACGTTTTTCCAACCTTACTTCGAATTGGCCTTACTCTCAATTCGATAAACGTAATTCCCAATCTCTTCCTGAGTTCGATCACTGATTAGTAAGCAAACACACCAGGTTTTATTAAGTATTCAACACCTTAACTGTTCCACAACAACAGGAAAACAAGGCAGCAAACAATATTCTTAACTAGAATATTCTTTTAACAGCTTCAGAAACTCCAACGGTTTATTGTAGAAATTTCCAGTAATTCAACGTTCAAAATAATACACAAATTATTTCTACTTAATAACACTTTAAACTTTATTTACAAAATAACTTTACACGAAAACTAATACAAAGATCACTTTTATAATTTTAACTTCACAATCGCAGGTTTAAAATAAACTAATTTTACATTTAATCTCACTTTACTGTCGCAGGTCTAAAATAAAACTAATTAAAAACTACAAAAGGTATTTTTCTTATATACCTTCTGCAATACTTCTAGATAATTCGACATCACTTTCCAGAAACCTTGAGAAAACATTAGAATACTCGATTATTTTACGTTATGTTGATTTGATTCATAAAATCGTTTATGTTGACCCTATTTCTAAGAAGAGACAACAACAACAATATTCATTTCATTAACTTGTTTGTTGATTTTATTTTCCTAGAAGTGACCGTAATCGTCTAGATTTTTCTGTATCGTAACAATATTATTGAAAATTTAATTAATTTTTCTTTTACTATATTTATATTAGGTGCGTTCGATTTGACTGAAACAACTGAAAAAACAACAACAATTGCATACAATTTTTCAGTTGTTTCAGTTACATCAGTCAAATCGAACACGGCTAATATAAGTACATTTTGAATGGATTAGAAATTAAAAATCAATAAGGTTTTATTAACACAATACTTATGGAATAAGTGAGGGAAAAAAATGTGGTTCATGCAATTTTTATGATTTTTACATTTACCAGAGATTTTATTGGTTTCTTTGATGAAAATTAATCGATTTATCACGTTTTTCAATTAAAGAAAATTTATTCAATTTTCGCTCCTTTTATCGATCAATGTTATAAAAAATATGGGAATAACTACAAAGTATTGGAAACATGTGATGTTATTCTTACGTGTGTACATTGTACAAAAATGCATTAGATTATTCGACTAACTGGTGGTAAATTTTATTTAAACATCGGTATCTTCACACTAGTGTTGGAAAAGAGTTTCTAGAAAACATGCAGGTGTCAGTTTTTGTTCATTTTTAAATTTTTTTTAAGCCGATGTACTTGCGGATGATACCTATTCAGTCAACGGCAGCACCTTCAATCTTAGATATGGAATATTGCTTGATATTGGTACACAATTGCTTGATCAAAAGAAACGAGTCTGAGTTTTAATCATTGAGAATGACAGTGCCTCACAGGATCAAGAAATGGACGACAAAGCTGGATTATTGGTAAACTAATTTTAGTTTTCCTCCTGCCAAACCTCTTACTTCTTGCTTTATTTTTATTTCCTCTAGTCTATCATAAAATATTAACCTCAATATTTCGTCTTTTATTATGTGATAAGATTTATAGTAAAGTAATTTATTCTTAAAAAAAACATAAACAAACAAAAAAAAATTTGCGTCGATAGGGGTGATATAACTGATAGGAGAAGATACACTACTAAAAGTAAGTAATGTAACGAAAAAAACGACATAATACCAAGAATAAAATCAAAAAGCACAAGATGATACAGGTAATGTAAAGTAATAACATTTTCTATACAACGTCGTATTTGTAGACTAGCATCGATCAGTTCCAAAAATTAGACTGTAGTAAAAATAAAGATGAGGTCGCAGCAACTATCTCTAATAACTTAATCTGCAATGAAACGAAGCTTTAATGAAGTCTTATGGACATCAAAAACTGTTCGAAAATGAAAACAAAAAATAAAAAACGGGAAACAGAAAAACAGAGGAGTGCAATTCTAGCCAAACAAACCAAGACAAAATATTTGGAAACAAATTAAAGAAGAAATCTGTCAGAAACAGCCCAGCCTTATGGCTCTATTAGTCTTTAAGGTCATTCAGTTTTTACATGAATGAAAAATCTTCTTTAACGGACTGCGATGCATTAATATCAAGCCGATATTCTGATGAAACGATACAATTGCTTACTTGTATAAGATTTCCGTCTTAAACTTCAGCGAAAATTTATTCAAAGAAAAAATCACAAAATGTTTGGTCAGTTTAGTAGCGGTTTGTGCCATCATTAATACCGATAATGGTAAGGGTTGTATCTGATCTTTTCCCAGCATAATAACTGTTCGAATCTCAGATCTGCAAGTTAACAGAGTAAATATATCTGCGCTCAGACTCTGCGCGGACGAAGTTTTGAAATCATAACAAACGGAAATAAACCCAAATATGCTCTTCATGTTTGCAACAAGAAAATATGCAGGGGCTGAAATCTCACAGCTCTGAGATATCAAGACTTCGGTCTGGGTTAAGGATTTTGATGTAGTTTTCGGGAAAAAAATTTTATGAGGACATGATTTTTAGTTTTGGGCAGCGATGTATATCAAACATAACTTTTTGTTAAAGCACATGTATTTTTTATCTCTGTTTAGTTATGTATAACAAAACTAACACGAAACATCAATACGTCGGAAAATTATAACAGATCATAAATTAACATAATTTAGTGAAAAGATTATACAATCAGCAAACTACTCAAAACCTTTCCATTTAGCATTTCGAGAAAATATTTCAAAATCACAAATTCATATTTCTTTCAAAATTCCAAAAATATTGTAAAAATTAAATAAAATCAAAAATTCAAAATTTTTCTTTAACAAAATTCTAAAAGTATTTCAAAAATTATTACAAAATCAAAGATTAAAACTTTTATCAAAAACCATAAAAATATTGCATAAATTATAACAAAATCAAAAATTGTAACTTTTTCCAAAATTATAAAAATTATAATAAAATCAAAAATTTTTTTTTCAAAATTCTAAAAATATTCCAAAAATTAGAATAAAATCAAATATTTAAATTTTTTCGAAATTCTAATAATATTCCAAAAATTCTTAAAAATTCAAACTTTTTCCAAAATTCTAAAAATATTGCAAAAATTATAACAGTTATAACAAAAATTATAATAATTGAAAATTTTTCAAAATTCTAAATATATTCCAAAAATTCTTACAAAATCAAAAATTGAAACTTTTCCATAATTCCAAAAATATTTAAAAAGTTATAGTTTTTTCAAAATTCAAAAATTTCCATGTTCAATTATATGTAAACCGACAGTTCAATTTTTTTTTCCAAAAAATTATCTAAAACAATAAATGAAATCATTTTTTTGACACACTTGACAACATTTTTTTGACAAACTTATAATACCATAATTCTCAATTATAATAATAAAATTTCATGTCATACAAATAATTAATTTTATAGCGATGTATAGCCGAGTGTGTTAACGCACTAGTCTTACATTGTTAGGGTCGACGGTTCGAATCCAGTCAAATCCAATATGGATTTTCTGGATGAGAATTACAGAGCCGATTTAGATGTTAAGTATTGGTGTTGGGTAGTTCATAAGTTAGTTTAAGCGAGGAATTTAAGATACGGGATTGCTGATTGGCGATTGCAGATTATATGTATAAGTGATTGTCCTTGTGATTGTCTCGTAAAAGTAGTAGCTAGATACGATTTGCCAGGTGTCTGTAACCGGGTCGTTCACTCCTAACCTATAATTACCTACCTATCCTTACCTATTGTTAGATGTAAAACGGCTGTAGGAAGTGGCCCGGCCGTAATCCGGGAGTCTCGCCTAGTGCTTGGTCCTACAGTCCAATCAATCAATCAATCAATCAATCAATGTCATACAAATAATTAATTTTATTTTTTTCCAAAAAATTAGGTAAAAGAAATAACAAAAAATCTTTCTTTTGACACACTTAACATTTTTTTGACAAACTTATAATACAATAATCTAGATTTTGGTCTCACATATCAATCCCGACCATCAAGATTTCTCCAAATTCAATGTTCCTCCTCGTAATCACTTAAAATGAAAGTTTTTAAGCAAAAAATATGCAAATTTCCTTGTTTTGACACACTTAATGATTTTTTGACACACTTCCGGTACAGTTATCGAAAACATCGTCCTTTCGGCTCTTTCCATTCATCATTTCATCAATTCATCATTTTTGAAATTCATCCAGTGGTTTTCTAGATTTCGTAGGTTGTGACGGCCGGCAGACAGACATACATTTTTTTTTTTTGTTTTTTTAGAATCAGTAGGTCCTAAAACGTCGAAAAATGCTCAAAAATGTGCCCCTTGTGAATGCAATGCTTAGGTCTTTCAGACCGAAGTAATATTCTCTTTAAATTGGAAGCTTAAGTATCTGTTATTAGTTTCAAAACTAAACAGACCATTTTGAGTCTCAGATGGTGTAGGAAAAGTTTTAGACTCCTTAGTTACCATAATAATCAGATTTGTGGAAAGAATTATAGTGAAATAACAACAAATAAAAATTAGATTTCATCCAAAAGTATTATTTAATTAAATAAAACATTTTATTTGACAACAATATTGGTGATCCCGACGTGATCTGAACATATACCTTCCAAAGACATGGTATCTGCATGCTAGTCATTGTTCGCCGTTTGACAAGCGTTTTAGTAGTTGCCGTTGATTAATGAATATTTTTGTGTGTTTTTTTTACTTTTGCTTACCGCTTCTGAGTTACAATTTCTTGAAGAAATTCTAAAATATTAAATTATAGGAAATGAAAAAACTGGACGCTTTGTGAACGTTCAACATTTGATAATTTACCATTTCGTATGGAATATGAAATGTTGTATAAAAATAAAATTGTTATAATTTAATCACATCGAGGTCACCAAAATATTTAAATTTTATAAATGTAAGTTATTTTACTTGATTTTGTATTTTTTGGTTTGTAGCTTTTTATAATGCAATGTATTTTTTTTTCTAAATTTTTTTGAAACTATGTCAGGTAAATTTACTATTTTCGCTACTACTATTGATATTTTAATTTTAATTTTTTTTTTTTTTATTCTTAATTTGTTATTTTAATTTGTTATTTTTAATTTGTTATTTTTATTGTTAGTATTTATTGACTCGATTGTTATTTTCTTTGGTTTCTATTGCTTTTAAACTTGTTTGAATTTGTTTATTAATTTTAGGTTTAGGTAATCATTTGTCACATAAGACTGTTGATGGTATTAAATAAATAAATATTTAAATTAGCAAATGAACAGTTCATGATCACAAACAAATTTTTACAATAAAATTAGCTTTGTTAATATCAATTTATTGTTCAAATATTATTAAAAGCAATAAATATAATTATATTGAATTTCAGCCAAAAGACTAATTTTGACCAACTAAATTCAAAAAATCTTGTATTTTTGTATTCACCACTAATTTATTTACATTCAAATAATTACTCTCTACAAACATAAACGATTAATTAGCTTACTCGTGACACGAACCAATTGAACAATCGATAAATCTTAATCTTGTTTCACTAGTCGTGTTGCCCGTTGCAACTGAATTTTATTGGCCGCTCAAGTAGAATTAACACGGATTGAAACAATGGCGAAGATAGCGGATAAAATGTTCGAAGCAATTGTGAATGCGATTTGTAAGCCTCGTTCAACAACACGCTTAATAAACCAACAAAGGGAAACACGATCCTCAAATTGAGCAACAGGGAAGATCCCCTTGCAGCGTTAAATTTCGTGGAAGATTTCTATCTCAACATGGTCTAAATTACGTAATAGCTCTAAGAATAGAAATGGTTTCCATTAATTCCACCTAACAATTCTGCAGCCTTAAAGACTACATGCACGTTAAGACAGTTTTCATCCAAAACTTTGTTTGATATAGGTCAACAACTGGTTAAGACGGCTATGTTCATGAACAATAACTCCAGCTGTCTATTTAAATGCAAAAAAAACTAGCAGACACGGGATAAGACCTTTTTGTGTTATCATTAAAACTATGCATATCAGTTACAGGAATCGCGAAATCAACTGACCTAGCCTTATCAGCTACCAATGGATCCATAATAAATGGCTATGGAATGAAACTTCTACAGGTAGACTTCGGACACGCTTTCATTCTACATCAAGTGAATCGTTCGATCATTGGCGCTTTTCTGAGTAGATTTAGCCTAATAGTCGATCTAAAACAAAAACGGCTGATGATTGATTCAGTTACTCTTACTTAACTGTCATTCCATGCCGAAATGGTTTAGGTATATACGCCTTATTCATTATATGATCTACAACGATTACGGCCTGCTACTAAAGAAGTTTGTTTCCCTAACAGCAGGGTCAAACTACAATGTGCCGGTCAAACATAACGTGGTACATCATATTGTTACCACCGAACACCTCCATGTGTCAAGACCAGACCACTGTGACTAGATCCAACTCGTCAAAAAGCTGCATTTACTAAATTTCAACATATGGTTGAATTAGGTATCTGCAAAAAGGATCTCGATTAAAGACCATACAATGATTGTCGCGGTTACGATGCCTTATCCGAACTACATTTGGGCTTTTCGAATTCACTCGAATGCCATTTGGCTTGTGCAATGCCACACAAACGTTTCAGCGTTTCATTAACAAAATCGTGCGAGGCTTAGATTTATTTGTTTACACTTGTCACAATCTGGTGTCAGGACTAAACGTTAACAGATCTAAGCTCAATAATTTTGGCCAAGCATAAATTACGATATAAATCATGAACGACATCTGGTTTATCTTGACAACGCTCAAAGGTCCAACGGCAAAAGTTTTTGAATTTTTAAAAACAAAACTAAAATGGCGGTGCCAATAATCAAGCTAGATTTATATTTCTCGATCACGGATGCACCGGATGCACTCGCTTCTTCGAAGATTAAAGTCCAGATATAGTTATTTTGAGGCTCAATTTTTCCAGCAAGCTGAAGCGGGCATCGTAACTTATCCGTGTTCACGTGAAACACAGATTGGTTCAAAACCAAAATAAATTGAAAGCCCTTTCCACCCTTAATTTTGTTTTTCAGATTCATAGTGGTATGCGTTATTGTATGTTGATATTAATCTGAAGAATATAGATAACAGTTGCTTCATTATTGATTTAATTTTAAAATTGTATAAACTTTGTCATATAGAAATAAAATAGATCGATAATGGCTTTTTAATGGGTTTTACTCTGCACAAATCGGAAAAATATCGCATTTTCGATATAAAATAACAAAACTTGTGTATTATATCCTCGATTATAATGATATGCCATATATCAGCTAAATTACAACGCGGTAAATGGGTCTCCAAAATTAACCTTGAATTTGTATTTATAGAACGGAAAAAATAATTCAAAAAGTATTATCTTCTAAAACTTTTAGAAACGTGTACTAGTACCAGAGAGGTTCAACAAAATTGTTTTATTTTTCATTACAATTTATTTTCGAACAAAAGTGGCAATATTAATTTTATTATTACAAGTTAAGTATAACATTAATTTTTATTTTTTGAAATTAGAGATTAATGCGATTATGATAAGTTGTGAATAGCCATTTATGTACCAAGGGTGTAATGGACGCTATTAGCCCGAGGACGTCTAACCTGAGGGGTGGATGTCGCTTGATATGCGTAATACCCAGTGACACCAGTGATGCATACAAGATTTTGTCTGACGTTCAAAATAATTTGTTAATTTTTGAAAAAAATATTAACATTTAATTTCGAAAATGTTACATAAAAATTTCAAAAAAGATTAAAAATCTTTTCTTGTCAAAATTAAATTAATACAAAAAATGGCTACATTTCATCTTAGTGTATGTAGAGTATATAGCATATTTGTCATATTTGATTTTCGCTTTTTTCTCCATTTTTATTTGTTTATATTTACTACCACAATCTTTTTTATTAAATTATAAATTTAAAATGCCAAAAAATGTTAAGTGTTTTCTTCATTGGTGCTAATTTTTTAAAAATGAATGACAATAATTACAAGAATATTTTTAATTTACTGTGTTATTTCCAGTGATTAATTAAGTCAAATATTGTATAAAGGAGAAGCAATATTTTTTCACGGCACGAAACAATGTTTAAGTTATTTAATTATTTTCATAGTATAAAAACCGTATTTGGTTGTGATAAAAGCCAAATTGTCATTATTTTTCTCTTTTTTACAGTTGCAGGGAGGGGAAACTATTATTTTTTGTGGTAGGATGTTTTTCTTGTAGATTTAAAAAAAAAATCACATTTCGTTTTCTCATGAGAGTGAAATAAACAAAAAACATGTCCGAAGTTATATGAATACCTTTGACTGCACAAGCTGAATCAACACCCATGGATTCAATGGTCAAAATTGCCAACATGATGTTCACGGCAAAGGCCCACAACAACGTTCGCAAACAGGTGCATGAAGCAACTACACTTAGTAGAACGGGAATTGCACTAAAAATACCCTAGACTGGCACAAAGACAGTAGAGGATCATCTAGAGTGTATAGCACAACAACTTGAGCAACTGACTCAGCAACAGGTCGTTATGTTTTTATTATCAATTAATCGAAAGCAATAACACCAACTGTCTGTTCATTTACGACAAGTTGAACAATCAGACCTTTCTAATAGACTCGGGCACAGACCTTTCGGTTCTCTCCGTATCAAAATACATTATAGGCTAATATTTTTCATAAATGCTTCCCAATAGTAGCCTTCATTGGTTGTTTTCGATTAATCAATGATTACTAAAATAATATTGAACTTTGAAAAGCTGAGAGCTTAACTAAAATTGGTGATATGCTAATAAATTTCTCCTAGTCGAAATATCAATTTTTAATCAAATTTAACTACCAGCTACAATTTGAACAAGTTGTATAAATTTAGTCACAATATAGGGAGCCTAACATAACATTCCATATCCAAAAGCTGTAAAACAAATTGCCACAAAATTACTAAAACCGCTAATAAATATTTTCTGCCAAAATGCCTACCTCACGTGCGATTCTACATATATTAATTATTTTTTTTCGTTTAAAACAACCTTTCTGGTATTGCAAAAAAATATCACCACAACATATAAAATCGTTAACAACCACCAAACATAATTCAAATTTCATTGTTCTCTTATTAAAACTGAAAACTCAATTGATTGTAATAATTAATTACATTTAAACCCAATATTATTGGTATTGTTCAAAAATCGATAATAACTTTTACATAATTTTATAAAATACATCTAATAAATTAAACAGAAACTACAACACTACATATATAACTAACTGCTGAATTGCCTTTAAATATTTTAATTTAAAAATAATAAAAAATTACTTAATTTGCAACTTTATTATTTTGCAAAATTCAATTAAAAATTCATTGAAACACGATTAAATTCCAAAAGGATATTGCATTATGGTTTCCAATTTTTTTATGTTTATTGTTTATTTATTTTTTTTTTAAATTTGTTGTTTTTGTAATAAAAATGTTTTCTGATTTCGAAAATTTTAAAATATATAAAATATTTAATTAACCTAATTTTGACTCACCTGTAATTAATACAATTTCACCTTTTCCTTTTTCCATTTTAAGAAATAATTCTATTCTTTTGTTTTTCTTGAAGAAAACTTTGATTGATTATATTTGCTTTCACTACTGTGTATAAATATTTATCTCTAGGTTCAATCAATCATTGAAAAATCGCTTGTTAAAAATAAATTAGAATATTAAAAGCGAAACAAATAAAAAAAAATTCAAATATTGTTTAAATTAAGAAAAATTAACATAAGTTTATGATCATGAAAATCATCGTTTAATGAAAACAAAATATAAATTTAATTATGGATAAATTTTTAGCTGGTATTATATTGGGATGTAATGCGAAGATAAAGAATGATAAGAACAAAAACAAAAGTGTAAAGATTATTTTGAATACAATTAGTATTATTATGTAATTAGAGTTGCGTGATATCTATTTACCAAGAATTAGTTCTTGAAAAACAAAAAACAGATCTCTTGTTGTTTGGCATTGAGGGTTGAGACGGTTCATGCAGTTTTGAGAGATAGCATGCGTTCTGTAAAGATGACATGCATAAAGCATTTGTACATATATTACATGTAGAGAAAATCTAATCAAATGTAAATAAAAGTAAAACGATTATTTGTTCGTTATATCTGTTTGTTGGGTTTTATTTTTAGAGTATAAAAGCAAATTTCGGTTAAGAAAGCGTTTTTTAAGTAATGACTAAAAATCCCCGAAAGCATTCATCGATGACAATCTAGTAATCAAGTTATTTCGATGTTTTGAAAAAAAAGAAAGGCATATTTCCTGTCATAGAAAATTATATAGCACCACTTCGGCATCAATTGCAATATAATACAGCTAAAAAAACCATCCAAATAGAATAAGCGGTTTCGCAGGAATCGGAGAAAATACTTAAAAATTACAGTTTTTTCCAATTTTCTGAAAATAGTAGATTTTTACACAAGTGGTGAAAACGTCTCTTTTGTTCTCAAACCTAAGAACTTATTTTTGTTAATGATAAATCATGTTAACTCCCTCAAGCGTAGTGGGTGGAATTGAGTAGCTTTTCACTCTCAATATAAGGGAAACAATAAAAAAATAGGATAACAATAAGTCTACAGCTCCCAGTTGCCCATTTGGAGCAAATAAGAAGTAGTTTTCGTTGTCCTTCAAATTATTTTCACTGTCTTGCAGTTCTAACAAAAAAAAGTATTTAAATGGTTACATAGTATCAAAATTATTTTAATTTCATCCAAAAGTATATCCAGACGCTATGCAAGCAAGCCTGTTGATCTTCAAATTTTCACAGTTTCTTCAAGTGTCTTCTTCCCCTTGCTGCTTCGTCGATTTTTTCACAAATAATTAACCTGAGAGTAATATCCATACAGAATTTAAGTTTTCGGGAATTGCTACGCTGTACTCAATCCACGATGAACCAAAACTTGCGTGTTTTCGAACTGAACCAGAGAACATACAGTTAAATAAAAAAAAAATTCATTTCAATCCATCGAAACATCACATCACCGAAAATCAAATACATAATCGAAAATTTGATTCATTAATCGAAAAATCGTTTAATCGAAATTCGTAAAATAGAGTAAAAAATCATACTATTGAAATATCATAACATCGAAAATTTTCGATGTAATGAATAAATCGCTACTTCGAAAAATAATTCAATTGGAAAATAGGGGTATACCATACTCAAGACATGTTGTAAATTTAAATGTCAGATATTGATATTATTGATATTTTTCAATGTAACGAATTTCGAGGGTATGATTTTTCGATGATATGGCATGATTCGAAAAATATCAATAACTCAAAAAATAAAAATAGCACTATTCAAAAATCAAATAACCGAAAATCACAACATCGAAAATCATAACGCCGAGACTTCACACTCTCGAAAAGTTATTGCATCAAAAGATCGTTGCACTGAAATTTTTTCTATATGCTGGATATAGCATATCATCGAAAAATCAGATGGTCGAAATTCTTTAAATAGAATAAAAATCATATTATGAAATATCTTAACATCGAAAATATTCGATATAATGAATAATTCATTACATCGAAAAATCATTCAATCACAAAATGCCATAATCAATGCTATGAATATTGTAAATATAAATGTCAGATATCCGTAGTATATGGAACGATCCACGTCAGATGGCTCAAAATTTTTGTATTGATGTCCTCTTTCTAATAACACGTGGCGTTTTAGAATTTTTCAAAATGAAGGGTTAACCTCGACATTTTCCAACATCGTACGTGGAAACTAATTACTAACAAGAACAAATAATTTAAAAAAAAAAGATTGTTAATTTTGAAATGATTGTAGAAGTACTAACTTTAAAAATTTATTGAATTAATAAAAAAAGTCATTTCATCAAATTTGTATTTTTATTAACAAATGCTGCTTATTTTTCCCGTTTTACGGCTTGAAAGTTATGTTTTAGGTTTTTAAATAGTTGTAACATCAATTTTCAAAGAATTTCAACAATCATTCAAAATAGTCGGAGTAAAATGCCGTCTTTTCTATCAAAATCACAGTTATATTACAAAAAAATTTTTTTAGAAAAATAAAACCCAACTTCAGGAAAAACAAAAAGAAACATAAGTAAAAAATAAGTCAATTATGGCTTTTAGAGACACAAATACATACAATTGTGTTTGATTTTATTTTTTCTGAAGTTGGTTTTATTTTTCTAAAAAAGTTTATTTTTGTTAATATAACTGTGATTTTGATAAAAATATGATTTTTTGCTCCGGCCATTTTGAATGATTGTTGAAATTCTTTGAAAAAATAAAGATACAACTATTTAGAAACCTAATTTTGTCTTTCAAATTGTAGAACCGTAAAAATAAACAGCTTTGTTAGTAAAAATGCATATTTATTGAAATGGCACCATTTTGAAGCCGCCATTTTGATTTTTTTAATTAATTATATAAATTTTTAAAGATAATACTTCAATAATCATTTCAAAATTAACAATATATTTTTTAAAATTATTTTTTCTTGTTAGTAATTGGTTTCCGCGTACGATGTTGAAAAATGTCGAGATTAACCCTTCATTTTGAAGGCGCCATTTTGAAAAATTCTAAAACGCCACGTGTCATTAAAAATAGGACATCAATACAAAAATTTTTAGCCATCTCGCGTTTTTTTAGACCTCTCCAAATTTTGGTCGCAGCGGTGGCCCGTTTGACGTGGATCGTCCCATATATTAATTATGATATTGATTTATATAATATTGATACACATTTACAAATATTTTACATACAAATATTTTGAATACTAAATTTTCGATTGCCGAGGAAATGGCATATTAAAATTAAAGTTTGTGTTTTGGAAAAAATCGCTTCTATGAATTGTTTTCAAAAACCATACTATAATTTTAATATGCCATTTCCTCTACAATTGAAAATTAAGTAATAAAAAATATAATGAATGTATAGAAATTAATCAATTAAATCAAATAACATAAATCAATATAATAATTAATTAAGCCACAGTATGGCTATCTGACATTTGAATTTACAATATTCCTAGCACGGAATAGGACATACCCTATATTTCGATTGAATGATTTGCCGAAGTAATGAATTATTTAATATATCGAATATTTTCGATGTTATGATAATTTGATCTATTGATTTTTCAATTTCAAAATCATTCGATGATATAAAAATCTGTTGTATGAACTTTCGGAAAAATAATAATATTAAAAATAAATGTGTTTTACGAAAAATTTTAAAGTCTTTAGTTTGTGAACAGAGTGGTCTGAAAGTTTTCTAAAAATTCAAACATTTGGTTTTTAGGGTTCCGTACTTTGAAAAAGTAAAAAAGGTACCCTACTGGTAAGACTTCGATGTCCGTCCAAATTTCTACATAATCAATTTACTCACAAACTATAAATGCTATCATTTTGGAATTTTCTACAGTTATTAAATGTGTTTTTCGCCCGCTGAAAACAAAAAAATTTCAAATATTTATTTTTATCTATATATTATGGACATAGATAAGGAGATAGTAAAACAAAAGTTTTTTTTAAGGAATCGAGTTTGGTTTAGAAAAATCGAAAAAGATGGAAATATTTCAATGAATTTTCGACTGCTTAGTTTTTGAGTTATTGCCAAAAACGAGTGTTTTTTTCTGTGCCCCCCTTTAACTTTGAACATTACAAAAGAAAAAAACTTAAAAAATTCACGGTTGTAGTTGTATTTTGAATAAAAAAAACATTTTTTTGTTTTAGTTGTTATAATTTTAAATGTTCATTGGAGGGGGTTGAGAGTAGAAAATTCGGAAAAAAATTATTTTTTGATCATATCAAGTGGGGTGTCATATGAAAGGTGATTGTTTTTTGTAGTGCAAAACAATTTTTTTGTAATTTTTGAAAGCACCGTTTTTGGTACACCGTTTTCTAAAATTGTGCTTTGGAGAAGAACTATTCTCGTAGAATAATATATACATGGAACTCTCGACGAGCGAACTATCGCTGTCGGACTGGTCCGACTTTTTTTTTAAATTACGGGGAAAATAATACGTTTGAGGTATCATGGATCTGATCTCGTCTGAGCAATGCTGGTGACGATATTTATACAAAACAACAAGATCAGCAACAGTGTGACGATGTTGTAGGGAATCACGATTTGATGTTAAATATCGATCACCAATAATTGGAAGAGCCAGGTTGGAAACAGATGCAGCGCCCCAAACTTCAAAACAATACTAATGATATATCGTTTAAACCATTTTTATGCTCGTTTTTTCTCCAGGTAAAGATATTTGCTGTTTCAACATTTTGAATTATTGGATGTTCCTTCACAAATCGCAAAATTGTCCTGATAGAGCTGCCTAAAGCAATAGGCAGCTTGATCAGTAACCTTTAGTAGAACTTAATTTTTCTGGCAGTCAAAAGACATTTTAAAATGGCCCGGCTGTTCTACTTTTAATTCTTCGTAAAAATGCAAGGACGAATATATGACTTATAAATATGGAGTAATTGATACGGAGTAAAATATTTTTTACATCTATTGAGGATACCGAGTTTTCTTGACGCGCTTTTTGTCATCGCCATTATATGATCGTTTAGGTTATTGGAAATTGTGACTTCCAATAAACGAATGTTTTTACATTCGTGTATTTGTTCGTCACACATACTAATTGAAATAAGATTTAGGAACTCGGTTTTTGATCTGAAAACGATCAATACCTGCGTTTTAGTGGAATTAAAGTTAAACAAATTTTTGTGACCCTAGTCGGCAAATTTTTCTAGGCCTAAAAACTTATGTTAAAATTTAAACAAATAATTTACAATACTATTTTTGCGTTCCATTTAAATTTTGGTTGATTCATATAGAAAAGAACAAAATTTTTAATTAAGAACCCCTCACCCATAAAGGCAATGGTGTCCCGCCTTACCAATGTTAAAATCTGGTCACCTTAGACATAAAATTGGACTGGAATACGGTTCTATCCAGCTGATAGGAACAGTTGGAAAATATCAGGTTGTTGCATATTAAATGTCGTTTTTTGAAAAAAATTGTAATTACTAGGGCAATATTTTTTGAGAAATTTTTTGTGTAAATCACTTTTTTGAAAAAGTTTGAATTGTTAATATTTGCAATATTTGTGGAAGTTTGAAAAAAGTTTCAATTTTTCTAATAATTTTTGAAATTTTTGAAAAAGTTTCAATTTTTGCTTTTGTACTTTTGGAAAAAGTTGGAATTTTTGATTTTATTATAATTTTTGAAATCTTGGAAAAATGTTGAATATTTAAATTTGTTATAATTTTTTTAACTCAATTCAATCAGGTCCCTATTTTTGCAAAATATAAATTTAATTATTTCTATGAGACCCACTCTCGTTTTGTTTTTTAAAAGTTGAAATTGCTGAACGCTAAATGGAGAGGTTTTTGAGTAGTTCGCTGGGTTATTTTAAGATCTGTTATAATTTTCCGGCAACGTATTGATGTTTCGTGTTAGTTTTATAATAAACTTCTAAGCAGTAATAAAATAATTGTACTTTTACAAGGAATTTTATGTTTAATATACACCGCTGTCCAAAACTAGATTCAATATTATTATCGGATCGTGCCATATCATCGAAAAATCATAACATCGAAAATCGTGACGTGTGACAATATCGATAAATCGAAAAAAATCATACTATCGAAAAATGAAGCAACCGAAAGTCATAAAACTGAGTTCACACACGGCCAACCTTTAAAAATGCTTCCCAAGGCCTAATCTAATCTCTTTCGATCAAATGATTTTTCGATTACATGAATAAAATTTTCGATTATATGATTTTCAGTGATGTGATGTTTCGGTGCAATGACTTTTCGACGAAATAAATTTCAATCCAATGATTTTTCATTTTCTAGCTCATTCGATGATATTAACTTCCAAACTACTGATTTTCGGTTCCATAACACGATTTGATTAAGTTATTGCATCGAAACATCACATCATCGAAAATCATATTATCGAAAATTTAATTCATAAATTGAAAGAACATTTAATCGAAATTCGTTGAATAGAATAAAAAATTATACTATCGAAAAATCATAACATCGAAAATTTTCGAAGTAATAAATAAATTATTCCATCGAACATCGAAAAACAGAGTATATTATCCTCACAGATAAAAGAATTTAATAATTATTTGATTTTGTATTACATTTCTATTCCATAGTTAGTGTTTCAGGTTTGGGTTTTAGTGTGATTTGAGAGTGTAGAGTGGAACTTTTATATATTCGGAATATAATCTGGTGCGTTTTACTTTTCAACGAGAAATGACAAGAAAAGACTTTAGAAATTTGAGTTTTATTTCACTATTGCGAATTGTTTCCAAAAACCATACTTTAATTTAATATCACGATACTTTTTGCCAAACTTTTTTCTGCTAACTTCACTTCGTTGAATATTACGTCAAACCGGACCAAACAGCATGCATTGATTTATACCTCAAACAGTGGTCCTATTTCCGAACACATAAATGTGAATTTCGACAATGTTGTGAAGTACGTATTGCATAACATTAAACGGTTACGGTAACGATATTCTAGAAAACAAATTTCACAATATTGTCTTTATACAATATAGACAGTATTGTGAAATTCGTTTTCCAGAAAATCGTTATCGTTACCGTTTAATGTTATGCAATACAATCTTTACAATATTGTCCAAATTCACATTTATGTGTTCGGGAATAGGGCCCCAGAAAAGATAAATTTATCCCACAAAACAAAAGACTAATTTTATTAAGAATAGTTATTACAAAAATGTAAGCATAAACAAAACGCGTCAACAACCAATATAAAATATTTTTATTGAAACCTAAATTCATAACATTTAAAACCGCAAAATAAATTGATTTATTTCATGATTAATGAGTGTGTTTAATACTATGAAAGTGACAGAAAAATTAAGATTTTTTTTAACACATTGTCTCGACCGAACACTAGGAATATATACTGCGGATATCTGACATTTAAATTAACAAAGTGCCCAGCACTGAGGCACTCTATTTTTCGATTAAATGACTTTTCGATGTAATAAATTATTCCTTATATCGAATATTTTCGATGTTATGATATTTCGATGATATGATTTTTTAATCTATTTTATGAATTTCGATCATCTGAATTTTCGATGATATGGTATTTCCAGTACACTGAAAAAAATTTCGGTCTATCGATCTTTCCATGCAATGACTTTTTGACATTGTGAACTTTTTATATTATGGTTATCAGTTTCTTGCTCACATATTTTAAGAACTTTTATAATTAAAATATTTTACCACGATTTCGATCACATGAAGATGTAGCAGGCACAATATTTCATTATTTATTATGTACCATTATATTATCATCATGACGCTGTAGCCGTCACCGCAGACGCAGTTTCAACGCTTTGATATCTCCATCAATTTTTAAAGTTAACCAACCTTTGCAACACTTCGGCAATACTATTGCTAATCCAGCATATGTAAATCTCGATATCTCCTTGTTACAATAGCAATTCAGAAATCTTGAACTTCAGAATAAATAATTATCTGCAGTTTGCCCTTTCAGGGCATTTGCTTCTATCACCTCGCCTCGACTATGCTTTAAAATGACATCCTGAATATTTCTCGTTATTCTTTCTTTATTCTTCTTATTTCTTTTCTAATTCTAAAAACTAAATTGCTTGCCGCATACTGCCGAATGTGACGACCGCCATCATAACTACCGTTTGCCAGTTTATGATACCATCTGCACTAATCTTAAATTCCTAATCGATACATGCGCCGAGGTATCGGTGGTTTTATCCACTTTCACTCAGAAGCTCAGTCTCCGAAGATCAGACTTTACTCTAATTGCAACGAATTCTACTACCGTGTCTACTTATGGAACAAAAATTTCAACGTTAAGTTCAAGGCTTCGAAGATCATTCGTTCCAGTGTCACTGTTCCAATAATTGGCACTTACTTTTGGGAAAAGTACGGTATTCTAGTTGATATGGAACGGAAAATTAATTATTGACACACTCTCTGACGTTTTCACATTAGCATTTACAGCTCCTATTTCAACTCATTCATTATTTGTTCTTATAAAATAAATTTTCTCGTGAAAATAACTCTCTTTGGCTGTGAAACCCAATGTGAGGTATGCTATATACCTACTGGAACTTCAGTCTCCTACAAAATCGCAAACTATTAGCTGACAAACTTAAAGCATGCAAAGACTGAATTTTACTTAATGCTATAGAAAGGCATTTAAAGACTTCCTAGTAGTCAATGGTCCAGTCCTCTTCACTTGGTCAAAAAGAAATCAGGTGGTATTTGCGTTTGCACACCATTTTATCTGGTTTAAATTTCTGATTCGTCTACTTAGATGAACTCCTTGTCTCATCTAAGTCCCATATCGAACACTTAGGACATCTTAAGTTTACTTTCAAAAATTGCAAGATGCTGGTGCTCCCTTGCCACCCTTCCGACGTTTATACTTGTAGGTTAATATCACGAAATGTACTTAAATCAACAAAAATTGATTCCTCAATGCGGGTATTATATATTAAAAACATGGAGAGGCTGAAATCTCAAGCTCTGAGATATCAAGACTTCGGTCTGGGTTAAAGATTTTGATATAGTTTTCGGCAAAAAACATTTATGAGGACATGGTTTTTAGTTTTGGGCAGCGATATATATCAAACATAACTCTTTGTTAAAGTACAAGTATTTTCTTATCTCTGTTTAGAAATTTATTACAAAACTAACACGAAACATCAATACGTTGCCAGAAAATTATAACAGATCATAAATTAACATAATCTAGTGATGATACACTCAGCAAACTAGTCATAAACCTCTCCATTTAGCATTTCGAGAAAATATTACAAAATCGCAAATTCATATTTCTTTCAAAATTCCAAAAATATTGTAAAAATTATTACAAAATCAAAGATTAAATTTTTTTTCAAAAATTCTAAAAATATTGCAAAAATTATAATTTTTCAAAATCAAAAACTGAAACTTTTACCGAAATTGCAAAAATAGAAAGAATAAAATCAAATATTTAAACTTTGTCTAAATTCCAATAATATTCCAAAAATTCTTAAAAATTCAAACTTTTTTCCAAATTCTAAAAATATTGCAAAAATTATTCCAAAATCAAAAGTACAAACTTTTTTCAAAATTCCAAAAATATTTCAAAAACTATAACAAATTCAAAAATTTTCATTTCCAATTTCATGTTCAATTACATTTACTTCATAAAAACAACTAAATTTTTTTATTCCAAAAAATTGGCTAAAAAAATAAATGAAATCGTTTTTTGACACACTTGCCATTATTTTTTTTGACAAACTTATAATGCCATAATTCTCTATAATAGTAATAAAATTTCATGTCATACAAATAATTAATTTTATTTTTTACAAAAAATTGGGTAAAAAGATAAATAAAAATCTTTCTTTTGACACACTTGACCACATTTTTCTGACAAACTTATAATGCAATAATATAGTTTTTCATCTCACATACCAATCCCTACCATTAAGATTTCTCCAAATTCAATGTTCCTACTCGTAATCACTTAAAATGGACGTTTTTTAAGCCAAAAATGTGAAAATTTGCTAGTTTTGACACACTTAATGATTTTTTGACACACTTCCGGTACAGTTATCGAACACAGCGTCCATTCGGACCTGTCCCTTGATTATACCTATTTTGAGAAAAAAAATTTTTGAAATCCCTACAGCAGTTTTCTAGATTTCGTAGGTAATGACGACCGGCAGACAGACATACATTTTTTTTTTTGCTTTTTTAGAATCAGCAGGTCCTAAAACGTCGAGAAATGCCAAAAAAAGTCGGGGTAAGAATCTCACTTTTGGCTCATGAATGTAATACTTAGGTCTTTCAGACCGAAGTAATTGATTGAATTGTTAAAATTAATACAAGCAAAGAACACTTAAAGACCGACATCGCTCCTACATGGAGTACTAAAAGAAAAACAGCCGTGGACAAAATTCTTTACGACCTTAAAGGTTTGGCATTGAGCTAAAATCACAGAAATTTGTCAGAAATTTATAAACAATCAGCTAGTTTAAAGCTCTAACTTTATTATAACTGCTATAGCATTAACATAAAAAAACTCATAGCAATAGAATATTTTGTTTAAATTTGCTTCGTTTCATGTTTGATCAACATATAGTGATTTAATTTCGATCAACGATAATTGTAATTTTTTGCGTTGATCAGTTGATTAATCGTATAAATTCAAATTGGTCTTTTTCACTTTTCACTAAAATAATTACTAGGGGTGGGTGGTGGAAAACTCAGTCGTAATTTAAAATTTATGTTTGAAATCAAAATAATGTCATTCTTATTCCTGTATAACTTGTCAGAGGTTAATGTTTCGTAATTAGCTAATTATTTTTATAAATGCCACTCTGCGCATAGAAAAAGTTTTAGTAGTAACGCCATTGCAGTATGTTGTTAAGCAATAATTCTGGTGCAAAACGATTTATTTTCTGTACATTTATCTTCATCAGTAACTCGTAATATGTTATATCACCACAAATAGAGTCGTACCAGAGAGTTTGGTTTTGCAAGAGCTTGGATATATGTTCACCAAAACCTAAACAGTCGTTGGAAATGAGTTGCCAGCCGTCCCGTTTTGAACGGGATGGACCAGTATTAGAGCTAAATGTCCCGTGTGCTGACGTAACTACGAACAGGACGCGGTTTGTCCCGTTTTGATAAAAAATGAAAAAAATGTTATCTGTCTTTAAAAATGTAAGCGATCGGACTTTATTTTAGATTATTGTCTGCTTCATTTTAACACCTTTGTTCACGCATTATCGTGAATTGTTAAATAGTTTACCTGAAAAATCAAAATATTTTAAATTAGAATCAAAACAAAACCAATTAAAGATTTATAAAATTATGCAAAACATTACCAAAACAATCCTTTTGAAATGTCAACGAAACTTTCAATTTTGAATTGACGTGTTCGGTATATTTTGATCATTCATTCGATATTTTCAATTTTCACATTGAATTTATGTGTTCGTTATTCTATATTATTAATTCGATAGTTTCGAGATCGTTGGTAAACTTGACAGCTGTGATTTGTAGAGTTTTGGCTTTCTATAAAATGGACTGTTTTTGGTAGTTTTGCTCTCTTATTCTTCGAATCGATACCTGAATATCAAGACTGTATTTTTATTGTGAAAAATAAAATTGTAAATCAATGTAACAAATAAATTAGTTAATTGTTAAAATAAAGTTAAATTAATTTGTAAATCGTACAATGGAAATACTTGGTGTTTTCAATTAAAATATCATCGTAGTATTGGATGATTAACAAAGGGTTGATGAAATCACGCTGTCTCTCCGCCATTGTTAAGCAACAAACAAAACCAAAAAGCTAAGTATTCTCTAATTATTTCCGTGTCATCTTGTGATATATAAAAATTACTTGTTCCAGTTATCATTAATTATAAAGCAGTCGTGATTTATCATAGAATTCGTCGATTACAACAATTTTAACAAATTAAATGTTCCAGTCATTGTCAAATATAAATTGTTAAATATAAGCAAGATTCTTCGTTATGCAATTTGAGTGTTCCAGTCATCGTTAATGTGAACCAGTCTTGATGTATCATAAGTTTTAAAGGACATTTATTCTTCGTTTATAAAATGTTCAAATTCTTCGTTTACAATTAAATTGTTTACTTCATCATATTAGCAAGATTCATTGATTACAATAATTTAAGTACTCCAGTCATCGTTAATTATACGCAGTGGTGATTTATCATAGAATTCGTCGATTACAACAATTTGAATGTTCCAGTCAGCATTAATTATGAACCAGGCGTGATTTATCATAAGTTTTAAGGCAAGATTCATCGATTACAATAATTTAAGTACTCCAGTCATCGTTGATTATAAAGCAGTCGTGATTTATCATAGAATTCATCGATTACAACAATTTTAAGTATTCCAGTCATCGTTAAATATAAAACATCAAGCAGTCTTGATGTATCATAAGTTTTAAGGACATTCACTCTTCGTTATAAAATGTTCTAATTCTTCGTCTACAGTTAAATTGTTTTGCTTCACCAATATAAGCAAGATTCGTCGATTACAACAATTTAAGTGTTCCAGTCAACATTAAATATAAAGCAGTCTGCATTTATCATAAGTTTTAGAGACATTTACTCTTCGTTTACAAAATGTTTTAATTCTTCGTTTACAATCAAATTGTTTTGCTTCACCAATATAAGCAAGATTCTTCGTTTATGCAATTTGAGTGTTCCAGTCATCGTTGTTTATGAAGCAGTCTTGATGTATCATAATTTTTAAGGACATTTACTCTTCGTTTATAAAATGTTCTAATTCCTCGTCTACAATTAAATTGTTTACTTCATCATATTAGCAGAATTCATCGATTACAACATTTTTAAGTATTCCAGTCATCGTTAAATATAAAACATCAAGCAGTCTTGATGTATCATAAGTTTTAACGACATTTACTCTTCGTTTATGAAATGTTCTGATTCTTCGTTTACTATTGAATCACTTGCTTCATCAACATAAGCGGAAGTCATCGATTACAGCAATTTAAGTATTCCAGTCATCATTAATTGTGAAGCAGTTTTGATGTATTATTAGTTTAAGGGCATTTATTCTTCGGTTACAAAATGTTCTAATCGTCGTTTACAATTGAATTGTTCAAATTAAATGTTCCAGTCATTGTCAAATATAAATTGTTGAATATAAGCAAGATTCTTCGTTTATGCAATTTGAGTGTTCCAGTCATCGTTAATGTGAACCAGTCTTGATGTATCATAAGTTTTAAAGGACATTTATTCTTCGTTTATAAAATGTTCAAATTCTTCGTTTACAATTAAATTGTTTGCTTCAACATATAAGCAAGATTCATCGATTACAATAATTTAAGTACTCCAGTCATCGTTAATTATACGCAGTGGTGATTTATCATAGAATTCGTCGATTACAACAATTTGAATGTTCCAGTCAGCATTAATTATGAACCAGGCGTGATTTATCATAAGTTTTAAAGGCATTTATTCTTTGTTTATAAAATGTTCTAATTCGTCGTTTACAATTGAATTGCTTTCTTCAACAATAAAAGCAGACTTTGATTCTTATAATTTAAGTGTTCCAGACTTCGTTAAATATGAATCAGTCTTGATTTATCATAGGTATATAAATGTCTACACTTCGTGTACCAGCTGTTCCAGTTCTTCGTTAACAACTCAATTAGTTGTTTCATCATATGCCAACACTTCGTGTACTTCAACAATAGTCTGTACCAGTTTGTAATCAGTATTGAATTAAAAGGAAATTCTCAAGAGCCGAATCGAAGTTTTTTATCGTTATGAAAGTTGATGCTCCTTCAACCCTTAATCTTCAATTCCACAATACAGTCCACTAAGAAGCATTCATTTTGGTCCTTCGAGCCGGATATATACGCAGCTCGTCTCAAAATAACTTCGGAAGAAATAAGACCAACCAACGTTTTTGGATAATTTAAGGTACCATTTAGTATAATTTATAAGTAACTTAATTATTTAAATTTTCGTCAAATATCATTAACATTATGCATTTCTCTAGCATTTATATTGTCATTGTTTATTAACACGACTTGCGTGATCATATAATCGTGACTTTTTCGGGACATTCACTACTACGGGGTGTACAATATCGCTCAGTCGATTGTTTAATTGTCTATGGTGGATGACTTGTCGGATTGTTCCATTCTATTGACATATTCCGTTCTGAACAATGTTCATCCGTTTTTCTCTTCGATATTAATTTTCCATAGGTTAACATGCCGGATTCCCCTGACGTAGACCTCTTGAAAAAACAACGTCGTACAAAATCTCGTCATACCTGAATGGAATTTGAATTCCAAAATAATTTTGTTGTCATCGTTAATATTTTTAAAAAAATCTTTATACATCTCGTCGTATTCTAATGGAATTTGAATTCCAAAATAAATTTCTTATTTTCATTAATATTTTAATTCAGTTCGTCGTACTTTAATGGAATTTGAGTTCCAAATAAATTTGTTGTCGTCGCTACTATGTTGCAAATCGTCATTCATTTTTCGTCGTGCCTTATTGGAATTCGATTGTTCGTTAATAATTGGAGTCATTATTCGTTTCGTCGTACTTAGTAGAATGTGATCTCCAGATATAATTGTTGTCTTCGTTAATATGTTCAAAATCGTTATTCGTTTTTCGTCGTACCTTGTTGGAATGCGATTTTCGTTAATAGTTGGAGTCACTATTCGTTTTCGTCGTACTTAGTAGAATGTGATTTCCAGATACAATTGTTGTCTTCGTTAATATTTTAGAAAACCGTTCTGTCGTATTTTTAAATCATTCGTCGTACCTGATTAGATTAATTGTTATTTTTAGGATTCTGTTATATTATGTATTATATTCATCGGATTCTAGTAGATTAAATAGCATATTCATCGGATGTTCCAATATTAAATTACCAATTTATTCATCGGATCATTTCAAAATCACCGTTTTTAGGTGTCGAGTAATTAATTATTTAATCCACATGGAAGTTTTGATATTGGTTTGTCCAACATTCGCTGGTATTTGGATGTGTTAGCTTCATTAATTTTTCGTCGTTCTCCTTGTTGCTATCATAATTCCAACAGATGTTCACTCTTGTCTCATTCTTCGTTGCCTTGGCAGAGTGTGCCTCACAGCCCACCTTCGTCGTATAGTCGTTGAGATAAAATCAAACAAATTTCTTCAATGTGAATTAGCTCTGACCTTGCTAATAGGCATACATGCCTCATTTGTAGTAATTGGTTATTCGTCATATCTTACTAGAATTCGTTTCTCAATTTAATGTTCATCAATAGTTGTAGTCATTATTCGTTTCGTCGTACTTAGTAGAATGTGATTTCCGAATAAAATTGTTGTTCGTTTATATTTTAGATATTTTTCTCGTACGTTTCGCCGTACCCTAACACCATTCATCGTATTTTATTAGTTTGATTGTTATATTTTTAGGAACCTGTTAAATTATTTTATACCCATTAAATTCTAGTAGATTAAATACTATTCATCGCATGTTACATTATTGAATTACCAACTCATTCATCAAATCCTGTCAAATTCATCGTTATTAGATGTGAAATAATTAGTTATTCAATTCACATCGTTCATCAGTTAACATGGAAGGTTTATATTGGTTCGTCGAACATCCGCTGGTATCTGGATGTGTTAGCTTCATTAATGTTTCGCCGTTCTCCTTGTTGCTATCATAATTCCTACAGATGTTCGCTCTTGTCTCATTCTTCGTTACCTTGGCAGAGTGTGTCTGACAGCCCACTTTCGTCGTATAGTCGTTGAGACAAAATCAAACAATTTTTCCAATGTTAACCAATGTGTCCTTGCAAAATGGCTAACATGCCTCATTTGTATTTAGTAGTATTCGTCATTAGAATTCGTTTTAATTCAATATTTGGTAGTTAATGGTTCGGTAGTATCTTAAGCCGTTATAGGTTTAATTATAATTTAATAAAATGTTTGTCTTCAGTAGGAATTAAAGTCATTAGTTATTTTCACGCGTCTTTCGTATAGTTTATGTTACAAACCGAAAATGATTTCGTTTGAATTAGAATTTTATATTTTGTCATTTCCGTCTGCCAAATTGATAATTCAGGTTGTAGCACCGAGCTTTAATCGTTGACATTTAACTTTTGCAGGCCCCCTCTATTAGCTCAAGATGCGTGCTCAAATACAACTGACAAATGGTTCATATGCATGTTCGCGTGTTTCGTCTCAAAGCAGTCCAGTTGGAAATCGGTATTAACTCATCAGCTGATCCTTTTTGAGCTTGGTTTCGTCGTATGTATGGTATCACGTAGCGGATTGTGATGTTTTTAAAAATTCTGCTTCCACAACATTGCCAACTTCATTGAAGCTCGTAATCTTCAGCATATCCAACAAGCAGCATTCATGTGGTCTATTCTTCGTCACAGAGTGTGTTCGACAACTCAATTTCGTTGTACAATCGTTGTGTCATTTTAAATTGAGCCTATTGTCATTTCCATTAACCCAGCTGAATCCATTCTGAAAACGCTCAGTAGCACGAATCAGCGTAATCTCACATCTTGATGTTGAAGATTTGCAGCAGTTTGTTGTATCAAGTAATTACAAACTAGTGGTGGTTTATATTTCACTAATTAATATTTGCAATCGTCCACGTAACTCAAGCAACAATTTTCTGCGACCAGTCTGTTCAGTCTGACAAGTCACTCACCTCGACTACAGTGATCCCTGAATATTCATACACTTAAAATTTACTTTAGTTGCTGTCCGTAACTGGTTTTAAGGGATTACGTAATTGCAACCATGTCGCAGCCTGGACCGTTTCATTTTGTTAAAGTAAATACTTTAAGGTCGCCAGTATGTTCACGCATTATCGTGAATTGTTAAATAGTTTACCTGAAAAATCAAAATATTTTAAATTAGAATCAAAACAAAACCAATTAAAGATTTATAAAATTATGCAAAACATTACCAAAACAATCCTTTTGAAATGTCAACGAAACTTTCAATTTTGAATTGACGTGTTCGGTATATTTTGATCATTCATTCGATATTTTCAATTTTCACATTGAATTTATGTGTTCGTTATTCTATATTATTAATTCGATAGTTTCGAGATCGTTGGTAAACTTGACAGCTGTGATTTGTAGAGTTTTGGCTTTCTATAAAATGGACTGTTTTTGGTAGTTTTGCTCTCTTATTCTTCGAATCGATACCTGAATATCAAGACTGTATTTTTATTGTGAAAAATAAAATTGTAAATCAATGTAACAAATAAATTAGTTAATTGTTAAAATAAAGTTAAATTAATTTGTAAATCGTACAATGGAAATACTTGGTGTTTTCAATTAAAATATCATCGTAGTATTGGATGATTAACAAAGGGTTGATGAAATCACGCTGTCTCTCCGCCATTGTTAAGCAACAAACAAAACCAAAAAGCTAAGTATTCTCTAATTATTTCCGTGTCATCTTGTGATATATAAAAATTACTTGTTCCAGTTATCATTAATTATAAAGCAGTCGTGATTTATCATAGAATTCGTCGATTACAACAATTTTAACAAATTAAATGTTCCAGTCATTGTCAAATATAAATTGTTAAATATAAGCAAGATTCTTCGTTATGCAATTTGAGTGTTCCAGTCATCGTTAATGTGAACCAGTCTTGATGTATCATAAGTTTTAAAGGACATTTATTCTTCGTTTATAAAATGTTCAAATTCTTCGTTTACAATTAAATTGTTTACTTCATCATATTAGCAAGATTCATTGATTACAATAATTTAAGTACTCCAGTCATCGTTAATTATACGCAGTGGTGATTTATCATAGAATTCGTCGATTACAACAATTTGAATGTTCCAGTCAGCATTAATTATGAACCAGGCGTGATTTATCATAAGTTTTAAGGCAAGATTCATCGATTACAATAATTTAAGTACTCCAGTCATCGTTGATTATAAAGCAGTCGTGATTTATCATAGAATTCATCGATTACAACAATTTTAAGTATTCCAGTCATCGTTAAATATAAAACATCAAGCAGTCTTGATGTATCATAAGTTTTAAGGACATTCACTCTTCGTTATAAAATGTTCTAATTCTTCGTCTACAGTTAAATTGTTTTGCTTCACCAATATAAGCAAGATTCGTCGATTACAACAATTTAAGTGTTCCAGTCAACATTAAATATAAAGCAGTCTGCATTTATCATAAGTTTTAGAGACATTTACTCTTCGTTTACAAAATGTTTTAATTCTTCGTTTACAATCAAATTGTTTTGCTTCACCAATATAAGCAAGATTCTTCGTTTATGCAATTTGAGTGTTCCAGTCATCGTTGTTTATGAAGCAGTCTTGATGTATCATAATTTTTAAGGACATTTACTCTTCGTTTATAAAATGTTCTAATTCCTCGTCTACAATTAAATTGTTTACTTCATCATATTAGCAGAATTCATCGATTACAACATTTTTAAGTATTCCAGTCATCGTTAAATATAAAACATCAAGCAGTCTTGATGTATCATAAGTTTTAACGACATTTACTCTTCGTTTATGAAATGTTCTGATTCTTCGTTTACTATTGAATCACTTGCTTCATCAACATAAGCGGAAGTCATCGATTACAGCAATTTAAGTATTCCAGTCATCATTAATTGTGAAGCAGTTTTGATGTATTATTAGTTTAAGGGCATTTATTCTTCGGTTACAAAATGTTCTAATCGTCGTTTACAATTGAATTGTTCAAATTAAATGTTCCAGTCATTGTCAAATATAAATTGTTGAATATAAGCAAGATTCTTCGTTTATGCAATTTGAGTGTTCCAGTCATCGTTAATGTGAACCAGTCTTGATGTATCATAAGTTTTAAAGGACATTTATTCTTCGTTTATAAAATGTTCAAATTCTTCGTTTACAATTAAATTGTTTGCTTCAACATATAAGCAAGATTCATCGATTACAATAATTTAAGTACTCCAGTCATCGTTAATTATACGCAGTGGTGATTTATCATAGAATTCGTCGATTACAACAATTTGAATGTTCCAGTCAGCATTAATTATGAACCAGGCGTGATTTATCATAAGTTTTAAAGGCATTTATTCTTTGTTTATAAAATGTTCTAATTCGTCGTTTACAATTGAATTGCTTTCTTCAACAATAAAAGCAGACTTTGATTCTTATAATTTAAGTGTTCCAGACTTCGTTAAATATGAATCAGTCTTGATTTATCATAGGTATATAAATGTCTACACTTCGTGTACCAGCTGTTCCAGTTCTTCGTTAACAACTCAATTAGTTGTTTCATCATATGCCAACACTTCGTGTACTTCAACAATAGTCTGTACCAGTTTGTAATCAGTATTGAATTAAAAGGAAATTCTCAAGAGCCGAATCGAAGTTTTTTATCGTTATGAAAGTTGATGCTCCTTCAACCCTTAATCTTCAATTCCACAATACAGTCCACTAAGAAGCATTCAACCTTCTTATTTGAAAAGTTTAATTTAGACGACGACATCATCATCACGAAAAGTGGAATAATCAATATTTGTAGGAAAAATATGATGTAAATTTAATTCAGATTGTCCAAAAAACTCTAACTTTTTTAATGGCATTAAACTTCTACAACTAGTAGAATTATAACAGAGTATTACACTTGGATCTCTTTTGAAAGAGATTTCTTGCCAATGTTCAATGCCCAATCTAATCTAAAGAGCCGACCTATAATGATGAATGAAGCCGATTCATTTTGGTCAGGTCTGTAAGTTGCTCGTTTAAGTTTCAATGAAAAATTGGTTTGGGAGAGGTATAAGAACGGATCAGTTATTGATTTTAGTACAGCATACGACGACTTTTGTTACTATCCTAACCTGATGTGATGTTTATTTTATTGCGATGTTATTTGGCCAAATTTTATAAAATTTGAAACTGGTTTGAATGATTTTAACGTCAAAGATGTTAAATGAACGGCAAGGATTCCGCAAAGAGTTTATTCACGTTATTCATAACACTTGCATATTTTAATTTATTTGTGGAAAGTATTGTGGATTAGTATCGAGGATTGTGAATTGTATTTTAAATTATCTAACGAAATCTTAGAATCTGGTAAAATATTACTGAATTACGATGTAACTTATAATGTATGCCCAATTATATGACACCCACTCGACTGGGTCTAAACCATTTTTAAGCTATTTTTCCTATATAGTTGTGCCCAAGTAAAAGAATTATGAAATTTGGGCAGCTCACTAACTCTTTTTTAAATTTGTAAGCAAGACATATTGATCTTGTGAATTGTATAAGTTTTTTATTGATTACGTTTGGATTTAAGAGGTGTGACACAATAAAAAAAAACATTACTGGTAATCTATCTATAAAAGTTGTAATCTCTTTAAAGCATTTGAACTTTTCCAGAGTGGATCCAAAACATTTCGTTTTCTATTTTCCCATCCAAGCTAGGTTCAGAGAGAAAACATACAGTTTCGAAAATATTTTCAACTATATGAACTCAAATATTAATAAAAATGAATTTGTTAAAATTGAAAGGATTTGTTTAAAGCAAATCAACTTTTCACATGAAATCCATCTGAATGCTACCAAACCACCTTTAAAGTTTTTCCATCAACTTTTTATAATTTCCAAAAAGCTTTTGAAAATAAAAAAGAAAATTTCCCTAAAGTATCCAGAATCTTTGATACAATCAGCGATTTTGCCAATACGAATACCCAAGTCTCATCGTCTTCCTCGATTTACTTATTCAAAGTACGGTACTCTAAAAATTGGTATAAATAAACTAAACTTATTTTCGAATTATTGAAATTTACAGTTTGTTTTTATTTTTATTAAATTTTAATTAATTATTTTGAAATATCTAGTTGCGTTCGGAGTAGGAAAAGGCAAGCGTAAAAATATTAGCCGAGGTTGCTATTTGATTTGGTGTAAACGATTGTGTCCCGTTTTGTAAATTTGTAAAGGTGGCAAGTCTAGTTGGAAATAAATATCCTCGTCTTAATAAAACTAAACCAAACATATACAATATGCAAAAGTCCTTTTGGACTGTTACATAAAGTAGAACTTTCCACTCGTTACCTTTTTTAAGTAAATGATTTAATTCATCTATAAATTCTTCACACTCATTTATGATATTCCACAAAACTACATCAATGCATCACATTTTTTTCACCACTAAACTAATATAATATATTGTAATATTTAACATTTTACAGAAACATTTTTTCTGTTAACTGTGTACCCAACTACTCCAAAAAATCGCTAGGCATTAACAGAACAAAAATATATGCACACAAAAACACTCGCCAAAAAAACATATTTTAATATTTTTGATTGCTGGAAGTCATCCAAAACTATTTTTTAACTAAAAACAGTATTTATTTTTTTTTGCTATATTTTCATTAAAAAACAAAATAATCGAAAAAAATGATATTCATGACATAATTTTTATGTTAATTTTTTTTTATGTTAAAAATTGTACATGACATTTTTATAAAAGAAAAATATTATTACTATTTATAACAAAACAAATTTATTAAACATAAAATAAATAGACATAAAAATAAACAATCAAAATTTTAACGTATCGTTTATAAAATTTACGTCCAACGTTTATGTTTCACAATTTTAACGCAAGCCCGCACTTTTTAACACAACTTTACCATAACGCAATTATAAAAAAACTAAAACATAAACCAAGAAATAATTAAATTTAAGAAATAAAATAAAATTAATAAAACCAAATTTAACACTAAGCAAATTGACTTACAGGTTAAGTAAAATATCGAGTAATAGGGTGATTCAGAAGCTACAAGAGACTAGGTAATTATGGTTTAAGATGTAAGAAGGTAATGTAAATTGTTGCCGTGTGGAAATGGAGTAATTTTAATTTGTATGGAATGGAGTAATATTTGTTGAAACACTAGCGGTACAAAACCGAAAGTTAGTTTAACAAAAATTAAGATTGAAAACGAAAACACCATCCACAAACGAAACAAGATCTGATATTAGCTTTACTCAAGCAAATGGAACAGACTGTATATATGTACCGCAAGTTTGAACTGAATAATAATTGTTATACTATACGTATGATAGAATTTTTAGGACGGCGTATACCTTGAAAAATTAAACAAGGAAATATTATGGTGAAACTTTGATGATCTTCTGACCAGCACAGTCGATTTTCTCGTAAAGTTTATCTGGAGTTTTTAACGGATTTCTATCCAGTGAAGTTTATTTGATTGCAAGTACACGCCAGATCCCGCATTTCCATCCGATAGTGAGCCATCAGTATAGAACAAATAAGTTGGAGGACAGTTCGGACAAAGATGCCTCACGTTCCTTTCTAGAAGAGATGATCAGTTCAGCGGACTTCTCAAAGTTATGTACTTTGCTCATAACGTCACTATGCATATCTATTTCTGGACAATCTGTTCGTAGTCTATCAAGTATGTGACCATAACCGCATGTTTTCCCTCTGTTTACCCACGTTCCTGCCACATCCAGTCTGTAGACAGCTCTTTTAGCCATGTACTCTACATGTAGGTGTAAAGGAGCCAGGACCTCCAACGACAGTGTAGGTGTGATGTGCATAGAGTCACTAAGACCTACACAAGCCATTCTCTGTATGTAATTACCCTGTAGCACCGATGTATTGTTTCTTCGTCTTTGGCCACCGAAGTCTTTGGCCACCAGACAACACATGGAAAAACAAGTGTTGGTCTGCTTATTGCTGTGTATATCCATAGAATTATTTTGGGACTAAGACCTCAATACTGACCGAAGGATCGACGGCATTGCCAAAAAAATGACAGCCTTATCAATTTTTTTTGTTAAATGTGTATTGCAATTTAATCTTTTGTCGAGAATAATGCCTAGAAACTTAACTCTTGTTGCAGGCACTTTTCTCTTGTTGGTAAATAGGACTACCTGTGATTTAAAAGGATGGAAATTCCTTGCTCCCCACACCACTCTTCAACCACCTTCAGTGAATTTTGCATTAGATCTACCAGATTGCGAAGGTTTTTCCCAATTGATAGTATGCCAATACCATCAGAGTAACCATGAGAATATGGTCCCCCATGATTCAGTCTCTTAAGACGACCATCATCTACCAAAGTTCACAGTGAGAGAACATCACCCTGTGGACAACCTCATTTAACTGAACAGTAGTTTCAACAAAGGCAATGCCATAGGTCCACATAGATACAATCCAATTTGAGATCGTGCTACTAATTCCATGTAGCGATGCCACAGTCCTGATTGATTCGAAGGTAGCATTATCAAAAGCAACTTCTATATCTAAAAAAACACCCAAATCGAATTCTTCGGCATCAAGTGCTCTTTCAATTTTAGTCACCAAATGATGCACAGTAGTTTCTACCGATTTTCCAATCCGGCATGCATGCTGGGTGTAGGAAAGTGTAGTAAGGCGGTGTCCCTTATATAACGGTAAACAACTCCTTCCAGAGTTTTGAGGACAAAAAAGTTGAAACTTATTGGCCGAAATGACTTGACTTCACTGTAGTTGGTTTTACCTGGTTTTTGTATTAACACACCTTTAGCTTTCCTCCACGCTTCTGGGACATAGCCATATGCTATACATGCTTTGTATAAATTTAACAGTGATTCAATTAGGTCGTTTACATTACTCTGTAGCATACATGGATAGATTTCATCAGGACCAGGCGATTTAAAGTAGTTGAAGGAATCAATGGCCCATCTCAGAGATCTAATGTTCACCACATTCTCAGCCAGATCCTATCTATCTTTATTTGGAGTTGCAGTTAGTTGTTTTTTAGCTTTTGGGAAATGTGTACAAAGCAGATGTTATGCTGTTTCTCCCACAGATTTCGTATACCTACCATTTGGCATAAGCAATAAGCCCGGTTGGTATTTGTGTTCTTTTGAGTGCTTTGTGAAGCGTAGCTGCTACAGGATAACTTTCAATTGATTCACAAAACTTCTTCCAGGCACTCTCTCTCTAGCACTACCGATACTGTATTTATATTCCCACTGACTTTTACGATAAGTGATCTAGTCATCGGTATTATTTGTTTGCTTGGCTTTCCTTAAAAATTTTCTCACTGTAGATCTCAGGTTTTTTTTTTTTTATTTCACCAAGGTGAATTTCCTTCATGATGGAACACTCTAAGTGGACAAGATTCTTCAAAAGCCTTGACCATACACTATTGAATCCGATTCCCAATTTTTTAAATGTCTTGTGTACACTTGATTGACGGATCAAAGTCACGAAACATTTGGGTAAGAAGTAGTTTATACATGTCTCAATCAGTAGATTTGGGATTTCTAAGACTGTCGTTTACCACCGTATCGACTATAATAAAGTCAAAATTTATGCAATTGTGGTCTGACGTGAGAATATCTTGCGTTCCTTGTCTGTTGTTATCAGAACTGACCCAAATTCCATGATGCGCAATTTACATTGCACCCCAGGATCAAAGGCAGATTCTTGTTGCTGCAGAATTCCACCACTTTAACTAATTCTTGGTTTGGAATGGTACCATCATACGGTAGATACATGAATGCCAAGACTACGTCAGTATCAACGCCTTCGATATTTGCCGTATCTTTAATAGCAACGGCATCTTTGCAACTACATTGTTGTATAAATATACCAAATATGTCGTTCGACAAGTGAACGCACCAACGAGAATTCTCCGTAACAGTTCCGTCAAACACCCTGCCCTGTTTAAAATTCAGTCCAAGTATATTATTTTAATTAACCCATGGTTCCTGAATCCGAACTATATTTGTATTCTGCATAACAATTGCTTGATATAATTCAGCAGAAGCAGATTTGTTATGCTGCAAGTTTATAACTATTGCTATAACTAACAAGCGTTTGTAACTATAGCTACTTCCTAAAAAAATAATACACAAATTTTTTGTTTAAAAAATACGAAAACTTAGGAGTTCGTAAGAGTTCATATAACTAAGTTTTTATTATGATTCACAACACAAACGTATTTTTAAAGCTCGAATTTAATTTTTTTTTTAAATGATCAAACTTAAATTTTGATTAATTTCTTTTTGTTCAATTTGCAAGGTAAAATTAGCCAAAACGAATTTTAAACTTGAAACTCGTTGATCAAAGATCAATATTTAATTAAAAAATGTAACGAAATTGCTATATAATATATCTTGGCTACCAAAAAAATATTAACAAAAATCTCCGGCTGATCTTTTTCATCTTTTGAGCATCCATTTCATTTAGCGAGACGATAAAAAAAACGAAACAGCAAACCCCACACTAGAAGGCATCTTCATTAAACAAAATGCAACAGTTCATAATGCATGTAATAAGACATGAGAAACAAATATACTACACTTGTCGCATATGGAAATGAAATAGAAAAACGAAAACAAACTTATCAGTAAGCACAACGTAATAATATCAAACATTTATATGGGGCATTCCACGTGAAGTGGGACGACCAAAAATTTGTTTTTGCCCAAATTTTGGGAATCGACAGTACTCCATTACAAAACGATTTCATAATTTTTTTAGATTTTTTGGCCAACCCCTTTGCCGTCGGTGACGGTCACAAATTTGAATTTTTTTCGTGAACGACAAACGTCTTTATTTTATAGGCAGTTTAACGCGTATACAAACTTTTTAGAAATATATTAGTTCGTTAGAATTTTTTCCGCAGAATACGATAAAAATATTAAAAAAATTTTTGAGGGTAGTTTTCTCCCTTATTTTGAGGTTTTAAAACTTAAAATCATTTTTTCGGATTGTATAACACGTTTTTTTGTATTTTTTTTTTTTATTTTGTTTAAAATATGCACTTTCAAATAATTTTTATCACGTGATGGAAGTAGTATCGATGTGAGCGCTAGAGGACGCTGAATATAAAAAAACAAGGCTTTCACGTAGTTCTAAAACATTATGATTTTTTCCTCGAAAATAGCTCTATGTGGGAAAATTTTGCACATAACAATTTTGATTTAAAATTTTACGTAGATTACGAATACATTTTTTGATTTTCAAAAATCATCAATTTCAAAAATATTAGCCGCCATTTTGAATTTTAATAATTTGACCCTGAATTTGGATTAAATGACTATGACTCTCTTATAATACATTGTTTGAATTTTCATTTTCATTTTACAGCACAAGATATATCGTGAAAACTGGTTTTTGGGGTGGTTTTTAACATTCAGCGCCCTCTAGCGCTCACACTGATACTACTTCCATCACGAGATAAAAATTATTTGAAAGTGCATATTTCAAACTAAATTTAAAAAAAAAAATTGAAAAAAAAAACGTGTCATACAATCCGAAAAAATAATTTTAAATTTTAAAACCTCAAAATAAGGGAGAAAACTACCCTCAAAAATTTTTTCAATATTTTTATCGTATTCTACGGAAAAAATTCTATTGAACTAATATATTTCTAAAAAATTTATTTACAGCATAATCTATTTAATAGATAATAAAAAAAACGTTTGATGTAAAAAAGTTAGTACATTTATTGTGCTAATTGTTTTGTTTGATTTTTATACAAATGAAAACGCAAATGCAAATAAAAATGTAAACCTAATGGAAATTGTTGGGCATAACATGCTTCAATGTAATACCGGCTCCAGCTTCGATAAAATTATACAGGATTTCAAAACTAAAAGATTAATCTGCGCATAGGTCTAGTCCGGATTGGTTTAAGGCAGATCACAATACACAAGCCGAATTTAGATTTTGTAAGTGTTTTGTCTATATTTAATGTTTAGGGTAGTGCTTGCTTTATGTTAATTTTAAATTTCTTGTATTAAAACTTGAAAATATCAAATGAATCAGGAAAAACAAAAGATTAGGATCTTTAAACAATTGAGATTTTATCTGGCCACCAAGTGTTTGAAAAAGATTTTGATTTGTCAACTCACACTATATATATTTTTGTTGCGAACACAGACTATATTGCTAACCCAATCCTGGCAAACTGAAGCAATCTCGAAATAAAAGTTAGGTGTAAGAAAGGGTTTTGTTAACGAGTTTTGTTAACAGATAATTTCACTCTCCTATGTGAATGGATCCTCAACTTTAAGATTCCCAAGATTATTTGTCATCCAAGACCGACTAGCGTAACCATCTGAAATTCGTCGTGGCTTGAATTCAATATAGTACCTGGATACACCTTTGGGATATTCTATCAGTGCTGAAAATCTTACTCTTTTTCAAAGGAAACAATTTGTTTTCATTCACTGGCCAGATCTTATTTCACTGATTCCTCAAATTTCGGTAAAGTTCCCGTTTTATTAAATGTTTATTTGGTTAGAATTTCGACATTTCTAATGAATTCCTTCAAAACCTCATTCGCTTAGTTGTATGCACTCTTGTTTGAACACATTTTTGTTTGTTTGTCATGGAAAACCTGAACCAAAATTTTAGTGACTGGATATTTTTGACGTCAAAATGTTTTTGTCTTTCTTGTTGATATTCATCTTTTTTTCTAATGATCATTTGCTCTTTTGAATCTTCCCCACAGCATTTATGTTTAATACAATCGATCATATATACAGTAATTAACTGACTATATCACCAATCAATATAAATACGATGGTGATTGGTGACATTGAAAATACATAACATAATATTAGTTGAAAAATGACAAGATCGTTCACTGTTTAATTCTTAAAAGCAAGGTAATGTGTTGGAATTTCTTTGATATTATGAAAGCTATTTAGATGAGAGTTATGAGTGGGGAGTTTGTTCTGTATCAATGATTTAGACTAAATATTAACTTTTGCATGATGGCGATCCCCAAATCTTAATCGGATTAATATCATAGACAAACAGTCTAACCTTAGAGATAATAATTTAAATAATTTAAAAAAAAAAGAGACAAATATAACAAAAGTTTTTTGTTCTTAGGTCTCTTAAGTTTTTTAGACTTAATGAGATAACCCTATCCACTAAAATTTACACCCGATGTTTGTGCTTGCGATGTCTCCAGCACTTGGATGAGCTTCAACACGTTTAGTTAATGTCCTTCAGTAAAATCGTGAAAGTCTTAATGATCCTGCATTTGAACCTCATCATGGTGTGTTTAATGATTGCTTAAATGAAAGGGTAAGTTGCCTTCAATATGAACCCCATTTTACTAACTATTTCGATTGTCCTGATATACATGATACAGGTATTTTTATTTTGGCAATATTTTGAATAAGGAAGTCCCCAAAAGACTTTTATTTGCAAACCCTGGTTAGTCTGTCAATACTACCATACTAGTTGAAGCTCTGATGGCTTTTGGATGCCAATCCCTATCCTGCATAATAGTTTTTCGATGTTTTTCATGTTTATAGTCGGTTAACGATTTACTTTTAAGCAAAATCGACTTAAATCAGAGTGTTTATGTTACAACTCCATAATGACTTATCATACAGCCAAGATACTGCACCCTCTTTCCATATGTGTTGCTTTAGGACAATTTTAACCAGTTTTCTCGCAAAAACCTATAGATCTGTTGTTGTCGTCAGCTTACTTACTTACAACTGTCTTCATGTGAGTTTTATACAGAAAAAATTTTTCTAAATATCTTCTGTGATTTTTTTTCCGTAAAGGAGATCGTAATTTTAATTAGATTGAACTTCAGTCACACAGATGTCCTAAACGTGTCTACACAGTTGAGACCCCTTTAGACTTTTTCACATAGTCTTCTTAAACTGTATTCTGACTATGATAACTATGTTATCAGTGTTCACAATGCATTTAATGTCTTGATTAACAGCACCTTAGAACAGGAAAGATTTCGTCTACCACTCCACTTCACGCGAAAATTCTCTATTAGTGTCAAAACTAAATTTACAATACCCTGCCTTAGGTTTTGCACTGTTTAAGTTAAAGTAATAAATAACAAGAAATTTGTGGTCTGTGCCAACATTTCGCATGGATGCGGTCAGAAAAACTCTGCAAGGAAAAAAAGTTTTACAGCAGCAAACGGAGTGCGGGAAATACTAGCTAGAGAATCAGTTCTTAAATTCTTATATATTTAATTTGCTGTGGTGCTGTCAACACTTTTCCATTAAAAGCCATTCTGGCCGCCCTGTATTATTGCAGGTGCTTTTAATTTCTAAACATGCATTGACTGAAACTTCCTTGTTATATACAGACTTTCCAGATACTCTCGTCAGCTTGAGTAATCCGATTTCCGTTCATCTTTCTTTTCTGTGCATGTGTTGACTGTCTTAAAAATGCGAACTTAGTTTGCGTTACTTCTTAAGAGGAAAATGATATAAAAACTTTGGAATCTCCTGTTTTCCAACTTACCTAGTATGGCTACATATGTTATTTTATACGGAGAATTGTGTGATTATCTTGCCAATGAAATGTCAAAAATTTCTGGAAAATCAATACCAATATCTATATTTTAATAAGAGCTTATAAACTTTTTAATGTTATATGAAACCAAATAAAATTTCAATCTACACAAACACAACCAAAGTTGAAAATTTCGCTTATGTAATCAAGCTTATACCACCAGCTGGGAGACTGGTTAGGACTAAATTGCTAAACCCTCAACAGTTAGAGAATTCAAATCAATTATTTTTGTTTCACAAAGTAATATTTCATGTCAACCACCGTTCAAAGAATTTACTACCAAAATAGACAAAGCTGTTGGATATAAACAAAAGTTTAAATTTACGAAAACACACTGTCAAACATAATTAAGTTCACATAAATATTGCAAACATTAACAACATGAACTTCTAATAATATTACATAAAACTGTGCATGTTGTACTAAATTACCAAATCATTTTTCAAATTTAAAACCCATGTCATACGCTTTACTATCACCTTCTACTTTACCATTCTTTTGAAATATTCATTTTTTGTCGACTCTCATTAAAATGTTCAATGTTTTTTTTTCATAAATGTAATCATTGCTCAATTCATAAAAATTTGTTTATTTAGCAGAAATAATTTGACCAAAACTACAACAAAATATAACGAAGAATAGTAAAACAAAAATGTAAGAAAAAACACATAAATCAAATGTCATAAATTGGAAGTTGGAAGTGCACAATTCTTGAGAGATATTCAAATGTTAGTTTTTTTGTTGATTCATTTTGGGCGTTAGTCAATTTGTTTTTTAGTTTTACAAGATAGATTTTAAAAGGTTGATAGTGTCCACGTTGAGTGTGATTGATTTATGAGTGTGATTGATTTAACTGTACAAACAGGCATTGAAAAAAGTATCGATTCGATTTGGATTTGGTGATGGACGGGCAATTTACAACCAAGCCTAGTCCTACGTTGCACAACAAAAACTCGTGTCCTAGGTGTCGCATTGTTTTTCAAATGGTCCACTTTTTGCAATCCGAAAACAATGGCTTAAAATAAATTAAGTTAAATAGCATTAGTAGAACTTGAAATTATTCCAAAATTATTCAACGGAATCTGTTGCAGTTATTTCTTTTATAAATTTTTTGGGGATTTTGGCTTTCGTAAAACTTTTGACGTCAAAAGTCAAAATATTTATTGCGATTGCGATCTTACTTGATGCTTGAACCATTTTGAGCCCACAGAACCCACAGAGCTCCTTGAAATCATGTTCATTAAATCTAACCTATACGTTAAAGGAGTAGTCACTTAGATCTTTGTGTTCGCAATATTAATAATGCAACCGAAAAAGCGAGGTCATGTGATTCAATTTAATCGTTATTGATTTAATTTATTGATATTAGGAAAGTGAAGGAATGTGGGGAATTAATTAATTGAAATAATCTCGAATTCATTAATTAATAGTAATATTACATTTTTCTTTAGGTATGTAGATGACATTCTAACTGCTTGTCCCAAAAACAAAGTACAAGAATTTCTGACTAAATTTAATAATTTTAACAACAATATCCAGCTCATGCTTGAAACAGAAATTGATTGCTGCCTACCATATTTAGATCTGATGATACAACGTCAAAGTAATGGAAAATTAATAACTGATAGTCCCTGGGCCTCAACCTACATAATTTTGTGATTACCACATATTTTATACTTCGTGATGCGCCTGTCCTTGACGAGCCCGAAAACATTTGTTCTGCGATTTTTTTCAAATTGGCCGCTTCGGCAAGCTCCGAAAAATGCCGATTGCCCGGGATCTTGTAAATTTTTGTTTTTTTTTAACTATGGGGGTTGGAAATTTGATTTAGAACACAAGGGTAACCTTGTCCGACAAAAATTTGTCTGCTATTGTCTAGTCCGACAACCCAAACATCCAAAATGTCAGTTGTCGGACTCGACAATAGCAAACACATTTTGGTCGGACAAGCTTACCCTCGTATTCTAAAACAAATTTCCAACCTCCACAGTCAAAAAAAATAAATGTGGTAGCAAATTTACAAGATCGCGGGCAATCAGCATTTTTCGGAGCTTGCCGAACGCAAAAGCGGCCGATTTGAGAAAAATCATTGAACAAATGTTTTCAGGATCGTTAAGGACAGGCGCGTCACGAAATATAAAATATGTGGTAATCACAAAATTATGTAGGTGAAGGCCCAGGGACTATGATTGGTTCCATAAAAAAACATGGTCTGGTAGATATTTGAACTTTGATTCATGGCTACCACAATCTTATAAGAGAAACACCGTTACCTTTTGAAAATTTTGAGCCTTTCTGATCCCAAATTTCTTAACAAAAATTTTAATTTACTTTTTGAAACTCTTCAAAAAAATAACTATCCAGAAAATTTTATACGTATATCAGTAAATCAATAAATTTACAGTAATGAAAACACTGTCTTGGAAAAATCACAATTGAAGCATAACAACAAAATATACATGACTATACCTTATGTCAAAAGTCTTTTCGAACAAATAAAACACTTGTTAAAAAACTTTAACTTCGAAGTTGTAGGAACAGCTCATAATAGTTTATATGATACCATTTTTTCAAGATTGGAAGATAAAATACCAATGAATATTGAATCCAATTTAGTGTATCAAGCAGATTGTGGTAAATCTTACATAGGCCAAACACAACAATATCTGGGAAAACGTATAAAACAACATCTAAACGACGCCAAAAAACAAAATAATGACAATATGAGTGCATTATCCAGCCATAAAAAAAGCCGCCATACAACTTCCAAATTACAAAATTTTGGATAAAGAAAAAAATTTAAACCAACGAAGAATTTTGAAATGAAAAAAAAAATTGCATTTCTTTGGGATTTTTGTATTAAATTTCTAGAAATTACGATGTGTGAGTTCGTAGGATGATAGAACATTTCGTCAACATCTAAGTCAACATTCTAATCAACATCCTAAGTCACGAGTGTAAAGTTGTTATTGATTGTTGTAAAAATATGTTTCGTTATCGCCGCTTTGGCTAGGTTATGTAAGACACACGGGATTTAAACATGTGTCTCTGATGAATTTTAGTTCGAATCCTAACACGAAACACAAAATTTTTTTCTAAAGGAATTTTAGAGAAAATGAAAAGTTATTTCGAATTGCAAAATTCAAGTGATTTCCAATATGTACTTAAGCTTAATTATTCACAAAAAAACCCATCCAAGACAAATAAAAAATATTAAATTAATATAATATTTTTTTTAAATCACTAAAATTAATTATGGAAAGGACCGTTTGTTTATCGAGATAGTTTTTATTACCTTCAATTTTAAATGCAAGTTTTAAATTAAAATTTTTCAATTTAAAATTAAACGCATGTAAATTATTTCCTAATATGTTATATAAAACCAGCTAGAATATATAAAAATAATTTTTATTTTTCTATTCTTATTCTTTCTTTTCTTTTGTTGATTATTATTATCATTAAATAAACTTCGTTTCTCTTCGTTAAAGAAAAAACCGAAAGAAAATTTATTTTTAACGCCTATTTTAACAACTCAAATGGGATTTTTCCGGTAACTCGCTTTCGGAAAAGTTATGTAGATGTTATTATTGTATTGAAAATAAGTGATATTTAAATACTCTAAATTCTAGAGAGTATTTAATTTAAGTGGAGATATATTAGCCAATATATACCATTGTTAGAAAATAAAACATTTTTATTAAATTAATAAATTTTATAATCGATTAATTTTCTAAATTCTAAATAGAATAATCTGTAGGTTTTGAAGAATAGTTTAAGTTCGATTTGGGAAATTTCAAGAATTTCGTGATTTATGGCTTGGAGAATTATTTTCCAAAATGCATAGCTTCTATCCTTTAAGGACAGAAACTTCTAGTTTGTTTTATTTTAAAGTTAAAAGATGCTATTTAAAAAAAAATAAAGTCAATAAAAATTATTGACAAATTCCTATTGTTATCAACAAATAAAATGTGAAAATCAATTTTTAGTTATTGCCCCCCAAAATAATGAGCTTTGAGTATGCTTAGTTTAGTTTCAGGCTTCATCTTAATATTCTAGCTAATATCCACGGTAATACTCTTTTCAACATTTAGGTTCTATGTAGAGAGGTGTGTGGATGATTGAATTTTTTGTTTTTCTTTCCTATCTTTTTTGCTAATTGAAAGTGTATAATTATGATCCAAATCATAAAACCGTTTTTCCCGGTTCATTTCATCAACTAAATATAAAATTCAAAAGTTTATCGATATGAATTTTTCTCATTAATTGTGATTACATAATTTGAATGTCACATTTTGTTTACATAAGATGTAAAAATTTTTTGAAAATCAGATAAAACCATCTAACCAATAGCTAAATTACCAGAATTTATTAAAAAAATCGTTATTAAAATATAATATTAGATATTTATTGTTGAACTAATTGATTTTATAATTATTTACAAATTATCAATTAACGAAATATTCAAATTATTAATTTCATTACATTGTGTTTTTAAGTTTCTCATTCGTATGCAGAAAGTGATGGTAGAATTTACAATATAAATGTTAAATTTTAAGTGTGCTGAGTAAAACAATAGTCTCTAGTCTAGCCGGGTCAAAATGGATGATACCTGAATATGAAATGAATAGAATACGATGCGATATCACCTTTTGGTAGAGTTTTAAATTAATTTTTGAGCGCGAGTAATGCTTCATGAGGATGGTTTTCTACAATTTTGTGCAAGACCAATATTCTAAATTTTCAGACCCATTACACTACTTATCCAACTTACTTACAAATGAGTTAATGAACATACAGTTCAACTGATATTAATAACTAATCACTGCATCACCAAATTAATATAAAACTTATAATCCACACACACCCTAAATTCAACCATCAAACCACAATAACTTTTACAAAAAAAAAATATAATAATTTATCAAATCTTCATTAAACTTCTTTAAAAGGTTTATGATTTGGAAATCTCTTTTCAATTATTTTTCTTTTCCTTGTTGTTGTTTTGATTTTTTTCCTTGTTTTCCTTTTTGTTTACAAAATATAAAATTAAATTAAATTATAACTTTTTAATCCGCTCAAATCTCAATTAGTTTTTAGTTGAATAATTCAATTTTTAATTTAACCAAACTTTAAAAAAACAGACAAACAAAAAAAAAGAATTAAATTAACACAAACAATTTAATTTAATTTATTTTTTTCAAATTTAAATACAATATTTTTCAGTTTAATTTTTTCAATTTTTTCAATTTTTTTTTTAATATTTAGCTAAATAGTTATGCATAATTTTATTTTTTATTTATTTAAATATTTAATTGGTTTTATAATTATCTTTATTATTATTATTATTATAATTATTTTAACCAGCTTATTTAGCTTATCACCTTCTCATTCTCAAATAAACCGAAATCAAACCTAACCAAAACAAAAGTTTTAAATTAATTGTAATTTAAAACCGAATAGTTTTGAGTTTTATTTTAATTGGTTAAATTTATTTTTTTTAAATTAATTAAAAACATTTAATTTCAATATGTTGAGGTTAATTGTATTGTATAGGGCAGGTAAATAGAGAAAGAAAAATGGCTGAGGCAGGTGTTAAGAATTTCAATTAGTTTTTGCAACTTTGGAGTTATATCTTTGGAGTACATACATACAAAAAGCAGATGGAACACAACTTTGTATAATATAGAACGCCAGTAATATACACCACTAAAGTTTGCATAATTTTTCCTCTGTTATTTTAAAATATTTTATCTACAACTACTAAAGAATATATACTTTCCATGCGTATATCTTTCATTGTAATTGTATTCATTCCAGTTTATTTATTAAATTCTACTTTATTTATTTTATTCCATTTTATTTATTAAATATTCCCCTAACAAATTAAAAACTTGATTTGTTGGTATAGTAATATAAACAAGTTAAAACAAGAACAATACATATATAAAATCTAAAATAAACAACAAACATGTTTTGTTTTATTTTTCATTTCATGCATTTATTTCAATATGGCGATATAGACTTTTACAGGAAAACTGGAAATTATTTGAAATATTTTGAAGTCGTGGATAAAATAGCATCTTGTATTCGATTAGGATGAAGGCAATTCTTCACTCGGATGATTAAAAATAAACAACAAACTTCATCCTCGTGAGCAATTGCCTTCATTCTAAGCTTATACAAGAATCTACTATTAATAAACCGAGGGTGTAGCATAATAAACCACAACCTGGTTGTTAATCAAAATGTTTTGCGCTTTTGAACGCCGAAAAAGTAGACAATAACGATAGTTAGTGAGATTATCATTTGTATTTAATGTTTTTACGCACGAAACATATTAATTGAGACAAAATAGTATATTTTCCTACAAGAGATGAAAACATTGTTTTTTCGTGAGTAAAAATTTGTTCACGAGACGCGCTAAGTGAGACATGTTTACAAACGAAAAACGTTTTCATCTCGCGTAGGAAATGCTAATTTTTCTATGATAGTATATTTATAATCGATATTTACTATAAATTATGAAATTAAAAATTGACAACATAACATTAAAAATTCATATTCTATTTTTTCATGGTTGCGTTGTTTAAAAAAGTTTGTAAAATTATATGAGATACCATAGCAACTACAATTTGTTATTCTTTTAACACTATAGTTGTCACAGGGCATTAAGCGTGATGAAAAAAAACTTTTCATTTACTATCATAGAAAATCATTTTTTTTCAAAATACTAATTATGGTTTACCCTATTTTGATATAGAGAATGTGTCAAAAGTATTATATTGTAACGGCACTGAATATGTTAAGTAATATATAAACCGAACGGACATTTAAAAGTCAAAAAACAAAATATGTTAAAACGGCCAACTCTTTTACCGAGAATATTAAAGTATTACTTAAAATCAGTGATCAATTAAAACGGGTATTAAATAAATAACGGTTATATAAACAAAAATGAATCAAAGAAATTTGTGTTTTAATAAGTAAATAAAAAAATTATTTTATTAAGCAAAATTATAAAAATAGTGAAGCTCATTATATAAATAAGTTGGTTGATTTATTAATAAAAACATTTATATTGGTGACCTCATAGTGATCAACAAATCCCAAAACCAACTCATTGTGTAAGTCACGTGTAAGAACCTATGGCACGCGTGCCAAAGGTGGCACGTTTGAAAAATTTGCTGGCACGTGAAAATTTGTTAGTGCTTATATTTGAAAATGACAATTATATGTTTTAAAAGAATTGGGGCACTTGAATACGGCTTGAAAATAAAGAAACAAGCAGTCAATTATTCATTAATTATAAGTTCGCGTACAACTGTCAGTACAATATCTCAGTCTTTAGATTTTTTCGTTATTTAATCGAAAAAGGCATAATATAATGCGCGTTCTGGTGAAATCATGAAGAATAGTGGCAGCTATTAATTATATGTGTATGTGGTGTGCTTTATGTCAATGTTTCATATGAAAGTAAGTAGTTTAGGTTTAGAGATTAATTAAAAAATTATTTAAAAGAAAAAACAAAATTAGATTACTTAACAAACAGAGATTTCCAAAGCTCGTGGAATGAAGAATATGGTGTGATCAGACAACATAATAAGGCAGTATATAATTTATGTTCCGGCATAGTTGTATGCAAAACATCTTCAGTGATACGACATTATCAGACATATCATAAACCACTCTTTGAAAAAATTAAGGAAGAATATAAATAGAAAATCATTGAAAAATAAAGTTAATTAATGGACGTCGAATGGTTTTTGAAATTAATGTTCTTTAGTTGCTTTTATGTACCTTTAATTAAATAAATTAAGTGTTAAGCTGCAACGTATTAACAAGACTATAATTTTTATTTTTAATTTAAGCCGAGCATTCGAAGCCAAATTAAAAGTTTTAAATCGCGACTTTATATCCAACACATTTAAATATTTTCAAAATCTAAAGAAATTGCAGATGTAGAATCCCATGAAAAACCGGATCAAGATAAATTAACACAGGAATTTTTTCCCGCAAATATTTAGTCAGTTATTGTGGGATTTTCCTCAAGATTTACATAAGACAATCAGACATTTTTCAGAAACCTCACAATTTATTTTAAATCCAGATACAACTAGTGTTTGCAATCTTGGTATGCGGGTACCCGGATACCCGGGTATTTAGGAAGATTTTTCGGGTATTTAATATCCGGATATTTTGGTCGAATACCCAAACAACAAAGGCTCAATAAAATTTACAAAATAAAATTTAAATTATTCTTTATGCTAGTTGTTGACAAATGATTCTATTCTAACCATACAAATTGCAATATGTCCATAAACATTAAACCATAAACATTAAACCAACCACATCCGTAAACATTAAACTGCCCTCTAGTTAATTGTTATTGTTTGGATTACGAAAACAACAGAAAAATGACGAAGAACACATAACAAAATTTATGGAATTTTAGTTCTTATTAAAATTAAAATTAAGTCATAAAAAATTAAGGATCTTCATTGGTTATTTGTTTATATTTAGTTTAAAATAGAAACGGTAAATATATTATAATAAGTTTTTATTTAAGATTTAAGCTAATATTTAAAATAAGTGTCATCGAAATGTCATCGAAAGTTTGGGACCAGTTCAAGAAAATGTCATCAGATAAATCTCGGTGCCACGTAGTTGGATGCGCACAAATAATTTCAACTAAATTGGGAAATGCGTCAGCAATGAAAAATCAAATCGGATAATGATGCGGCTAATTATAATATTAAAAATTTACAACTACAAAAATGTATTGCTGTCTACACAAGATCTACTATAGATAACAGTGGTACTACAGTTGATAAAGAGCTGAAAATGTTGTATGGAAATAAAGGAAACCGAAAAAAATAATAGAAAATTTAAATCAATCGTTATTGACCGTGAAGCCTACATCCACTTTATCGGAGCGGGTTTTTTCTATTGCAGGAATTTAAAAAAAAAATATGGAGGGGCTGAAATCTCACAGCTCTGAGATATCAAGACTTCGGTCTGGGTTAAGGATTTGTGTATAGTTTTCAGCAAAATACTTTTATGGGGACATGGCTTTTAGTTTTGGGCAGCGATGTATATCAAACATAACTCTTTGTTAAAGTACAAGTATTTTTTATCTCTGTTTAGATATGTATTACAAAACTAACATGAAACATCAATACGTTGCCGGAAAATTATAATCAAAATTCCAAAAATATTGTTAAATGAAATAAAATCAAACTTTTTCAAAATTCCAAAAATATTCCAAAAATTAGCATAAAATCAAATATTTAAATTTTTTCTTTATTCCAATAATATTTCAAAAATTCTTAAAAATTCAAACTTTTTCCAAAATTCTAAAAATATTGCAAAAATTATTACAAAATCAAAAATTGAAAATTTTTTCAAAATTCCAAGAATTATAATAAAATCAAAAATTAAAAATTTTTCAAAATTCCAAAAATATTCCGAAAATTCTTACAAAATCAAAAATTAAAACTTTTGCCGAAATTCTAAATATATTGCAAAAATTATTCCAAATTCACATATACAAACTTTTTCAAAATTCCAAAAATATTTCAAAAACTATAACATATTCAAAAATTTCCATGTCCAATTTCATTCTAAATTACATTTACGTCATAAAAACAGCTACATTGTTTTCCCAAAAAATTGGCTAAAAAAATAAATGAAATCATTTTTTGACACACTTGAAATTATTTTTTGACAAACTTATAATGCCATAATTCTCAATAATAATAATAAAATTTCATTTCAAACAAACAGTTTTATTTTTTCCAAAAAATTGGGTAAAAAAATAAATAAAAATCTTTTGACACACTTGACAACATTTTTTTGACAAATTTATAATGCCATAATTCTCAATAATAATAATAAAACTTCATTTCAAATAAACAATTAATTTTATTTTTTTTCCAAAAAATTTTGTAAAAAATAAATAAAAATCTTTCTTTTGACACATTTCAAACTTTCAGACCGACGTAATACGAAATCGGATGAGTACAACTACCCTAAATGCTTTAATATTTTTGAAATATAATTACTTCGGTCTGAAAGACCTAAGTATTACATTCATGAGCTCAAAGTGAAATTCTTACCCCCACTTTTTTGGCATTTCTCGACGTTTTAGGACCTACTGATTCTAAAAAAGCAAAAAAACAATGTATGTCTGTCTGTAGGCCGGCCGGCCGTCCGTCATTACCTACGCTGCAGGGAAAACCGCTGGAGGAATTTCAAAAATGTTTTTTCTAAAAATAGGTATACTCAAGAGACAGGTCCGAAAGGACGCTGTGTTCGATAACTGTACCGGAAGTGTGTCAAAAAATCATTATGTGTGTCAAAAATAGCAAATTTTCATATTTTTGGCTTAAAAAACGTTGATTTTAATTTTTAAGTGATTAAAAGTAGGAACATTAAATTTGGAGAAATCTTGATGGCCGGGAATGGTATGTGAGATCAAAAACTAGATTATTGCATTATAAGTTTGTCAAAAATATGTTGTCAAGTGTGTCAAAAGAAAGATTTTTATTTATTTTTTTACCCAATTTTTTAGAAAAAAATAAAATTGTTTGTTTGAAATGAAATTTTATTATTATTATTGAGAATTATGGCATTATAAGTTTGTCAAAAAAATGTTGTCAAGTGTGTCAAAAGAAAGGTTTTTATTTAATTTTTATCCAATTTTTTTAGAAAAAAATAAAATTAATAGTTTGTATGACAGAATATGTTATTATTATTATAGAGAATTATAGCATTATAAGTTTGTCAAAAAATAAGGTCAAGTGTGTCAAAAAATGATTTCATTTATTTTTTTAGCCAATTTTTTGGGAAAAAAATGTAGCTGTTTTTATGACGTAAATGTAATTTAGAATGAAATTGGACATGGAAATTTTTGAATTTGTTAAAGTTTTTGAAATATTTTTGGAATTTTGGAAAAGTTTGTATTTTTGATTTTATAATAATTTTTGCAATATTTTTAAAATTTCGGCAAAAGTTTTAATTTTTGATTTTGTAAGAATTTTTGGAATATTTTTAAAATTTTGAAAAATTTTTAATTTTTGATTTTATTATAATTTTTGGAATTTTGAAAAAATTTTCAATTTTTGATTTTGTAATAAATTTTGCAATATTTTTAGAATTTTGGAAAAAGTTTGAATTTTTAAGAATTTTTGGATTATTATTGGAATAAAGAAAAAGTTTAAATATTTGATTTTATTCTAATTTTTGGAATATTTTTGGTATTTTGAAAAAGATTGATTTTATTTAATTTAACAATATTTTTGGAATTTTGATTATAATTTTCGGTAACGTATTGATGTTTCGTGTTAATTTTGTAATAAATTTTTAAACAGAGATAAAAAATACTAGTACTTTAACAAAGAGTTATGTTTGATATACATCGCTGCCCAAAACTAAAAACCATGTCCTCATAAAAGTTTTTTGCCGAAAACTATATCAAAATCCTTAACCCAGACCGAAGTCTTGATATCTCAGAGCTGTGAGATTTCAGCCCCTCCATATTTTTACAATTAAAAAATGATCAATTTTTAGTTTACTTTAGTGAGGTTTTTTTTATTGTTTTTTATCTATTAATTTTTTTATAACAACCCGGGTTATCCGGGTAATCCGGGTAATTTGGAAAATACTAAGCGAGAAACCGTGTAATTTGAAATCGAGTAATTTGCAATCACTAGATACAACATGACCAGATATTCTTAATTTGAATATTTTTAAAATGCTAAATTAAAATGAAACTCGCATATGCATAATTGATTGATTTTTAATTGAGTTTGAGAAAAATTTATAGATTTGATTTGATAAATTGGAAAACCTGGAGTAGCATCCCCGAAAGCTTTAGCTGTTTAAAGGCAATATCGACGGTTACATTGTCAATTTTTTCTTCCACATAAGCGTGAGAGTCATTATTTACAAAGGATAGAAATGAATTTACAAAGGATAGATTTGATAAAAATTTTATTTTAACCACCCTATCTCAATTTTGAATTATTTAACGCACTTTTTTCTGCCATTATGTATTTTATTAATTATTTATTCGATTTTAAATTGCAATATTTCGGCACCATGGCCATAATCAATTTTATAAAGGACAGTTTGAGAAATAGAATGACTGATAAATCTAGTTCGGAATGCGTTCTGTTAAAAGTGACGAATTACGAACTCTGCCTTAAATATTTGTCTACCAAAAATCGCATTATTTAATTTAAACTTAATATTAATTTGTATATTTCAATCTCAATCTTTAAGAATTTTATTGTAATTTTATTTTTGTTAATTCTGCAAATGTTTGTTTTATTTGTAATAATTGTACAATATTTTTTAGTATTACCAATAGCATGGCACGTCAACAATTTTATAAAAATAGATTGTATTTTAAGGGCACGCGTACTGAAAAATGTTCACCATCCCTGGTCTAAGTTTTGTCATATGACTCGAAAAGAATTGTAAATTACAAAAGTGAAAAAACAATAATCTTGAAAAAGCCGCCATTTTGAAAATATTAAATTGGTGCTACTAAAACACAATAGGTATCTCAAAAGTCGAAAAGAATATCTTGAATTTTTTTGTTTTCAATTACATGTTTAGTAAGTCTTGCTCTGGCATTGGCGCGGAGGGACTCTTTAATTCTGTGATACTTTATTACGAGTGGAAGGGAATGGATAAACATTTCATGTCACGTCCAATTAGTTTCTTAATTTGATTAAAGTTGTCAACCAATAACACCATTATTAATTTATTTGCAGATTCAAATTTGCCGTAGATTAAAATTAATTTATTTAGTTTTATTTTAATAGTGAATTGAATTAACAAAAATGGTTGTGATATAATTTTTTATTTAGAAGAACGGTTTTGTCATTTTTAAATTTTTTTTTTTTTATTTATTTCCTAAAAAAAACAAGCTTTTAAAATACATGAAATAAATGAGAGCATGAATTGATCCATTTATGTTTAAGAAAAACTTAAGTAATTAATTAGGATATTATATTAAACTAGTATGTAAAATGTTATGTTGTTGTTAAGTTATATTATTATAGTAGAATTTTTTTTACCAGTGAATTTTTGACAGATAGGACATCAAGAGATAAAAAGTAAAACAGAGATGTCTTATTTATTTTGGGATAAATTTGTTTTGAAAACAATTACATTAGTTAAATTTCTACTCCTAGTTCGTACTGTGTATTTGTTTGTTGCAACATTTGTTTACATAGGCGTCGTTATTTTTATTATAATTATTTTTAATTATCAAAATTTTATTATATTGCCTTAAATCATTAATATTTCTACTAGTTTTTGTTTTTCGATTATAATTGGTTGAATTTCAATAGTAATTTATTAATCTTATGCGTTCTTTTTTTGTCCATTTCAATGGGACCTCAACAGTTTTTTTTAACATTTTAATCTAAGACACTGAATATTCGCACATGCGCATGTGATTATGCGCAGAACGACGAATTTTGGTGTTCGCTGGTAAAAATTCTACTATACGACCATTTCATATCAAATCGAGAGGGGGTCTTAGGTGACCATTTCCGATTTGTCTGAAAATGCGTTAATAGATTCGTCTCGTGAAAAAAAAACTAATTTGATCGAAAAAATTCAATAAGTGGTTTTTCATGAGATATCACCATACAAAGTTTCGCAAAAATCGGGAAAAATCGAAAACGGAGTCAAATTCAAAAATTCACAGCTCCTTCATTTTTTATCCGATTTGCGTCAACAGTATATCGTTGGAAAGGTAATTTAGTCTACTTTAAGATAAATTATTCAAAGTTTATTGTTGTCTAACGAAAGGTGGTCAAAATGTGAGTTTTAATATATTTTCACCCTTCGGCTCAAAACCTTACCTTTAATTTTTTTTTTTTAAAGGTCAACAAATTACCTTTTCAACGATATACTGCTTTTGATGGTATCTTGATTTGTTAGGTTTTTATTGAGTTTTTTATGGGATATGCCATGAATTTTCAGTACAAAGTTTTACCGCATGAGTAAAAAATCAACCATATTCTCTATACGGTCACAGATAACTAACTAAATATCCCTTTTTTCTATAACCTCTAAAAACAAAAAATCCCAAAAAGTAACAACATGCTGAAACGATTAAAAATGTAAAAGGTTAGAGCGACGAGGCGCCAATATTATTTGTTCCTTTTGAAATGTCTTTTTATTTTTAATTCTCTTTATCTCTCTCTCTCCCTCTCAAAAATAAAAACAATATTTTAAGAACTTAGGATAAGAAAAAATAAATTTTAATAAGTTAGTTTGTTCAAATTTAGATTCAGTAAAAATTGGTCTTTAAGAATAATTAGGTAAAATATCTTTTTAGAGTTTAATAAAAACAAAATAAGTGACAAAAAATATTTTTTACGAATAAAATTAAATTAAAAATAAGTGCTAGTGCTATAAATATAAAATATTATTTTAATAAAATTATATTAAATAAATATATGAAAAAAAATTATTACAACTTTATTATTGAAAAAAATCGTTTTATTAGTGAAGTTACTAGTGAAGAAGAACAACATCATAGTGAATTTTAAGTGTAAAAACAACATATTCAATTAATTGTGCATTTATCTCTATAGTGAAATTTACTGAATAGACATATAAAAATTTTTTGAATACTGTTGTAATCCGTTCGGTAAACGAAACCACAAGCGTAAAAAAATGTTAATTAAAACATTACGAAACGTAACAGGTGACTTAGTTGTATCGGCGCGGACAGTGAATATTCGTTTGGTAGCGAAATCTAAAATATATCCATCATGCCGCATTAAACTTACTGCATTAGTCAAAGGAGAAAAACAACGACGAAAGAATGCCAATCGACAACCTCAACAACCAGTTCAAATGGAAGACGAAGTATCCGGAAATCAACGTCGTTCTGGACAAGAAGCCATACAAAGAATCGCAGAGCAACAAGTTGTAGATGAAAATATGGACGAAATGCCAGAAATCGATGTGGTCGCAGAACGTTCACCTGTTCATGCCACTCCGTCTGGATCGTCAGATGACTTTGTGGACAATGTACAGATTGTGAAATTACTCTACGAAGTGCTCCCATTAATTGGTGTCGCAAGAATTGATACAGATAAATTGGTCACGCAAGCGTACTGTCAAAATATGTTGAGTGAAATACAAACAAAAATGGGCAGAAAAATTTTCGGAATTACACCATTCAACGAAAGTAAACCGTCAAGTGAAAATGATGAGCAAGAAATGATTCGGCAGCTGAAGCAGGAATTCGTGATAACTACTGATAAAGAAGAAAAAATAAGAATTCTTTCGGTTCTTCCGCGTTCATGGTCGGCGAATAAAATCCACAACGAGTTCGGTGTCAGTTTTCATTTAGCATCGGTCGTCAAAAATCTCGTGAACGAAAAAGGCATCTTGTGCGTGCCGAATAAGCGTATGGCATCGCATGTCATTCCACATGAGACGGTGAAACTCGTGAAAGATTTTTACTTGCCTTCTGACATCAGCTATGTGTGTCCTGGTAAGAGAGATTATGTAACCATTAACGAGAACAACGAAAAAACCAAGGTACAAAGACGTCTTTTGCTCATGAACCTACGTGAAGCATATCAATTATTTAAACAAGAGAATGAATGCGCAATCGGCTTCACGAAATTTACTTTGCTGCGACCACCAGAATGCACTCTGTCGCTTGACGGAACTGGTACACACAATGCCTGTGTTTGTATTTACCATCAGAATGTTAAATTGGTTTTTGAGCCGATGAAAAATCTTTTCAAGGTCGAGACATATCACGAGCTTCTGATCAAAATGTTGTGTGCTGAGCCAAACATGAAATGCCATTTGAATGAATGCGATAAATGCCCCGGGGTGAATGTAATGGAGCAATTCTTCGAACAAATTCTTGAAGATAACCAAATGGAGAGTATACCATACAAACAATGGGTCAATCAAAGCGGTAAATTTTGAACTAGCTTATTTTTAAATTACGCCATGGTTCAGTAATTTATTTTAATAATTTTAATAATTTTTTTTAAAAAATAGGTAGAACGAGCTTGGAAAATATTACGCGTTCTTCCGATGATTTCATTAGGTCGTATAGCGATTTCATCGCAAAGAAACAATCTGATTTTTTGAAAATGAAAAAGGATCAACTGCAGCGAGGCGAGTTTATTGTAATCTCCGACTTTGCGGAAAATTATCACTGCGTTATTCAGGTATATATTCATCGATTCGAAAAATTGGCTGGATCTACCATTTTATATTAAATACGAAACTTTTTAAGGACGAAGTACAATCAGCACATTGGAACCAGCAGCAGGTTACACTTCACCCGTTTGCGATTTATTTCAAAGATGAGAGAGATGAGTTGAAGTTCAAAAGTCTTCTGATAATTGCCGAGAGCCTGAAGCACACCTATGAAGCAGTATACCAATTTCAGCAGGAACTTTTTAAATTCTTGGATGAGACTTTTCAATTCGTCACAAAAATATACTTGTTTTCGGATGGAGCAGCTTCGCAGTACAAAAACAAAAAAAATTTCTTTCAATTGTGTCAACATAGAAAGGCCAATAATTTTGATGTTGAATGGCATTTCTTTACCACGGCACATGAAAAGGGCCCTTGCGATGGTATTGGAGGTGCCTTTAAGCGCAACGCAACAAGAGCTAGTAGTCTCCAGGAAAAATTCGAAGGCCATATAACAACTGCAAAAGAACTCTACCAATGGGCCATTTCGAACAAAGACTCGGCCATTGCCTTTCGCTTTTGTCCGGAAGGAGAATACAAGAAAATTGAAAAGAGATTTGAAAAAAAATTCGAAAAAGTGTCAACTATCGCAGGAACACAAAAATTTCACTGCTTTACTCCAATCAACGACAAAGAAATTAAAGTCTCAAGATTCTCAGCTTCGAATGATTTTACAATCTTTAAATTAATTAATTAAACAGAATTTAAAGAAACCATTTTGCATAACACTATTTACAGATCGAAAAAAAAAATAAACTAAATCATATCATTTCCTGTTCTGTCATTTTTTAATTTTTAATTTGTTCAATTTTTTAATTTTCTTTTACTATATATGTATTTGTATTTTTCTAATGTTCTTAATAGTCTTAAGATTTGTGTTACTACTGGGCAAGAATCGGGTCTCGGCCTATTTGCCATCGTTGATTAAATAAATAAATAAATAGTGTATTCATACAGATAATAAAATCGAAAATTCAAGAAAATCGATAATTTGTTTAACTTAGAGGTCAAAGGTTACGTGAGAGGTCATTCACCTGTATGGATTAAATATAGATTTTGTCGAAACAATCAATATTGCCGAAGAGCAAAGTTAGTTATCTGTGACCGTATAGAGAATATGGTCGATTTTTTACTCATTCGGTAAAACTTTGTACTGAAAATTCATGGCATATCCCAAAAAAACTCAATAAAAACCTAACAAATCAAGATACCATCAAGAACAGTATATCGTTGAAAAGGTAATTTGTTGACCTTAAAAAAAAAAAAAAAAATTAAAGGTAAGGTTTTGAGCCGAAGGGTGAAAATATATTAAAACTCACATTTTGACCACCTTTCGTTAGGCAACAATAAATTTTGAATAATTTATCTTAAAGTAGACTAAATTACCTTTCCAACGATATACTGTTGACGCAAATTGAATAAAAAATGAAAGAGCTGTGAATTTTTGAATTTGACTCCGTTTTCGATTTTTCCCGATTTTCGCGAAACTTTGTATGGTGATATCTCATGAGAAACCACTTATTGAATTTTTTCGGTCAAATTAGTTCAACGCATTTTCAGACAAATCGGAAATGGTCACCTTAAATTTTTGCTTTTTCCTCTCGATTTAATATGAAATGGTCGTATAATTAATTATATGATGTTAATAAATTATTTTATTTAAAAAATTATATAGTTTGTTATATTAAATTCATACTTAAGAGCTTAAGCTAGTAGGACGACGATAATTATATTGAATTCTGTAAGTAACTTCGGATTATGAGCAAATGTATAAAGTAGAAGCCAATATGTGCACGACTGTTACCAACATATGTGAACAAAATTTAATCAAGAGTTTAGTGCATTTCATCATACTCACGAATAAAATATATACACATACCCACAAATATACACATACCCACATATATAACTTTTTCTTAAGTTCAGTTTTAAATTTGAAGTTGGTCAGAAATTTGATCCTATTGGGGAGGGCATTGTATAAAGGCAAACCTTTATAAAATGCGCAATTTTTCGAAGGTGTCCGTCCAAAGTTGGGTAGTCTGAATTAATTAGCTTGACGCGTGGTGCGATTACTAATATCAATGTTAGTAGGAAAATCATGATTAACTCTAATTAAACCATGAATTGCTTTATATATAATTAGCATATATTCGAAATCAATTAGTTTAGATACAGGCAGCACGTTTTCCGAATATAGTAATTTCGTGGGATATAAGAGCGGCAGGCAATATAAAGATTTTATGGCTTTGTTTTTGAACTGTTTGTACTTCTTTTAACTTGGTAGCAGTAGTGGCTCCCCAATTTACGATTAAATATAACAGATGAGAATGAATGTGTGCCAAATAGATGTTTAGAAATACGTTTTGTTGTTGTTGTGATGTGACAATTTGGGAGGAGGTAGCTAGTAGGATTTTGGAAATTGTTACAATTTGTGGCATAGGGTCCAAAATGATGAAATTTTGCATATGTATCCAAAAATTAAAATGTAAAACAAGATTTTCAAGATATTCGCTTTTTGCATGTAAATTTAAATTTAAATAAATTTATAATATTAAATGTTTGTGTTCTCTTTTTAATTTTTTAAAAACAGCTTAAATTAGAGACGACTTATTCAAATTTTATAAAAATCTTCCAAATATTTCGGCCTTGTGAGCCATCCATCACCAGGGTTTATTTAATTAAAATTTCATAAACAAGCTAAAAGGTAAGTAATATTACAAACAAGTTTTTTTTTATATTTTTTATAGTTATAAAAAATGTTTTCAAAAAACAAAGCCTACAGGGCTGAAATATTTGGAAGATTTTTAAAAATTTAAATAAACTAGGGGGTATGCCCTGGGGTTGATTGACAAATTGATTGAAGGTCTGTAGCCTGCTTATCTTGTTTTACAAAGAAAGAACAAATCAATTTTATAAATTGTTTCTTTAATTTCTAATCAATAGAAAATATTTAAAAACAAAGAAAAATAATAATTAAATCAAAGAAAATCAAAGAAAAATAATAATAATAATATATAAAAACAAAGAAAAATAATACGTCTATCCATTCCGAAACCAAAGCATAAACTAAATTGAAATTTGAAGAGAAAATATAAAATACTAAATAGAAATTTAATAAATTTCATTTGTTCCGTTTTTTATTTTTATTTTTTCCCTACCGTATACTCTTCAGTCGTCTTTTCTATGGTATGGCTACGCTTTTTCGTTTTTGTGTATTATATATATAGATAAACAAATTTGTACATACTACCGAAACTTTAAAACGTTTTTAGAATATTTTTTTGGGAAGGAAATTTTTAAATATTGCCATGTGTAAATTCATACTAAGTCAAGAGTGTAGTCAGATTTGATTGTTACCAATCAATGTGAGACTAATATCTGACATACGGTCAATTTATATATATTCCATATTAGGCGAGGAAATAAAGCACAAAAATAGGCAAAAACCTAAGCAGATTGGCAGAGTAAGATGGATCGAGATGCGGTTTTTTTGCATTCGATTTAGGAGGCCGTCAGAAAAGTTTGTGAACATAGCCACTTTTCGGTAAAAAAACGTCTGGAGTACCTAGGGCACAGGGTGGGTTATATACACCTCATATCCTTGCACTTTCCATAAATTCAGCTCGAAATTGATCGAAGCTAGAGATTATTCTCGAGAATTCTTTTTCTCGATTTCTCAAGAATTCCCTATAGATTTTTATTTCTCATTTCTCAAGAAATTTTGTTTTATTTCTCGAGAATTTGAAAAAAGTTAAAGACAAACAAAAATCACTCATTAAATTTTTTAAACCTTAAATTTAAATTTTTTAAGACTCACTAAGCTTTTCTTGCAGTCAGCGTAACCCTTCTACAATTTTACGAATTTTTCTGTCAGAATAATTCATTAAATTAGATGAGAATCGTGAGAATCATGTTTTATCTTATAAACTAAAATTTTACTCCGACTCCGTTATCCATATGATAAAAATAATGAATCGCTGACGAATTATTAGAATATTCTTTTTATTTTTGTATAATGTCTATAAAGGAACGTAATTTTTATGGCCGAATTTCACTTGAAGACTTAATTTATTCGATTAGTTTTATGTGGGTGACCTAAGTGAGGACCAAAGTTTATTCAAGTAGTATAGTTGTTTTAATTACACCCCCGATAGAAATTGTGTATCGCAACACTATAAAAACCGAGGAATAAAACTGTTTCCTCTATTTGATTTCAAAATTCGTAAGAATAGTTTGTTTACTTTGATAGAGCATTTTTACAGGACTGGTATAATAATAATATGCAAGTCAAACATAACCCTTTAACTAAATATTTAGGCATTTATCTTGATAGAAGCCTCTCATATAAATACCATATTGAAAATGTAGCGAAGAAATTAAAAGCTCGAGTAAATATAATAAGAAAACTTGCTGGAACTAACTGGGGTGCAAACTTCCATACTTTGAGAACTTCGTCATTAGCATTGGTGTTTTTTGTTGCTGAATTTTGTTGTCCTGTTTGGTTAAATAGTCACCATACCGATAAAATTGATGTTGAATTAAACAATGCTATGCGTATAATAACTGGCTGTGTCCACTCAACACCTGGTTCCTTGGCTTCATGTGTTGAGTAATATTGCTCCACCCAATATTCATAGACAAGATCAACTGTGTAGGATTTGGTCAAAAGTTGCGGATTTACCTCAGCTAATATGTCACCATGTTATAATTCATCAACCTCCAAGGCGTTTGTGTTCAAGAAATCCATCTTATGATTCAGGCGCTGTATTTTTTAATGGTGATACTTTCAGCATCGTGGATAAATGGAGAGATTTTTTGGTCGTCATCTGCTGTAATCTGCATAATTTAATTGATAATTTAGATGTAATTCCCGTTAGTTTTGATTTACCTACAAGGACTGTGGGTAGCTTTGAATCGTATTCGAACTGGACATGGATGTTGTGGTTCCTGTTTATTCAATTGGGGTTTTATATCGTCTTCTGCTTGTGATTATCCAGTTCAATCTATGCACCATATAGTAACTGATTGTCCAATCCGAAGGTTTCCAGCAGGATTGCCAGAACTTAATTTGCTGTCTCCTGATGCTGTAACTTGGCTTGAAAATTTAGATCTAATATTGTAATTATTCTTCAAAATTCAAATTAAATATTATATGTAATGTAACGTTTTGTAATTTAACTTAAATCTATGTTTAAATAATAAATATCCATACGCAAACAAACAAAAACAGGACTGGTTTCCCATACAGAAAATGATTTGACTGTCAAGAAAGTTTAACAAAGCGTTTGCTGATTTAAACAGAAACATCTCGCAATTCTAGTAACTTTAAAAAATCCCAGATAACTGTTGATAATTTGGCGGCTATAATTAGAGAATAGGGTTTATGAGGAGTTATTGGGTTAGAAAATTATTTATTGATTAAAGAAAATTAATAAAGAATTATCTCGAGAATTCTTGAGAATTCTCGAGAAACAGATTTCCCTTCTCAATTTTTCTCGAGAAACAGAAAATGTCGCGAAAAGCGTATCTCTAATCGAAGCTCGTTACTCGGGGGTTTTTGGGGTCGCTGAACAAGAATATGATGTCAACGATGACCCTCGGAGTACCTAGGGCCCAGGGCAGGTATGTCTAACTCCTCTCCTGGAACTTTCCATTAATTCAGCTCGTTGATCGTTGAAATTGATCGAAGCTCGTTACTGTGGGGGGGGGGGGGGGTTTGGGCCGCTGAAAACGAATATGATGTCTGCGATGACCTCCGGAGTACCTATGGGCCAGGGCAGGTTATATACACCTCATTTCCCTGAACTTTCCATAAATACAGCTCGAAATTGATCGAAGCTCGTTACTCGGATGTTTTTGGGGTCGCTGAACACAAATATGATGTCGGCGATGACCCTCGGTGTACCTAGGGTCCAGGGCGGGTATGTCTAACTCATAATAAAAAAGTATAATAATAACAATAGTATAATAACACAATAATCAGAAACTTCTGTTAAATATGTCAGCTGATAATTGCAAAGTTTGTAGTAAAGCAGTTACGCCTAATGAAAACGGTTTGCAATGTGATGCTTGTGATAAATGGGTTCATGCTAAATGCTTTGAGTCTAAACGTTCTTATCCACGAGAAGCTAATTTTCTTATCTGGACTTGCTCTAAGCAATGTGAGGATTTAAATAACATTTCGCAGAATATTCGTGAGATTGATGTTACAAAAGAGAGTCTTACCGCTAATCTGTCATGTCTAGCTGAGCTTTTGCGCAAGTCATATATTAACAACATAAAACTTCACGCAATTGATCATGAACTTAGAAGGAATGATAGTGTAATGCGTACTACTTTGAGTGGACTGAAGGACAGTATTAAAAATTTGCGAGATGAAGTTGAAAAATTAAATACAGCATTAGGAAAAGATCATCTACAGAGTCAACAACCATTGAGTATGAGTCCTGCTGTGATTGGAAACCGAATCAATTCTTCTGAGATTAAAGCAGTGCAGTTTTCAAAGAATTACATACATGTTTCTCGCCTTGAGCCGTTAACAACTACTGATCAAGCTTCTAGTTACATAGCCAGTGGCCTAGGAATTGATAAATCTGATATTTTCTGCAAAGAACTACTGGCTCGAGGAAAAGATAGATCTTCACTCTCATTTATTTCTTTCAAGGTTGGCGTTGAGGATGATCATTTAAAAGCGGTATCATCATCTTCATTCTGGCCACAAGGAATTCTGGTTAAGCCATTCGTAAATCGGACACGCAGCAGTCGTTCTGGAAGACAATTTAATCAAATCAATCAAAACAATGCTTCTTCTAATACTATTTCTCAACTAGGAAAAGGATTATCAAATACGAACAATTATTCTGAACAAATACAACAGCATCAATCTCAAGAATCGTTATAGCAAGACAACATACTATGTAATATTCCTGTTTTTAATGATACTAATTTCTACCTAGATATTAATATTTTAAATTCTTTTTTCCCTAGCAATGGTACCTAGTTTAGCTACGAATGATCTCCAGGTCAACGAAACGTCTCAAACCGATTCTTCTGCTAATATTACTTCAACATATTCCTCTAAATTTTCTTTATGTTGTGGTCACATGAACGTGCGTAGTCTATTTGGACACCTCGATGACATTTTATTGCAAATTCATTCGTATAATTTTGATATTTTTTGTGTTACGGAAACTTTCTTAAAACCAAATACTCCAACTAAATTGGTAGATATTCAGGGATATAGGTTTTTTCGTCATGATCGTATTGGCATGCACTGTGGTGGTGTTGGAATATATTTTCGTTCACATTTAAAGATGCGAATAATTGGAAGATCTGCTTCTGGTAAAAAGCTCGAGTACCTAGCAGTTGAAGCTAAACTGTCCTCTGGAAACTTATGTATAGTCGTAATATATAAACCCCCACCGTATGTCTCAACTGACATCTCAGACCTGAGTGATGTTCTTTCTCCTCTTTCATCTGAATTTAAGCATATAATAGTTACGGGTGATTTTAACATTGACATGCTGGTCGCATCTAACCCTTTGTCAATGCTATTGGACTCTATTGGTCTTTGGTCAATCCCTTTTTCTGCAACGAGAGGTCCCCGACTTTTTGATCTCTTTATAATTTTTGTATCGGAGAAGGATAGAATTTTAAGATTAGGACAGGCGGAAATTCCTTGGATATCGGATCATGATCTAGTGCATATAACCTACAGTCATCGTGTTTCCAAAGTTTGTCCGGAGTACATTTCAATCAAGGACATTTATAGTACTGATATTGAGAATGTGTTTGATGCCGCATTGAGTTTCGATTGGAATATGTTTCTAAATAACCTTGATCCAAGACATTTAGTTGATACAATTGAGGAAAGGCTTATTAATCTTTTTAATGAACATGTACCTACTAAACGTATTCTTAAAAAAAATAAAACGGTACCCTGGCTTAACGCTGCCATTTTGAAAGGAATTATATCCAGAGATATAGCGTATCTAAAGATGCGAAGCAGTCGTAGTGCTGCAGCTAATGAAACATATCGCGTTGTTCGTAATAGAGTAAACAATCTGATTCGCTCATCCAAGCAACGATATTACTTCAAAGATATAGATAAAAACGGGTCGTCTAAATGGAAAAGACTGCGTGAGATTGGGTTGGTTAACAGTAATGAAGGTTCAGAGTTTATTGAACAGCTATCGTTGGATTCGATTAATGAGCACTTTATCAAAGTTGATGCAACCAATATTACTATTCCTTTGGCTGATGCTGCTTCTTTTATTGAACTAGCACAGAGTAATTCATTTAGTTTCTCGTGTATTTCCCAAGATGAGGTTATTATCGCAATAAGTTCTATAACTTCTAACGCAGTTGGTGTTGATGGTATTTCCATTAGATTTCTAAAAATGGTTCTTCCTGTTTTTTTACCACATATAACTGACCTTTTCAACACACTAATAACCACCTCATATTTCCCCGATAATTGGAAAATTGCGTCTGAAATTCCTATACCAAAAAATAACACACCGAGCTCATTAAAGGAGCTTCGCCCAATTAGCATATTGCCAGTGCTATCGAAGGCTTTTGAGAAGTTGTTGTACGGACAAATATTACAGTACCTCCAAAGCAAAAATCTTCTTAATAACTTGCAGTCCGGATTTAGGACTTCTTATAGTACTGCAACTACCCTTTTGAAACTTACTGATGATATTGGAAAGGGACTAAATGATCCGGCTACTTTTGCGGTAGTTATTCTGTTGGATTTTTCCAATGCTTTCGGCATGATCAATCATTTTTTTCTCATCCAAAAGCTTTACCTCTTTTATGGATTTAGTACTGCAGCTATTAAATTGATATTCCTATACTTGACTGAACGTTCACAAATAGTCAATTTCAATGGGAAAACCTCTAGGATGCTTCGTTTAAAGCTCGGAGTACCTCAGGGTTCAATTTTGGGACCCCTAATATTTTCTCTTTTTATAAATGATTTACCACTGGTTGTTAGCTCTTTAAGATATCTGCTTTATGCTGATGATTGCCAAGTATATATATGTGGCAAACTTATAGAAATACTCGAGGTATTCGGTCAAAGATTTGGGTCATATACATCAATTGTCTCTTCAAAATGGTTTCTTACTTAATCCTGGTAAGACTCAAGTACTATTTATTACAAAAACAACGAGTAATATTGATCTTCCTCCACTATTTCTTGGCGATGTTCAGCTTGTAGTTAGCCGATCCGTTAAAAATTTGGGTCTCATCATGAATAATTCCCTATCCTGGTCGGACCATATATCTGAGACTTGCAGAAAGGTCAATTTTGCTCTATATCGTCTGAAGTTGTTAAGTAATATAACCCCAGTACCGCTTCGGTTACAACTGGTAAGAAGCTTGATAATTCCGTACTTTAATTATTGCGATGTTATAATATTCAATCTTGATTCTGACTCTAAACGAAGGCTTCATGTTGCATTCAACTCATGTTTGAGATACATATATTCCCTGAGAAAATTTGATCATGTCTCTGAATATTCCAATTTGATTCTTGGATGTAATTTAAACCAATATTTTTATTTTCGTATTGCGATATTCATTTTTAAACTAATACAATTGAAAACACCTAGTTATTTATATGAAAAGATAGAATTTTCTCAATCAGATCGTACGCGCCATCTTCTCGTTCCCTACAATTATTGGAAGCAGTATAGTGGATCGTTTTTTGTTTTTGGCATCTCGCGAGTATGGAATGTATTACCTGCGAATATTCGTGAACTTGGTACCATTCATAGCTTTAAAAAAGAAAGTTTTGTTTTTATAATCAATAACTTTTAATCTGTATATTTTATTTTATTTGATTTGAATATTTTATTTTAAGCATATTTTTAGGTAGATTTCATATAAAAATCTACCTATTGCAATGGGCTTCATCTCGGAATTTCGGAAAAATGTTGATGCCAAACGACTATATGTGATAAGCGGAGATGGAAAAACAAAAAAAAAAAAAATTATATATATATATATATATATATATATATATATATATATATATATATATATATATATATATATATATATATATATATATATATATATATATATATATATATATATATATATATATATATATATATATATATATATATATATATATATATATATATATATATATATATATATATATATATATATATATATATAACGATATGAGGTATAACGGAATTTAGCGGCACTCTCACGGTCGCATTTTTTGACCTATACCAAAATAATTTTCTGTGTATATTTCGGCAAATAATGTTTTGGACAAGTTCGTGAACTGGCCATATCCGGGTACCGGTTAAGCGGCTAGAGCCTAAAAAGTCAAATAATCTAGGGCGCTATAACTTCCGTTTGAATAATAATATTTTAATAAAATTTAAAAATATTGAATATTTGAACCCTTTTTTATCATTTTTATCCAGATGACAACTTTGGCGTTTCAGGTTCCTCAAAAATCAGCTGTTTTAAAAATTTATTAAACTTTGCTGCCCTTGATCTAGCTGAAATGGCCAAGCACATATTTGAAAACTTTTTTCACGTACTTAAAATATAAATCTTTCCAAAATTTTCAAAAATAATAGTTTAAGTCTAACGGTTGAGACTCTAGGGTTGTTGAAATGAAAACAAACGCAAAAGACAATGCTTTCATCATGTTTCACTTTTTGTTATTTAAATTCATCTTAGCTTTTAAACATACTTTTCAACTATAACCTCAAAAAATTTCAGCTTTCTAACCCAAAAGGTTCCATTTTTATAAGCATTATAATGCAACCCTTACAAGAAAAATATCAACCCATTTAATACCATAGAAAAATTATCAAAATCTCTTTTGTTTTTATTTTTTTTAGGTAGATTTCATATAAAAATCTACCTATTGGTATGTGCTTCATCTCGGAATTTCGGAAAAATTTTGGTGCCAAACGACTATATATGATAAGCGGAGACAGAAAATCAAAATGAAAAAAAAATTTATATATATATATATATATATATATATATATATATATATATATAACGATATGAGATATAACGGAATTTGGCGGCACTCTCACGGTCGCATTTTTCGACCTACACCAAAATAATTTTTTGAGTGTGTTCCGGCAAATAATGTCTTGGACAAGTTCGTGAACTGGCCATATCCGGGTACCAGTTAAGCGGCTAGAGCCTAAAATGTCGAATAATCTAGGGCGCTATAACTTCCGTTTGAATCATAATATTTTAATTAAATTTATAAATATTGAATATTTGAACATATTTCTATCATTTTTATCCAAATGACAACTTTGACGTTCCAGGTTCCTGCAAAATCAGCTGTTTTAAAAATTTGCAAATCTTTTTTGTCCTTGATCTAGCTGAAAATGGCAAGCTCACACTTGAAAACTTTTTTACACAAAGTTTAAATATAAATCTTTCCAAAATTTAAAAAAAAAATAGTTCAGGTCTAAAGGTTGAGGCCCCAGGTCTGTTGATATGAAAACAAACGCAAAAGGCAATGATTTCATCATGTTTGAGTTTATGTTATTTAAATTCATCTTAACTTTTAAGACAATTTTTAAACTATAGCCTCACAAAATTCCAGCTTTCTAACCCAAAAGGTTCCATTTTTATAAGCAATATAATGCATCTATTACAGACAAATCTTAAGCCATTTAATACCAAAGGAAAATTATCATATGCTCTTTTGTTTGTATTTTTATTTTTTTTTCACTAAGTAAACTATGTATTTGAAAAAATATTAAATGAGAACAAAAAAATACAACACAAAGATGATTTTAAATTAAAACTGTTTAATAATGTTTGATTATAAATTATGTGTGATGGTATAATTGTAGTTGTCACGTAGTTCTTTTGATCTTTGTTGGACGTTTGTTTGATCTTTGGTGGATTTAATATGTTATGACTAATTTTAACCAAATTAAACAAAACTGTACCGAAATTGCATAAAGTAGTTTCGGTTAATGTACTAAATGTCTTTTGTGAAATTTGTTGGATAATTCCGTTTCTATTTAGTTTTTTGATTTCAACTAATTTAATACATTGATTCTACTTGTATGCATATCTGTCTGATCAAGAAATCTACCTTTTTCTAGCGGATATACCTGCCGCTGGACTTTTTACTAAGTAACCGTTTGAAAAAAGATTAAATAAGAACAAAAAAACACAACAACAAAAGATGATTTTGAAATAAAATTGTTGGATAATGTTTGATTACAAATTATGTGTGATGGTATAATTGTAGTTGTGACGTAGTTCATTTGATCTTTGGTGGATTTAATATGTTATTCAAAGTAGTTTAAACCAACTTAAATAAAACTGTTCCGAAATTGTATTGATGGAGTTAGTTCGGATAATGTATTTAATTGGGTTCGATAATTTTTTTGAATTATTCTGTTTCTACTTATATTTTTTATTTAAACTAATCTGACTTATCTAATTTTATTTGGACACAAAACCGTCTGACCCCGAAATCTACCTATTTCTAGCGGATATACCTGCCGCTGGGATTTTATTATATCTAATCTTATTTATTACTAATTACTAAAATTTTGTTTGCTTTTTTTTTCTTTTAATGCTAAGTCATTTGTAAATGTTTTTTATTATATCCAATATTTTATAGCATCTTTTTCTTGATTAACATTTAATCTTGATTAATTAACTCAGTGATCAGACGCTTTGAAAATTGTTGTACGATTTAGTCTGCTCGCATAATAATAAATAAATACATAAATAAATAAATAAAGGTGTTACAATTTGCAGGCCGGCCGTCACAAGCGACGAAATCTAGTAAACCGCTGAACGGATTTCCAAAATTTTTGTTTCTAAAAATAAGTTTACTCAATGGGAAGAGCTGAAAGGACGATGTGTTCGATAACTGTACCGGAAGTGTGTCCAAAAAATCGTCAAGTGTGTCAAAACAAGGAAATTTGCATATTTTTGGCTTATAAAACGTATATTTTAAGTGATTCCGGATATAAACATTGAATTTGAAGAAATCTTGATGATCGGGATTGGTATGTGATACCAAAAACTAGATTATTGCATTATAAGTTTGTCAAAAAAATGTTATCAAGTGTGTCAAAAGAAAGATTTTTATTTATTTTTTACCCAATTTTTCGGAAAAAAATAAAATAAATTATTTGTATGACCTGAAATTTTATTATTATTATTGCGAATTATAGTAGTATAAGTTTGTCAAAAAAATGTTGTCAAGTGTGTCAAAAGAAAGATTTTTATTTATTTTTTTACACAATTTTTTGGAAAAAAATAAAATAAATTATTTGTATGACATGACATTTTATTATTTCTATAGATAATAATGGAATTATAAGTTTGTCAAAAAAATGTTGTCAAGTATGTCAGTTTGTATTACGAAAATGTGGCATGGAAAGTTTTTGAAATATTTTTTGAATTTTGAAAAAAGTTTGTATTTTTGAATTTGTAATAATTTTTGCAATATTTTTAGAATTTTTTGAAAAAGTTTTAGTTTTTGATATTGTTATAATTTTCGCAATATTTGTAGAATTTTGGAAAAAGTTTCAATTTTTGAATTTTTAAGAATTTTTGGAATATTATTAGAATTTAGAAAAAGTTTAAATATTTGATTTTATTTTAATTTTTGGAATGTATTTAGAATTTTTAAAAAAGTTTGATTTTAATTAATTTTTACAATATTATTGGAATCTTGAAAGGAATATGAATTTGTGATTTTGTAATATTTGAAACGCTAAATGGAGAGGTTTTTGAGTAGTTTGCTGAGTGTACCATAATTTCACTAAATTATGTTAATTTATGATCTGTTATGATTTTCCGGCAACGTATTGATGTTTCGTGTTAGTTATGTAATAAATTTCTAAACAGAGATAAAAAAATACATGCACTTTAACAAATAGGTTTGTTTGATATACATCATTGCCCAAAAATAAAAACAATGTTCTCATAAAAGTTTAATGCCGAAAACTATATCAAAATCCTTAACCAAAACCGAATTCTTGATATCTCAGAGCTTGAGATCTCAGCCAATCCATATTTTATATATATGTTTGAGTAAGTGATTCAAAGAAAGTGGGTAAAATGACAGGCGGTTCTGGCTAGCAAAGTCCTTGACAGGCGAGGGGAAAGATGCTATAAGGTGCGAGTAAGAGTCGTAATTTCAGGTCATACAAATAATTTATTTTATTTTTTTCCAAAAAATTGGGTAATCAAATAAATAAAAATCTTTCTTTTGGCACACTTGACAACATTTTTTTGACAAACTTATAATGCCATAATTCTCAATAATAATAATAAAATTTCAGGTCATACAAATAATTTATTTTATTTTTTTCCGAAAAATTGGGTAAAAAAATAAATAAAAATCTTTCTTTTGACACACTTGACAACATTTTTTTGACAAACTTATAATGCAATAATCCAGTTTTTGGTATCACATACCTATCCCGACCATCAAGATTTCTTCAAATTCAATGTTTATATCCGGAATCACTTAAGATTAGTGTTTCCAATCCGGTTTAAGTCGGATTGAAATTATCCGGATAATGCGTAAAAATCTTGCTATCCGATATCCGGTTAATTCACAAAGAATATCCGGATAAATTAAAGCAAAAAAAAATTATTTGCGCTATTTATACCATTTTAAAAATTTTAATCAGCTACTACTAATTTTTTCATAATATACGATTTCGTTTTGTTGATCTAAGAATTATCATTCCAGCAATTGTTTTATACTTGAATTTTTAGAAGCGTAATTTAGACTGGGTTCCAATTGAATGCTAATTGGTCTCCGCAATACTAAAATGATTTAGCACATTTTCAAGTTGACTAAATCCAATACTTGCACTGTAGACTTATTTGAGCTGACAGTTAAACATTAACTTCAAGTTTAATTTTAAAATTTCAAAATTGTTAAGAATTTTAAATTCTATTATAAAATTTAAAGTTTTTGTATTATTAAATATCAGAACAATATATTATTGAATATTGTGTATCAAATCAGTTTTTGGTCATCTTGAGTTAGAGAAAATTTATTTATTTTAATTATTTATTCACTTTGATGTTTGAAACTATAAATTATTTTCTAGTTTTTAATGCAAACAACTCAATAACAATTATATGATTTTTGTCACCGGTGTTCAAATTTATAATTATTTAGAAGAAATAAATTGGAACGATATCATGCTAAATTTTTAAATTTAGCACGATTTAGAATTTGGAGACCATTTCATTCTATTGGAGTGCAGTTTTATATTAACAAACTAAAAACAGTATTTTTCCGTGTCATAATTTACAGTTCAATTTTGAGTAATTTATAAATATTTAAAGTTAATCACATTAAGACAGTCTACAGTCACGTTAAGACAGACATTATCCCGAAATGATAATTTTAACGATTTTAGTTATGTTTCTAAAACACCAGCCATCATTTATGCAAAAAAAGTTAATAAAAAGTTTGTTTCTGGATACCAAAACATCCGAAAATGTTTTGTTAATAATGGCAGATCAATAAGATAAGGAAAATGAAAATTCTCCAAATCCGACCGAACTCACCGAATGTACATTAGTCATGGAATTGAAAAATACGATTTCACCAATCGAAAATAGTAAAGCTATTCGTTCAAAAAATTATTCATTGCCGGACAAGAAATTTAATTTATATAGCGCATGTTAAACACTCATTCCTAACCTAGAAAAGCTAATAAAAACTAGAAGTCGTTTGCAGCTTCCAATGTTAAACGCTCTTGTATTTTTTAAATATTATTTTGCAGATGAAAATAAATTTTAATTGCTTTTGATCTGATTTTAATTTTTTAAAACTATTGTTTTTATTAAAGGCATTATCCGGATTATTATCCGGATATCCGGATAACTACTTTACATACTATATTCGATATCCGGATAGTTAAAATCACGGATAAATGGAAACACTACTTAAGATGAACGTTTTGAAGCCAAAAATTTGCAAATTTCCTTGTTTTGACACACTTGACGATTTTTTGACACACTTCCGGTACAGTTATCGAACACATCGTCCTTTCAGCTCTTCCCATTGAGTAAACTAATTTGTAGAAACAAAAATTTTGGAAATCCGTTTTTCCGGTTTTCTAGATTTCGTCGCTTGTGACGACCGGCCGGCAAGTTGTAACACCTTTCGATTCGCCTGGCAGATACTTATGCACCTCCAAATCGTCTGTCAATTTGTTTTTGTACTCTACAATAAGTGAGCTAAATCATATAAAAATTTCAAGCTTACAGGACCAAGTTTTTTTTTCATTTTTTTTACACTTTTAAACATATAGTGGATGATGACGTACACGGCTGATGCCTACCAGGTTGTGGTTTCCGTACTTAACATTTCATGAACTTTCACTAAAAAAAATTCTAGCCTTATAGGCCGACCGTTACTCAAAGGGTTCACCAGCTCTCAGTCTATTACAAATTACGCAGCGTCAATATTATATAATTATATCATTATTACTATATAAATTATTGTTATAAATTATGCGGCGTCATCTTCTAGACAAACTCTTAATTTTTTTCAACTACATATATGCATAATTTTTCTATTTTGCGTCTAAAATAAAGTCATTTCGATACCCAAATGCATATCGAAATGGCCTTCTTATACGATACGCAAACTTTTGTCTTTCAAGGTTGGTCACATTGGTCATACAAACGTCAGTGAACATTAAAACGAATAATTATGTAAATAAAATTAAAAAGAATATCTAAATTATTGTTAAATATTTTAATTAATTAAAATAATTAGTAATAATAACAAAATTTCAAATTGATTATTTTTTAATAAAATACACATTTTTTTAAATTTAAAGACAAAAAAGTCCAAACGGCACGTATATCCGCTAGAAATAGGGAGATTTCGAGATCAGACAGTTTTGTGTGCCAGTAGAATCTGATGTATCAGATTAGTTTTAACAACACAAACTAATTTCAAACAGATATCGAACAAATTTTAAGAAGAAAATTAGCTACATATAAGCAAAACTATATCTATCCGATTTTGCAACAAACAAATACCAAATCTACCACAGAACATGTGTGTGACAATTTATGACACAAACCAACGCTAAATCATATGTCGTCCAATTACTGCAAAATATCAAAATAGTTTATTTCTAAGAAAAAAAATTAATTTCTTCTATTCAAACCTTTTTATTTTTTTTTCATTGACTGTTGTAAGGTTTTTGGAAATTGTAGTTATGGATTGTTGCTAACTTTTTTGTTGAAGCCAACAAGTCAAAAACCTCTAACTGCAGAGGTTTATATTTATAAGAAACGGATTAAAATGTTTCCACAGATTCAAATTTATGAAGTTTTTAAAAATATTAATATCCAAACGGCTGTTATAACGGATTAAAAAAACCAATTTTTTTTCTAGTATAAAGTTATATAACCATGTGTCGGCTTTTTCTGATTTACGAACTTGTCCAAGATATTAATAAAACACACATGTTTACGGAAAGTTTTTTGATCTGACTCCACAAATGCGACCATAAATTACGAGCTTTTTTGTTGGAGCCGCTCACTCAGAAACCTCCAGCTGCAGAGGTCTTGTTTTAAATAAACTGATTAAAAAGATTTCAAAGATTCTATATTTATGAAGTTTTTAAAAATATTAGAATACGGCCGTTATAACGGATCTAAAAAACAGAGTTTTTTTTCTAGTATAAAGCCTCTAGTTTCTTAACCATGTGTCGGATTTGGCTGATTTACGAACTCGTTCAAGATATTAATAAAACGCACAGTTTAAAAGAAGGGTTTTTGATCTGGCTTTACAAATGCAACCGTTGTTTCAAAAAAAATTTTTTTTTGCAAGCTTTTTTGTTGGAGCCGCTAACTCAGGAACCTCTAATTGCAGAGGTCTATTTTTAAAACAAATTGATAAAAAAGATTCCAAAGATTCTAAACTTGTTAGTTTTTTAAAAATATTAGTATCCAAACGGCCATTATAACGGTTTTAAAAAATCAATTTTGTTTAGAAAAAGGCTCTAGTTCCTTAACCACGTGTCGGATTTTGCTGATTCACGAACTCCTCTAAGATATTAATAGAACACACATGTACAGAAAATTGTGCCGGTCGTTTTCGTTATATCCCATATCGTTTATATATATATATATATATATATATATATATATATATATATATATATATATATATATATATATATATATATATATATATATATATATATATATATATATATATATATATATATATATATATATATATATATATATATATATATATATATATATATATATATATATATATATATATATATATATATTGTAATAAACTTCGTCCAGAATGGGTTAATTTCATTTAATCATAAAAAACCAATACGTTCCGCCTAAATGTTTTCTACATTCAAAGATGAAGTAAAAGTTAACTCCCTTTAACTAATACAAGTTGCATAAATTAATGTAAATTAAATTTGTTTACATTAATGAAATTAAAAGGAGGAGTGGCCTATTTTTTTTTCTAGAAACAACTACAGTGAGTACCAGAATATTCTGCTTATTTGTTTTTGAATATAAAAGAAGCGAACAAAATATCAGAGAATCAGTTTTACTTCTGCAATTAAAAGTGTTTATAAGTATTCGCAAGTATAAGGAATAATCGGTGGTACTTGAGCCTGGGTACTAATAGTAAAAGAATCTGAACTTAGTGGAATAGTAAATACAGATTTTACGATTCCGAATATTGTTGATTCAAATTGTGGAAAAGCGGTGAAGTTTATCGGACATAAATTGGAGACCCTGGGAATTTATTGTAAGGAAAAACGGAAGCTGCTGTAATTTGTTGACAAATAAAGTTTGAAATTCTGTTAACCAAAGATCCGTATTTTTACTGTCGTATTTGCTCAATAATCTAAAAGAACCAACGAAGGGTCGTTACAGTGGTAACGGTACAGTGGTCGTTACAGTGGGGTTATATATATATATATATATATATATATATATATATATATATATATATATATATATATATATATATATATATATATATATATATATATATATATATATATATATATATATATATATAACCCCACACCCAGAGCCCAGAAAACACATTTACGTCATTGTGATATCAAAATGACATCACGCTAAGTCACATCTTATGTAAGATCTGGGTCATATATAAGTCACATGTATATCATTATTTCCCACTTGTTTACGTAAGAACATTACATAACAATAATGATATAACTATGACATAAATGTGATGTCTGTGGAGATATTCGTGACGTTGTTATGATATAAGGTTGATATCATAGTAATATTAATTTTTTTGTGATGTATTCTTTTTTTTACTTAAAAAACCAATACGTTCCGCCTAAATGTTTTCTACATTCAAAGATGAAGTAAAAGTTAACTCCCTTTAACTAATACAAGTTGCATAAATTAATGTAAATTAAATTTGTTTACATTAATGAAATTAAAAGGAGGAGTGGCCTATTTTTTTTCTAGAAACACGAAGATCTGTCTTGTACTGTCGTATTTGCTCAATAATCGAAAAGAACCAACGAAGAGTCGTTACAGTGGTGTCAGAAGTGGGATTATTGAAACAATGGTCAAGACAGTAAATATTAGTGATCTCAGCCAGACCCAGCTGAAGGATGAGTTGAGAAAAAGGAATGCTCCAATCCATGGAACGAAGGCAGAACTTGCATTCCGGCTGCGTAAAGTTTTAGAAGAAGCAGGCCAAAACACAGAGGTCATAGAAGTAGACCAGAGGAAGGCCAGAGGAAGTTACGGTCCAGAATGCCCCAGCAATTGATCCGATGATGGTGTTGATGAAAGAAATGATGGCACAGCAACAACAACAATTTGCTGATATGATGGCCAAACAAGGAAACAATCTGATGGCCCGACAAGAGAAACTGGCAGCGGAACAAAATGTAGATCAACAACAACAATTTGCTGATATGATTGCGAAACAAGGAAACAATCTGATGGCCCGACAAGAGAAACTGGCAGCGGAACAAAAAGTAGATCAACAACAACAACTTGCTGATATGATGGCCCGACAAGAGAAACTGGCAGCAGAACAAAAATTAGATCAACAAAAACTACGTGAAGTATTCGAGTCACGTATATCCAGTGCGGAGGTTAAAATCAACAACATGGAAAGGGAGCTGCGGAAAGTTACCGAAGAACATGAAGAGAAATTACGCAATCTTTCAAGTGAATTCCGCCAAGAAATAGCACAAGTAAAGTCAAGTAACATGATCAATCCATCAACTACTTCAGCTCCAGCTAGAGTGAAAACACCCGCATTTGATGGATCTACATCGTACCAGATATTTAAGATTCAATTTGAGATAGCAACAACTGGGGTAGATAACCAGCAAAAAGCAAATGCGCTTATATTGGCATTGAAGGGACCTGCTGCTGAAATTTTGCAGACACTATCAGCGACAGAGCGTTATTACAGCAAGATTATGAAGGCCTTAGTGGTAAGATATGGGGAAAGTCATATGCAAGCTCTCCATCGCATGCAGCTCAGAACACGAAAACAAGGAGTCAGCGAAACTTTGCAAGAATTAGAGGCTGACATTGTGAGACTGGTAAATCTGTCATACCCGAACTATAACGCTGAACATCGAGACGAACTGGCAGCCGATACATTTATCAATGCTCTTCGAGATGTACAAATGAGAAATCAGCTGTATCTAAGCGGGAAGAAACTACCTACGGAAGTCTTAGCATTGGCCCTGCAAATGGAAGCTGGAAAAAGAGCGCTTGCCTTAGATAGAGTATGTAAGATGGAAGTTTCTGAAGAGCCACTAAAAGCAGCGCTTGATGAAGTGATCATGCATGTCAAAAAGTTGGAAGATAAGCCTGAACAAAATCAACGAAGAAGACCCAGCAGAGTAAGATGCTGGAATTGTGGGCAGTGAGGGCACATCAGACAAGAATGCAAAACACGAGTAGTAGCAAAAGAAGGAGTAGTTCCAGGCCGGTTGATGAACCTTTCAAACAAGCAAGTGGATGTCAAAAAGGAAGGAGATTACCGCGTTGAACACCGGAAGAGAAGGATACATTGTAACGCTGAAGATCTTTCAAGAAGACCCTGTGTTGAGGAGCGCAAGCCATGTAGCAGGATTGAGCGAAAAGAGGCAATGACAGTGAACCAAATCAAGTTCCAAACTCCTGAAGATTGGTGTACCGAGGCAATGAAAAGAGAGCAGCTAGAAGATCCAGCTATGGCTCCAATATTAAATTGGAAAACTGAGGGAAGGCGACCGGAGTGGAAAGAGGTAGCACCTTTAAGTACGGAGGTGAAATGCTACTGGGCGCAATGGGACTCACTATTGATGGACAACGGGATACTAAAAAGAAAATGGGAGTCCGCTGATGGAAAGAAAGTGTTAGAGCAACTGGTGTTGCCATCAAGTCGAGTAGAAGAGGTACTGGGAAAGCTGCATGGAAGTATTTCTGGAGGACACCTGGGAGTCAATAAAACCCTGGCTAAAGTAAGGGAGAGGTTTTATTGGGTAAGGTATCGAACCGACGTAGAGCAATGGTGTCGGCGATGTGATACTTGTGCGGCGAGCAAAGGACCAAAGACTAGAACTCGAGGAGAGATCCAGCAGTACAATGTGGGAGCCCCAATGGAGAGAATTGCTATAGACATCGCGGGGCCATTTCCGGAAACTACAAAAGGTAACAAATACATCATGGTGGTCATTGATTACTTTACAAAATGGCCGGAAGCCTATGCAATACCGAACAGGAAGCAGTTACGGTCGCGGAAACATTAGTCAATGAATGGGTTTGCAGATATGGAACACCGCTCGAGTTGCATACCGACCAGGGAAGGAATTTCGAATCTCAACTGATGGAAGAGCTTTGCAGAACACTCGACATTAGAAAAACACGAACTACACCTATGAACCCACAATCGGATGGCATGGTAGAACGATTCAACCGAACCATGGAAGAACTTTTGTCGAAGGTAGTGGAAGCCAACCAAAGAAACTGGGATAAGGATCTTCCGTTATTCTTGATGGCCTATCGTAGCGCAGTGCACGATACGACATGTGAAACGCCAGCGAATATCATGTTCGGGAGGGAACTACATCTTCCTAGTGACATCGAGTTCGGCATCCCTGGAGGTCTGGTATCTACGAAAACAGATTATGTGGGACAACTAAGGGAGAAGATGAATAAAATCCATCAACAGGTTCGAGACCACATTAAGATTGCCAGTGACAAAATGAAAACCAGGTACGACATAAATGCAAATAGTGGCGGTTTTCAAGAAGGAGAATTGGTGTGGCTATACAACCCCAAGAGAACTAAGGGAAGATCACCCAAGCTGCAGCCAAATTGGGAAGGTCCATATAAAATAATCAAACGAATTAATGATGTTATCTACCGCATCCAAAAGGGACCCCGTACCAAGATGAAAGTGATACATCTGCAAAGGTTGGCACCGTACCAAGGTAACAGCACCAATGCGATATCTGATATTGTTCGGGACGAACAAAACTAAATGGAGGGCAGTGTAATAAACTTCGTCCAGAATGGGTTAATTTCATTTAATCATAAAAAACCAATACGTTCCGCCTAAATGTTTTCTACATTCAAAGATGAAGTAAAAGTTAACTCCCTTTAACTAATACAAGTTGCATAAATTAATGTAAATTAAATTTGTTTACATTAATGAAATTAAAAGGAGGAGTGGCCTATTTTTTGCTAGAAACCCGAAGATCTGTCTTTTACTGTCGTATTTGCTCAATAATCGAAAAGAACCAACGAAGAGTCGTTACAATATATATATATATATATATATATATATATATATATATATATATATATATATATATATATATATATATATATATATATATATATATATATATATATATATATATATATATATATATATATATATATATATATATATATATATATATATATATATATATATATATATATATATATATATTATATTAATATATATATATATATATATATATATATATATATATATATATATATATATATATATATATATATATATATATATATATATATATATATATGTATATATATATATGTATATATATATATATATATATATATATATAAATATATATATATATATATATATATATATATATATATATATATATATATATATATATATATATATATATATATATATATATATATATATATATATATATATATATATGTATATATATATAATATATATATATATATATGTATATATATATATATATATATATATATATATATATATATATATATATATATATATATATATATATATATATATATATATATATATATATATATATATATATATATATATATATATATATATATATATATATATATACTAGCGGGACCCGGCGTGCTTTGCTACGCCTTTAAATAAAGTTTGTGTGTATACAGTTTGTTGACGTAGTAGCAATAATTTCAAAGAGTAGTAATGAGAAATGATTTTCTTTTTTTTTTAAATATGAATGTAAAACGATCAGCACTCTAGTTGATCAGCAAAATATAAAGAAAATAGTATTATATATAAAACAAAGGATATATAAAAAATACGCGATCAAATAAGTTTTCAGGTGTGTAAGGTTTCAGGTGTGTCTCTATATAGAACATTATACGTAACAAAAATGGATTCATAAATTTTCACAGTGCTCATGCGGTTTAATATACGCTTTCTTTACCGGCAGGTTACTATAAAAACGTTGCAAACAATTTTGATCGTTATGTCATTTTATGATCAGCAAGGGCTGTAAGAATAGCGACAATACATTCGATGAAGGTATAGAAGAAGTGATGCAAAAAAGGAATGGAAGAAATGATGCAAAAAAATCAAAATTCTTTGGATGTTTTTGTATTAGAATTCATAGAATGTGAATTCATGGGATGAGAAATATTTCTATTTAGTGAACATCCTAAGTCATTTTAAAGTCATTATGGATTGTTGCAAATAAATGCGAAACTAATATCTTACACACGGTCAATATATTGGCATATACGTTCCATATATAGACAACATTAATAGAATATTAATTTTTGGGCGATTTTGTTAGTAATTATTGCTCAAAGTAATTATTAAAAGTATTGTTCCCAATTATAAGTAATTATTGTCGGGATTGAACTCACTGATCAGAGACATCATCAAAGCCATCTTACAGACTCAGCCACAGTGCATGAAACAACAATGAAACATATTTTAATTTTCATGTTCAGATAATTTCTAAATTGAAACTTCATTATCTCATATTTATTTAAATTGAATTCTTCATCTTTGATTATACAATTGTAAATTGTATTCGTTACCGACACGAAACACACAAAAACTGTTTTAAAGAAGTTTTTCTGAGAGAAAATAAAAAATGCTTTAAAATTGCAAAATTCATGTTAATTAAAATAATTACTTTAAGCTTAATAACTCTAAAAATCTCTCAAAACTTTATTTATTTTACACCAAATAGTGTAAAACTTTTGTTTATTTAACATTATACCCATCGCATATTGTCGGTATCTCATAAGAAAGGAAATTCAAGAAAACTCGTTTAGATAACAGCCGTGTTCGATTTGACTGATGCATTTGAAACAACGAAAAATGTAATACAATTGTTGTTGTTTTTACAGTTGTTTCAGTTACACTAAACGTACCTAACATTCAATTTACATTGTATCATTTTTATTGCAACAATTATTTATTTTAATAAGGAAAAAATTTCAAAATGTCGTTTTAATTCTATTTCTTTATTCGTGTGCTTGTGGGCACAAATTATATTTTGTGTTTTTCCGTCTAGATGCGTACACGAATAAATCAGAAGGTATTCCGACGTTAGATGGCCACATACAGTTGTCCAGATGTGAGAAGTACGGATTCTCCATATCTACCTAGTCCACATCCTTGCAGCAATTGTCCTTGTGCTTTGTTGATGGTCATTGCAAAAGCGAGTTGGGATCATTGAAATGCTTGGGAACAGTACATCTTCCCCTTTGAATTTTCCATTCAAAATTGTAGCTTTAATGACATCTTTTTCACCGAAAATTTAAATTGTGCCATTTCAAAATATTTGACATATTTTTTTAATAAAATGTGTTGTGTAGTTGAAATAACAATATGTGTCACAACCATACATAAAACCTTTTAAAACCTAGGTTCCACAACATCATTTTTTAAGATGATGAACGCAAATTTCTTATCTTTTGGTTTTTTATATTCTTTTTAAAGAATGGAAAACTAAATAATAAATCCTTTCACATAATAATAAACGACATAGGGCAATATTTCATGATAAAATGGAGGAAATAAAAATAAAATACTTTTTTTTTCAAATTTGTAGGAACAAAGCTAAATTAGGTTACTTATTATCGTTATAGTGGTAGAAGCTTCTTAAGCATCTTAGAACATGATCATGAAAAACATGGTTCAAGGATTAAGTCCGGCATATTTAATAGTTATAAGGCAGCTCATTTCTTCGAGCAAGCGAAAAACTTCATTCTTTAAAAAAATATACAAAAATAAAAAATTTGCGTCCATCAACACCTTAGAAAGCATGTTGTTGATGGGACCTTATTCTTCAAAGATTGTTATTTTTGTTGTTGCACACATTGTAATTCGTATAACCCAACACATTTTATTTAAAAAAAAACAATAGCGTGTCATCATCATCATCAAAGAATATTAATACTATAACTAAGACTAAGGGTGCTATCGTTGATTGAAAAAAGGTCATCCGCCGAAACCCCTAAGATATCACTTGGGCTAGTGATATCTCACTGCTATTGCCAGTGGTATACGATATCTCAAGCTAACTCATATGCAAATGGCAGGGACCTAAGTACGCGGGGTTGTCACACCCAAAGATCAAAAATTATAAATTTAACAGATCTTCCTGCGGGAGTATCTAATTAATTCGTTAATGAATTCATTAATTTGAAAATTGAAAATTGAAAATTCATTAGTTTGAAAATTACTATTGCATACGTGTTGCCAGCTAAGTCCCACCATTTTTAATTAGTTTGTTCATCATGATTGCCATCCGTGTTTGATCAACTATGCTTCTCTGTAAAGTATTTGTGCGGCTCCCATTTCGTAATTTTGAGCTTTAAATCGATTTTGAAGTCGGTGTTTATGAACTATCTTGTGGTGATTACTATAAAAATATTATACGGGCAAATGCGTAGGGTTTTGAAGAAACGATTTAAGGCAAATTCTGTATACATTAAAACAGACCAACCAAATAAAACCCCTATAGCAAAACATGTTTTGGAAAATAAAATGATTATTTAAATTTTTCAATAGATAATATGAGGTTAAAGAAAGAGGTGCACGACAGCAATAAATTGGAAGCTTTTGAATCCTTTTACATTCATAAGAACATAAACGCAATTATTATCGACAAAGGCAACATAAATTCAAATTTATTTAATTTATTTACTAACCACACACGACAATTGGACAAAGCAAGCGTGGTGAATTTTCAAAAGTTTGACATTAAAAACAACGTTTTAAATACAAATACGGCACCATCTATTGGCTAACCCAAATTTATGAGGCGTATATCACACCATCAAATATATTGGTCAATAAAAAAATTTGACATGAAATTGGAGAGTTTAAAGAATTGAATAAATATATAAGGAAGAATAATTACGTGTGGCTACACGAATATTTTTGAAGTATGTAATTAGTATATCTGTGCGTTCTACATCCATGATATTTGACATATTGCGTTTTGTATTTTAAAATAAAATGATAGCTTTTATCCGAAATTCTACTTTAAGATATTCCAATTAAACAAAATTTATAAAAATTAAAGTTTTACAAAACAATTATTAGTATTTGTGCAGTAGTTTGTTCATAAAATTGAAGTTGCATTAAAATATGTACAAATAATCTTAAATACACTGAAATTTGATCCTCGAATTTCATATCCATGATTAGAATATTTTTACTGATACTACGCATAAAAAGGGCTTAGAATGATGTTTTAACAAAAACATAAAGTATTTGCTTACAAAAGCTGTTGTTTTCTCGTTTAATTTTATATTTTATTGCCCTACATAAATGTAATTTTTCTTAATCCATCGTTAACAGACCAAATTTCAAACGCTATCACAGCTGGATATAAGCTGTTCTCAGAGTAATTCAATATGATTAAAATTTGTGTTGTATGGACAATTAAAAATATTTATATTTGGAAATATAAGGAAATATTTTATTCAAACATATTAGGCTTTTAAATTTATATGTAACATTTATTATTTCTTTTATTTGTTTTGAGATATGAGAATATAAATATGCAAATTGTAAACAGTACCACCCAGCTAGAATGCAAACCCTATCAAACTTCACCAATACTAAAAATTAGAAACTTCACTCAAAATGTCTAGTTACTCTTCCTTAGATTTATTCAATGGTGTAAAGGTTGTAAAATAAGCTTCGTTAGTTTTTCGTCCAGTTTTGATGACAATTTTTTTTATCTCTAATCGTTCTTTTTTAATAAGCCATACAAATAAGAGTATTTTTCAATTTGATATTGATTTTCGTAAACTAATATTGAAGATCAATGAAAAATTTAAAAAAATAAATTTATATTATTGTTTTCTTTAATTTTTACTCTTATTTTTATTCAAACTTTATAAAAACCAAAACAATAATTTTTTTACAGGTTTCGATATTTTCTAACACTTCTATAATTAATATATAACCTCCACATAATTATTGTAATGGATAGTCTGGCATAATGTCAGAACGCAGTGTATTACAGTCGCAGTTTCCTTAGTTGTTGTTCCTTATATTAATCTGTACCACTTGTAATAGATTCTCATCCCTTCGTCATCAATAGTCATATTTCATGTAGTTTCCTTAACCCATAGTTTCCTTATATTTCTTGAAATCTGACTAAATCTGCAATAGGTGGACGGACGTATAGGAGAGGGAAAATGGCACTAATTACCCTGATTTATTTATTCATTAGTGTAATATAGTATTGGTTAATTTGAATTAATTGATGGTTTTCTTTAATCATCATCCGTATAACCGCTAAACTTTAATCAGAGTTTAATTTTGCAACACCCTAAAATTGACGCGAGCTATGGTTACATTCAATAAACTACTAAAAGTTTGAATTCTCTAACATCAACCGTAATTGAACAATTAATTTTTTTTAAACCCTAAGTCGGCTGTGCGTATTTTTTTCAGTCATCAACATTCAAAGATTTAATATCTCGTTTTTGTTAAACATTCTATTGTCTTATTTTCTTTCAAAATAATTTTTCCGTTTCACTATAATGTGATTTTGTATTGTAGTTTGCAGTATCTAAACGCCATAACACCAATTGAACTTGCATTTGATTCATTTTGAATTCAATGGTGAATGTTGTTGATGGGTCGGAAATATTTTGTGTTACAACCTTGTCGTTGTGCAATAGTATCAAATAACGAACGGTTTAGTATAATTTTGAAAAATTCCCAACAATTGAAACTTGATGGAAATTAATTTCCAAAACATCGTATTCGAGTTTTTTCGAGACAAAAATTTTGCTATATATTAGGCCACTGTACGTCTATTGGTCTCTTAGTTTAATTTCGACGGAGACGAAGACTCTCATTATTACATTGTGAGTTGTTTGACATCTCTCGTGGCATTCAGTCGATGGATATAAAAATTTCATCCAGATTATGATTGCATGTCCGGTGCGCTATTTAAATCGATTTTTTTTAAAAAAATTAAGTGATAAAATCTAGTATTAGCTTAATTGATATAAGCGTAATTTATTTAATTTATTTAGTCAAAATGTACGTGTCCAATTAAAACAAAAAAATTGTGAGTGTAAAGTTATCAAAGAAAAAAAATATTATCTGTTTGTGCCGTACGAAAGTAACAAAAAAAGAATTAATTTCCATAAGAAAAAAATTATATAAATGTTTGTGATTGCAATCAATTAAAAATTTGTAACAAACGGAAGGTCAGTTAGTTGTTGCTATTTATTTATTACAACGTAATGTAAGTAATTATCCAAGAAACTGTTGTTTTTGTTTCTAAATTTAAATTTAAACTTGTATTGAATATAATCAAAATTCTTTTTACGGATAATAAATTGTGCCGTAAGAAAGAAAAGAAGAATTAATTACCATAAGAAAAAAATTATATAAATGTTTTGTGATTGCAATCAATTAAAAGTTTGTAACATACGGAAGGTCAGTTAGTTGTTGCTATTCATTTATTACAATCTAATGTAAGTAATTATCCAAGAAACTGTTGTGTTTTTTTTTTGAATTTAAATTTAAACTTGTATTGAATATAATCAAAATCCATTTTTCGGATAATAAATTCATGTGTTATTAATTGGAAGGTCACAATCCACAATGATGAACATACGCCAATCGATCACTCTAGTGTACGGATTCTAGAATATGCCGTTTTGTTGAATTTGTGGTTATATTTTTTTTTATGATATTAAATGGCCATCTTGGTTCACATTTAGTATACGGAATGATTGAATTATGCATATTATAAATTGCGGAATCGCGAAATTGTTTCAACGCATCGTTAATATAAAATTGGTGCTACTGCCATTTGCTTCAACGCATTATTTGTAGCAAAGTTTTGGCTGTTCTTACCGTACCTTGTTCCAACGCAACATTTTTACCAAATCTTGGTTATGTCAACGGATTATTTATATACAATTTATGCTGATATTATTGTATTTTCCACGCAACATTTTTACCAAATTCTGATTATTTCAACGGATAATTTATATACGATTTATGCTGATATTATTGAATTTTCAACGCAACATTTTTACCAAATTCTGATTATTTCAACGGATTATTTATATACAATTTTTGCTGATATTATCATATTTTCAACGCAACACATTTACCAAATTCTGATCATTTCAACGGATTATTTATATACGATTTATGCTGTTATTATTGTATTTTCAACGCAACATTTTTACCAAATTCTGATTATTTCAACTGATTATCACCATACAATTTCTGTTGATATTATCGTATTTTCAACGTAACATTTTTACCAAAGTTTGATTATGTCAACGGATTATTTATATACAATTCTTGCTGATATTATCGTGTTTGCAACGCAACATTTTTTCTACATTTCGGTTATTTCAACGGATTATTTATATACGATTTATGCTGATATTATCGTATTTTCAACGTAACATTTTTACCAAATTCTGATCATTTTAACGGATTATTTATATACGATTTATGCTGATATTATTGTATTTTCCACGCAACATTTTTACCAAATTCTGATTATTTCAACGGATTATTTATATACAATTCTTGCTGATATTATCGTGTTTGCAACGCAACATTTTTTCTACATTTCGGTTATTTCAACGGATTATTTATATACGATTTATGCTGATATTATCGTATTTTCAACGTAACATTTTTACTAAAGTTTGATTATTTCAACGGATTATTTATATATACAATTTTTGCTGATATTATCGTGTTTTCAACGCAACATTTTTACTAAAGTTTGGTTATTGCAACTGATTATTCATATACAATTTTTTGCTGATACTATCGGAGTTTCAACTCATTATTTACACCACTTATTTGCTATTGTTGCTGAATTGTTCACGCACCAGTGGATTATTCGTCAATTTTCTGTTGGATGAATCATCACTGATGGAGGGCTGATGGAATTCGAATAGGAGGACGGGGTTTAATCATGGGGTGAGTAAATTTATTTCATTATTACGGCCATAATGATAAGGGGGTGTGAGAGTGTGTGTGTGTGTATGTGTGAGCGTGTGTGTGTGTGTGTGTGCGTGTGGGAGTGTGTGTGTGTGGGCATATGTGAGTGAACGTAGGGGTTGGACGTGTTGATCGTGGGTCTTTCGCCAATGGGGTCGCCAGAGTCTTCGTTTTTCCACTTGTATTCCTTTCCATTTCTGCAAATTTTCGTGAATAGCGTACATGTCTGTATTTGTGCTGAAGTAGCAGGGTTACTTTATCGTTCCCATGGTCTGAAGCTAGTTTGGGGCTTGAAAATCAATCTCGCTAGGTACGCTTCCTGCTATGTCCTTCTTATTGGTTCGCCAATAAGAAAGCGCTTCATTACAAATTGGCGCCCAACGTGGGGCTTCTCTAAGGGTCCCTACAGCGATGTAGGACTCTGGAGGAGTCCCTCCATAATTTCAAAAAAAAATTCGAAAAATTTTTTTTTAAAATTTTTCTTCAAAATTAACTTTCTTTTCCACCAAAACAATAGTAAAGACTCTGGCGGCGTAGAAGCAATTCCCTGCTTCAAACGCGCAGGAGCAAAGGAAGTCTGAGATTCCTCAGACTGTACTTTGATGGGGAGTTGCGTCCCTACGCCTCCAGCTAATATTCTCCTTTTTTGTTTTTTTTTTAAAACGCATGGGTGAGAATAATTTTTCGGAATTATTCTCAATGGGCATTACAACCCCACGGACCCTAGTTACGGGGTGGGTTTCTGGAGACGTCTCAAAGGCCGAAGGTGTCTCAGGTGCCAGACCTAGAACGACGTGGTTTGGTGTATACGCCAAACCTCGTCCGAGTCTGGTCACCTGGTCAGGCTTCGGGTTTGCGGGGTCCTCAGAGCCCAACCTGCGCTACTATTGCCTAACGTTAGCGACCCCTCCCGGCAATACTAGCTTCCCTGTGGTTGAGGTGTGCTGGTTCTCATCGGGTGATACCGAGGAAGTTCTTCCAAGACAGCATTGGCCCGCTGTCGAGGGAAGATTTCGCTCGGCTGTCATGCTGATGTGTAACTGGTCCACCTCTGCCACAGCACCTTACCGTATGTGTGGGTGGCGTGGATCGCAGCTGCCGAGTGTTGTTGATAGAATGGTGGTGCAGAGGATTTTATCTTCTGACCATCCCATCAGCACTCGTCAGCTGGGTGAGGCACTACCAGCACATACCCCACCTTATTCCTGTCTCACCCTCCCTTCTCCCATCCTTATTCATCCCGTCTTGTTCCCTATCCTTTTCCACTTCCCATCCTTTTAACGTAGAACACTTTCAATTTTCATTGGTCCCAAAGTAAAAGCATAAAAAAAAACCACAAAGCAAAATGAGAAAGATCGGCGGTCACCACCTTCAACCCCGGGTGTGATGAACTCCCCCCGTGATTGGTCCGTCCGTCCGTCGTCGATAAATAAATATTTATTAAAAAAATAGATAAATAAATAAATTGATAAATAAATATTTATTAAGAAAGATAATTAAATAATTATTTATTAAAAAAATAAATAAATATTTGAATAAATAAATATTTGAATAAATAAGTAAATAAATATTTGGAAAGAAATAAATAAAAAAAAAAAAAAAACAAAAAAAAAAATTCTTATATAGATATTAAGATAAAACGGCTGATATTTTTAGATGCTAATTCTTTTCTTTCTCCGTTTTTAGGAACTAATAGCCAAGAAAAATTTAAAAATTAAGCGTAATTTAAAAGTCAAGTTATATTTCAAAGTCAAGAAATATTTTGAAATCAAGAAAAATTTTAAAAAGTCAACTTATAAAGTAAAATTGGGAGACAATCAAGAAACAACAAAAAAATATAACACAAAATTTATCATCAAGAGAGTCAGCAGCCAAGATTAATCTTACGAAGAATTCTTGAAGGGATCAAATTGACCCTTAAAGTTCCGGGTGTGTCCTTAATATTAGCTTATGGTATTAGGGTTGTTTTTTTATTGGGTGGCACACTTCGGCATCCAAACCGTGAGTTTTTGTTTGACTCCTCTAATTTTATACTACCCCAAATTTATAAATTCCAGAATTGGGAATACGGCTAAGTTTCTTTTGATCCCTTCAAAATAAATAAATAAAAAAAAAAAAAAAAAGAAAAATTATTAAGTAAAGTAGTATTAAGTCTCAAAATTTTTTATTGCATGTTAGTTATAATTTGCTATTGTTAGTTTTAAGATTAGTCTTGCCTTACCAGTGGCGTAATACTGACTATTTTTTTTTGTATTATTACCTCAACGGTAATTGCACATCACTTGTTTCCGCGACTCGGGAACCCCCAGATCTGCCCGGAATTGGGTCTGGAAAGTTCATATAATTGTCATCTTCTGCCATATTTTAGTATACTTGTTTTCTCTCACAGTACAATTTTTACCTTGTTTAGTCAAGTCAGATACAAAACACAGTAGTATTTTCGTAATTGCCATCTTCTGCCATATTTGTAGTCTACTTATTTTCTCTCGAATCTCACCGTTTATTTTTTTATTGTTCTGTTCATATATCAGCATCTTGGAAAACAATTGTAAATAGTAGTGAAATAATATCAAGACAATAATAAATCTTATTTAATATAATTGACGAATTGGTCAGACATTGCGTAGCTGTTTGAGGTTTGAATCGCTAAATTTCCATATAATTTTTTTTTAAAAATTCTGCTTTAAAATATATTCATAGTACTCAAATATTGGAATAAAATAATCTTTTCTGTTGATAATTGAATTGTTTATTTGGATTCAACGTTCACATCGATAGTGTAATAATTTTCGTTTCGCTCTCCATATACGTGCATTTATTGATCTGGTCCTGTGCGGCGGTTTGAGTATTCATAATGTCTGCCACTGATAAGATGGACGTTCTGGATAGGTCCAGCTCTTGTGCTGTTTGTCAACACGAAATAGTGCCGGCCGACGTAAAACTTCTCACTCGGTGTAACCATCTCTTTCATGACATCTGCCTCAACGACTGGTTGTTGCAGAATCACACCTGCCCAATTTGTCGAGCCGCTTGTGAGCGTGCAGAATTACAGAGGTTGCCTCGAGGGATAGATAAGAATAATTATACAATAGTGCCACCCCCACCGCGACCTGTGACTCGATCTGTTACCGCAGGTTGGCAACGTCGTTCCAGTACCGGAAATCAGCCCTCGTCCACGCCTTTGGCAAACCGTCTTCCACCATCTCGACTCGCCGATGAAGTGCGAGTGAATATAGCTCAACGATCTCCCATATATGGTGCCGCTGCAGCGGAAGATCAAGGTTTTCAGGAAGCAGTAAATGCTCACATCGATCAGGAAATTTCGAGAATTAATCACTCAATGATGCAATCACGTGCTCCAGCACCTGAAGTGTTACTACCCCTAGCGCATAATGTAATCTCGCCCACCACCCCGAGACATCAATCGGTTCATTCAAATTATACGCCAGTAAATGCGTTTGTACAAACTAATGTACCAGTACCACCAATGTTTGCTGAACCTCATCCTGCTCTTGCTCCAGCTAGAATACGAACACATCTCGATCAGCACTCTACCACAGTTAGAAATTGGAACGTAACGTTCTCAGGCAGACCCGATGGTCTGGATGTTGAAGCGTTCATCTTCAGAATAGAGCGGCTGACAGAGATGTGTTTAAATAACGATTTTACTATTATCACCCGCTGTCTGTACCTGTTGTTCACAGATCGTGCCGCTGATTGGTTCTGGAGATATTTTCGCCAGAACCGACAGCTTATTTGGACTGACTTATGTCATGCTCTTCGAATAGAATTTCAAGACAGGCAGACGGACGAAGAGGTAAAGGAGCGGATGAGGGCCAGGAAACAGCGGCCCACCGAATTATTTGATGAATTCTTACAGTCAATTTATCGACTGGCAGATAAGTTAAGAGTCCCGATGTCGGATGCCGAATTGCTTTCACTGATTCGAAATAACCTACGATTAGAAATCAGGAGGGAACTGCTATATGTCACCATTTATGGACTAGACCATCTGCGCCAGCTCTGCCGTGATCGCGAAAAATTATGGGCCGAGTCAACGACCAGACCGCGAGATTATAACATTAGACCGTCTAGACCGGTGTCTGAGGTGGATTTAGATCGTGAATTTCCACAAATTCAAATTAGCGAGTTGCCAACGGAATCGTTACCAGCTGCATCCAACGAACTTGCGGCAATACAGCCTGCTCCCAATATGGGACGAATAAGCAGTTCAATTATTTGTTGGAACTGTAAACGACCTGGTCATCGGTGGCACGATTGTCGTGAATCTCAGCGATTGTTTTGTTGGGGATGTGGAAAGGACAATGTGTTGTGTCCTAATTGTGATAATTGTCGGGGAAACCGAAGAGGGGGCCAGAATCACAACACCTTTTCTCGCTCCCAGGACACACCCTAGACTCATCTGAGCCTAAAAATATGTTATTTCCCGCTCCTACAACTTTGTCGTCTACCAATCCATTTCTTTATGATGCAGTCTCAAACTCGGCTTCAACCTCTAATCTGCTGAATAATTCTTTGAGCCCACCACCTGCCGTTAATTCAAGCCATAACGAACCGGCTGAAAGTTTTTACGCCCCTGCAGCGCAGTCTAAAGGTACTGCTTCTGACACACTGGTACCCACCCATGATACTAATGTGAAATTATTGAAACGAACACCCGATCATACTGAACCACCTCCATTATGGACCAAAATCAAATCGTTCCAACAACGATTGAACGAATACCTGAAAATACGCTCAAACATATTTGTCGATGCATTATCCTCTTTGAAACTTCCATCGCGCTCTGCGCTCCGTTCTCGTATTTATTGGCAACAACGTCATTTGTTTAAAACTAAAACCATTTCCTCTATTGTGAAATTGGACAACGATGTGAGATCTTATGCCACAGTGTCAATATTGGGTAAACAACATACTGGACTGTTGGATAGTGGAGCGTCCTTGACTGTAATTGGTGGTGATTTTGCTAAAGAAATCGTACAGACTCCAGACCTTCTAACTTATTCGTCTGCCGTAGTTCGTACTGCCGATGGCCAAAGACAGAAGATCTTGGGGTTTGTAAAAACAAAGGTTTCATTTATGAACCAAGTCAGAACCCTGGACGTCTTCATTATCCCGTCTTTGACTCAAAATCTATATCTAGGTATAGATTTCTTTAACGCTTTTGGTTTGTTTAACCCGATATTTAACCTACCTACATTTTTGACTACGGAGTCAGGAATTTCAGAATTGTCTATGGACAATCAAACACGTCTACAAAACACTATTCAGCTTCTACCATCATTTTCAAAAATGGGTCTGGGTCGAACACATTTGTTGGAACACGTTATTGATGTGGGGACTGCAGCTCCCATCAAGCAACGACACTATCCAATATCGCCCGCCATTGAGAAACTGATGGGAGAAGAACTGGATAGGATGTTGTCTCTGGGTATTATAGAGGTTTCAAACAGCCCATGGTCAAGTCCGGTGGTCTTAATTCGCAAACCTGGGAAGAATCGTCTTTGTTTGGATAGTAGAAAGGTCAATACAGTTACTAAGAAGGATGCTTACCCCCTTCCACAGATAGATGGGATCTTGAGTCGTCTGCCACAAAGTAATTTCATTTCCAGTTTGGATCTGAAAGACGCTTTCTGGCAGATACCGTTAGAAAAACACTCCCGAGAGAAAACTGCTTTTACGGTCCCAGGGCGGCCATTGTATCAGTTCGTAAGAATGCCTTTCGGACTGTGCAATGCGCCGCAAACAATGACCAAATTGATGGACCAAGTAATTCCTCCACATCTCAAGTCGTGCGTCTTCGTATACTTGGATGATCTTCTAATAGTTACAGATACCTTTGAGGCCCATCTGAAACTGTTAGAAGATATCTCCCAGTGTCTTAGACGTGCGAACTTGACGATAAACGTGGAAAAAAGTAAGTTTCTCTTAGCGGAGGTAAAATATTTGGGATATGTGGTGGGAGGTGGTACGTTAAAAATTGATCCTGATAAAACTCAGGCTATATCAGAATTTCCTACGCCTCGAACACCCAAACAGATTCGACGCTTCTTGGGTATGGCGGGTTATTATCGCCGTTTTATATCTGATTTCTCTGCTATGTCCTCTCCAATATCAGATTTGTTGAAGAAAAATTCTAATAAATTCGTATGGACTCCAGAAGCTGAAAGAGCATTTACAAATCTCAAAAATGCTCTCATATCAGCACCAGTCCTCATAAACCCCGACTATACTAAACCTTTTACTCTCCAGTGCGACGCTAGTAATGACGGTATAGGCTGTGTATTACTGCAGTGTGACATGGACGGTATGGAACATCCCATAGCGTACATGTCCAAGAAACTAAATTCTGCGCAACGCAATTACTCAACTAGTGAGAAAGAGTGTCTAGCCGCCGTACTGGGAGTAAAGAAATTTAGAGCGTATGTCGAGGGTCAGGCCTTTAAGATCATAACTGACCATGCTTCATTAAAATGGTTAATGCAACAAAAAGACCTTTCTGGTCGATTGGCTCGTTGGAGCTTGAAATTGCAGGGTTACGTCTTTGATATTGAGTACCGAAAAGGAAAATTAAATACTGTTCCTGACACTCTATCAAGACGTGACTCTGTCGACATCATTTCTGAACTATGTCCAGTGCCTGAATTAGATCTTAATTCCCCTTTCTTCAACACTTCTCGATATTTGGAGTTGGTAAATCTGGTTACCGAAGCAGACGGTACATTGCCTGATCTGAAAGTAATTTCTGGTCGGGTTTATAAACGAATGGCTTGTCTAGATCTTGATATTCCTTCAGAGGGTGAGGTTTGGAAATTGTGGTTACCTGAGGAATACACTGACGAGTGTATTGCAAGGGCCCACAATCCTCCTACCTCATCTCATGGAGGTCTAGCAAAAACCTTGTTTAATATTCGTAAATTTTACTATTGGCCTCGCATGTATACCCAGGTTAAATCCTACATAGGAAATTGTAAGACCTGCAAAGAAATCAAAGCGACTAATGTTCCACTTCGTGCTCCCATGGTGTCCCAGATGAAAACAGAACGAATTGGACAGCGATTATATATCGATATTCTTGGCCCTTATCCTCGTTCAAAGGCCGGGAATATCGCTATTCTGGTAGTATTAGATCATGTTACGAAATATCCCTTTTTGTTTCCTTTACGGAAACTAACTGCTGAACCAATTTGTCATCTATTGGCTACCAATGTCTTTCACGCATTTGGTTGTCCCGAAGTTATTGTGTCCGATAATGGGACGCAGTTTAAGTCTAAACTATTTGAAGATTTCTTGGCGAAGCACGGAGTGAAACATACATTACTAGCGTTGTATTCACCTCAAGCTAACGCTTCTGAACGGGTAAATAGAAGTGTTTTATCTGGTATTAGAGCCTATTTAAAGGAGGAGCATTCTAAATGGGATCTGCACTTGAGCGAGATCGCTTGTGCACTACGTTGTTCCCTGCATCAAACACTTCAATGTTCCCCGTATTACGCAATGTTTGGAATACCTATGGTGACTCATGGTTCGTCATATGAACTGCTGAGACGACTGAATAGTCTTCTTGAGCCAGGTGAAACGATTCTGCGACCGGATTATCTTAATAAGATTCGAATTCGAATTCTTGATTTAACTGCCGAAGCATTTGTCAAAAGTGCTGAAAGATACAATTTACGAGCTCGGTTAACTTTGTTTAAACCAGGTGATACGGTGTTCCGAAGGAACTTTATTTTGAGTGACGCCGGTAAGAAATTATCGGCTAAACTTGCACAGAAGTTTATTGAAGCCAGAGTAATAAGGTTGGTAGGTGGCGCCGCTTACGAACTGGAAGACCTGGTCTCCAAACGCAGAGGTGTATACCATTCGAAGGACATTCGAGCCTAAAAATCTACAAATCAGGTCTGTTTCCGTAGGATATTGTTTATCAATGACATGAAAATGTGAGGGTGGTTTCGTCTTGAATTCCCAGTTCAGTAAGTGTGTGTCAGCATTGGTGTTTGGGTCTTGTAGCAATTTTTTTTTTTTTTTTTCTTCTGCATTATTTGCCGGCGTAAATTCCCGGATTGAATATATTTAAATTTGGTTCAGTTGGTTACCTTGAATCTATATGAACAACCTTCCGAGTCACTTGGACGGAAGCGTACAACAGTGTGGCCCGGCTAGCGAGTCGGAGATGCATGAGACTCGTGTTAGTTCAGGTGTGGGTTGCGAGCCTGCATAACGTAAAAAAAAAAAAAAAAAAAAAAACGAAATTGTGTCGGATGTTTCATTAAAGAAGTCGGTCCCACGGTGTTTTTTCCTTTCGATCTGTA